>CM046857.1:13015841-13434762 GCA_025617745.1 Heliocidaris erythrogramma | reverse complement strand
GAGTCAAGTAGTTGTAATAAGAACCGTTTGTTATGTAGCCGTTGTACGAGTAATTACCGTCAACCATGGCAGTTGAGCCATCGTGATGGTTTTGGCGTAACATAGATGGCTTCGCGGGAGCTCATAGCGAGGCCTCGGGCAACTTCTTCAGCAATGTCGAAGTTCTCATCATGCTCCATTCTGTTAAGGAAAAAATAATGATGAGGAAGATTTGTCAATTAAGCAGGTTCAGTCGTGAATGAGGAGTTCAGAAAGAATTGAGACCTGGGCCTGTATGCAATGCAATACTTCAGTACGAAATATCAGTATTTTACTTAGTTTTCGGCTTAGATAAATAGCTAAACGGGATCCTCATTGTTTGAAAATCAAGTTGCGTTTTAACACAAATCTTTGTGTAAATTTGTATATAGCAACACAAATTATAATCAGTTGTAAACATAGGCGTACAATATAGTCAGTGACACATTTGGCAGATTTTGCAGATTTCCTTTTTCTTTTTCTTTTCTTTTTTTTATACTGAAGATTTTTTTTGTATGTTATATGCATGCGCGTACCGAGGGGTGTTCAAACACCCTCCTTTGGCGAAAGGGAGTGTTTTAAGTTAAAAATTAAGAGTAAAAAAACACCCCCTTTAAAAAATCCTGGGTACGCCACTGGTTATATGTGTTGTATAAAATACGTATTGTCAAAGCGACCCCATCACAATGCAGGACCCTCACCTCTTTCCACCATGTTTTTTTGTGAATGTACATTTTATTTTTGTATTTATTTGATTATGAGAAGGAAATAAATGTATTTTGAATCTGAATCTGAATCTGATTTTGTCCCCCCCCCCCCCAACAAAAAAGGACCCCCTTGCAAGGAAAAAAGAAGCAAATTACATGTAATAATAATGCAATACAGCGCTGTATATAAAGCTTATCAGTGCTCAAAAAGTCAAACATTCATCAATCGGTCGCTACATGTATTAATAGACGCAATGTTTCTTAGCATTTAGAATCCCTGTCTACCATGATATACGGCAAGAGGGCATATGCTTCCAGCTATCGGGGGGGGGGGTAGTTTTGTTTGCCCCTCCCCCACCTTCCCGTCCTAAGTTTTGCCATTCCAAAACCTACATTTTTATCACCTGGTCTCTACGCTCCTTTAAATACAGTCATGTATATACATGCATATAGAAGTAGTGTATCTTCTATCAGTGGCACCAAAAGCAAGGGAGAGTGGTACATTTCCCCCTCTACAAAATACATGCTCTAGAAAGCTATTTTCCAATACTACAAATCCAATATATCGTAAGCCTGTGAATAATAAACCCTCTGATGACCCTCCATCATGTCCATAACAATGCTCAGTTTCTACCCTCTCGTTTCACCCTAACTTGCTACCAGTGGAGACAAAATATGATCCCGTCTCTCGTCTAATGAGGGATGATGCAAAAGAAAGGGTGATAACTGTGCTTCAAAGATTTTTGTTTTTAAATTTACTTAAAAACCGTGCACTTTCGAAATTCCAATGAACATAATTATATTTAAAGGGGGATCTGCTTGTTCGATTGAAGGGGGGGGGGGGATAGGATGTATGCAGGTAGTAAGCGTTTGAGGGAGTCGTGCCCCTTACCCGTTTGAGGTGGGCTCCAAGTGTTGCTATGTTGGGCAAAACCAGCGAAGGATTTGGGATCGTAGAGAGCTTCTTTAAAATTAATCTCATATTTTAATTTTATAAAGGTAGATCAAAACGGACATCATAAATGCACTGGTCTCTTCTCTCTGTTTGTTGGTTTGTTTTTGCTTGTTTCATATAATTATCATCATAGTCACACTTGAACCTGTGTATCCGTCTGTTGAGAGCTAGATGGACGTTAATTCTGTGTTGATAGATTTGTGTTAACGCCCTTCTGCCTATCAGCATATTTATTTCAACCCAGGTACAAACGATAAATAATTATGTATATTGTGACGAATCGACCAGCAAATGTATCTTACAAATTTCATACAGGAAAAGGAATACATATCTAATTATTCAACTTTTAATCTATTTCAATGGAATACAATATCACGGATAATAAACAACACAGTTCTGTAGCAATGATCTTGAATAGTAATACTGAATCGTATAATAATCACCACGATACAACAGAATTGAGGGAGCCTACATTGTAATATGCAAATGAACGTTCATTTATCAACAATGTGATCAATCATGCGAAGCGTATCGCAACAAATGATTCGATATTCTTGCGGGTGGAGACGTATACCGAAATTGTTTATTCTCTCTATGATGCAATAGTAGGGTTTGATTCGAAATCCGTAATGCCGCCTCTGGCTAAATTTTGGGCTTTAGCTGCTGGGAGGGTGATGAGATTAATTTGATATCAAAGAAGGTGAATAGGAGTACACCAGTACAGATAAATTCAAAGGTACCGTTTTACCTTTTTTTTTTTTTTTTTTAACGGTGGTGGTTAAATGGTGCATTAGTTTGTCTATTTGAAAAGGCTTATTATTTGAAAGATTCGGGCAAAATGATAATTTTACAGATCTGGTCCTCTTTCAATCTTTTATGTTTGTGTACTGTCAGTGCCATACATGTGTTACACTATCTGACTATCACGATATTTGTCGTCAGTTATTGTATGTTTTGGGGATTTTTTTCCACTCATTAGCTGTTTTTTGCAAATTATGATTATGTATACTGTTCTATATTTCAATAAAACGCCCTACTGTGGGGGAAAAACATATTTTAAAAAATATCATTGTTAAATATGTCTTCTTTTTTTAAAAATTGAATTTGCCTATTTTTCGATAAAAGCATTGGAGGAAGTAAAAGATCATATTTATATATACACAATATAAAAAAAAAAATCATATTTATACAAATCCATTTGGCTAAGGAAGTATTTCACCAGTTGTTTGTTTTATTTCATAAACTTGATGTCCTACGTTGAATAGGGAATCCACGACAGCCCTTTACCCCCCCCCCCCCCCCCCCCCCCCCCCACACACACACAAATCAAATACATGTACATGTAGCACATTTTATTTGTATCAGGAGGGGCATGCAGCTTGCTTTCGCGCATTAAATCCTCACATAATCAAGGTTAAAAATGAATTTCTATATGGATCCTGTCGTAAATCGGAATTGAAAATCTATATTCATGAATACATGAAACAACTTAAAACACCATGATATTTTTTCGAGAGATATATTTACTGATTGAAGATGGAAATGAAAACGATCAAATTCATCAACTCATCTTGTAGTTTATATTCCGTCATTTAAATTTATATGATGGAAATATTTCAAGAGCTTACGAAGGAAGCTCTTATCTGGTTTAAATCAATTACTATTATCTGAAACCTATGAATTAGATATGAATACAAAATAGAACAATAAAATTCTACTTAATCCGTTTCACATGATATCAGATTTTTGTACAGTCACGTATATATTTTCATATGCATCATTTTCTATAAGGCTATGTTTGAAACCGTAGTGTATGCCTATAATCCGCGGTGGCAGCATTTTGTAATCGACAAGGATTTGGAACCAGCAAATAGTTTTGATTGATTGTGTATATTGTACCGGATGGTATCCTTTCATACAACTTCATTGTCCCTTTTTTCTTCATGGTTTTAAAAACCAGTTTATGTACAACATAAGTATTTGGTATGTGATTAATTCACAGTGAAACATGATGAGTCTTTTGTAGGCAACGTGTATTGGCATTATAGTTCAATATGTAGCTTTTGACATAAGGTCGCTGGTACAAATTTCGGCCTAGGACTGAGCCGTGGGATGTAGTTCTGAGATGTGGTTGTCCTAGACTTAACAATAAAGTTGAGATTTGGTATGACGGTGAAAATATTTAGTGAGATTTTCTGTTTCCTTTAATACCCATTTAGAAGAATATCATAGCAAAAATGAAAAAAAAAAAGAATTTCTATAGAAGTGCACTTTCATTTATATGAATAAAAGTCCCATTTGTGCATATTTATGTTATCGTTTTCGTTCTTTGTGATGTTCAGAGCGATGTATTCAGTTGCCATTTGATGATTCAAAAACCTTATAAAATATTGTTCTTATTTACATCAAAAGCAACTATTTCGAATAACCTATCAACACTTTCCCCCAACAAAGGAATTGCATGACCTGTCGTTAACATCATTGCATGTCGGTAAGGACTAATCCTTTTCTAATCCTCATGAAATCGTTATGATCTAACACAAAAGCATGGTGTTTAGATAAGTGGAACACGTCGTCAACCTGTTTAATGTGTTTTGCTCCTAATTCATTATCATAATATCTGAGCATTAACTGCCATGTGAAGGTCATTTGCATTTTTGTTAAAATTGAAACATGTGAATTTGATATTTTGACTTTTTTAACGTTTCAAGATCATGATACAAGCAATTTGTTCTACATTACAAAAAAAGTAAAATTAAAATACTTATTTCTTTCTTAGCATAATGCAAAGCAATGACCATAGCATGAGCAGCAAATACTGAATAAGAATACAAAAAGAAAAAGGAAGGTACATATTTATTGGAGGTGTTGTGGTATAGTGGTTCATTCACTTGACTCTCAATCCAAGGGTTGAGTGTTCGAATCTCAGCCCGGCACTAGTGTCTTTTGGCAAGACATTAATCCACATTTGCCACTCTCCACCCAGATGTAGTAAATGGGTACCTGGCAGGATTTATTCCTTGAAATGCACTAGCGCTGATTACGGCTGCCGGAGCTAAAGCCAGGGTAATAATATCCAAACCCTTTGAAAGCGCATAGAGACGTATGTATCATAACGTGTTATGCGCTATACAAGAACGGAATGGGGAGGGTAGATAAAGGGAATGAATTGCGACGGGAACAAGTAAAAGATCAAAACCGATAACAGGCCTTCTTGGGGCTTTTGAATCAAAATACTTTCTTACTTTAATTTCGCCTTTCTAAGAGATATCGGCTTAGGATATATTTTGTAAATATATATGCACATTCTATTGTAATTATCAACTAAATAAATTCTAATTCAATCAATATACGTACTTCAAAGTTTTTCGAATCATATTCCTCTCAATCATTATTCTAAAAATTAATAAAAAAAAGAAACGAATGTTACCTTCCTCTGTCGGCGTCTCCTTTCTTTTCCTCGAAATGGTTCTTAGGGGTCAAGCTGTGTTTTCTTTTCGTTTTTCTCCAGTTGAAAGTCAAAATTATTAGAGAGAGTCGCACTGTAATTTTCCCGAAAGATGATCAGCATGCACAATGCGCTACATCAACAGAATATCTAAAGCGATAGTTTATATTATACCAGCTTTTGAGATACCAAGAGCGCGGATTAGAAAAGGGTGCAGATCAACTCACTATTACCCTTCAAAGTGACTATAAAATCCCCAAATGGAGTACTTCTTCACAGGCACGGCAACAGTCCTCTCCAATTCTATCTCTTCCAATTGAAGTGAAATATCCCCAGATGTTGGATGGGATGATACTCATTTTCTATTGTATTCATAGAGCACTGTTTATGTATTCCAATGCAACGAATAATGAAATGCAAAAGTTTGAGCACACCGCCGCTCTAGTGTACCCGCATCTTTAAAGAACAATTTTCTCACCCAAAAGCAAAACGCGGCATATTCATCTTTCGTGGCTTGCTTTTTAATTTGTCCAAAACAAATCTCCATAATTGACTCACTTCTATTAGATTGGATATGCACAAGGCCATTATGGAAAAAGAAAATTATGTATGTTCGCAGGGTACATTAGATTTACATAATATCATACACAGGGAAAGGACAACATTATTATAATCACTGATTTTTAGCGGAATGTTGCTGCATTTCCGGCAACTGTCCCCGTTTTGTCTCTTTCATTTCTCTCCGCTAGATAAATTAAGATTTTTTTGTCAATTACGCGATTGATTTTTTTAAATCTTCATTCGGTATTCTACCCGTTAAAATCTCAATCGGGTTGTGAATGATGCGATTGAATCTTTCCCCACCAATGATTGATTAGAGTCATCCGACACCAGTCCATTACAGAACCATATGGATGCCATATCAAAAGTGGATGTTTTTTGCTGCATGAAATAATACCATGTAACATTATATTCCTTGTCCGTATTGTAAGCACTATTTTAGCGATGGACGGTTGATTTTACCTTTCTGCACTTTGATTACGTCACATTCATGAATACACGGTGGTCGCATGTATTCGATTTGGGTACAGCACGGAAAATATGAATAAAGGGAGGAAGAGAGGGAGAGAGACGGAGGTATAGAGACAAAGATAGCGAGAGGGAGAGAGAGAGAGAAAGAGAACGATAATGGAGTTATTGGTAAGGATGTGATGCTCATTCTGATAGAGGAGAGAAATTAATGAAAGGCGTAAACAGAAACGAAGTAAACATATAATTTTGTTGATTGTGTTAGAGAGAAAGAGAGAGAGAGAGAGAGAGAAAGTCTATCGTCAGTATACATTCATTCACATGTGTATTCATTATCTAGGGAAACCCCAGTCCTCAGTGTGTAGGAAGCAATGCTATCTGATTACAAAGCTACTGTGCCATAAAAGAAAACACCTCCATTGTCCTGTCTATGTAAAGGGCGGGAACAGGATTGTCAGAAGGCGGGGGGGGGGGGGGGGGGGGGGGAATGTTTTAAAAAAAAATGTTTCGAAAAATATGTCAGAGGAACCGATGACCCCCCCCCCCCCCCCTCCCCGCTCCACCACCCCTGCCCCTTTACAGGATAAGATTTAAGGAACCCCGACAGCCACCCAGCAAAAGACTCGCTCAGTATATGGCTGTAGATAATGGGGAGGAGAGACCTGGGGAGGGTTTTTCAAGAATTCAAACGGAAATTTCCCTTCGGGAATCCCCTCGCAAGCCTTTTTATTTCACTTTCTTTGAAATGGGGAGACAGCGAGGAATCGTAATAGCTCAGTGGTATAGCAAGTGGTCTTCTAACCGCGAGTTTCCGGGTTCAAAAAGGCCAATGCACTAGTGCCCCTTACTATAAAGGATAGTTCCACTAGTTGCTTACCTATATAAACGTATAGTCCTACTTTTTTCTTAGCAGTTGGGCTAATAAGCATTCATTCAACCGACCCCTTCGCCCCCTGGAAACATACCGTCATAAAGAAGTCACATTTAAAGTTGATGTGGTATTACTCTTTCTCTCTCTCCCCTCTCTCTCTCCCCCTTCCCCCTCTCTTTTTCTCTCCCTCACCAAACAATACAAAACCAGTAATCATTGACGTGATTTTCAGGGGGAGTGAACATATAGTGCAAAATAACATAAAAAATTCCAACCTGATGTGACGAAAGACATGTGAGCCTATGGGTTCATAACCATTTGTATGGAATCATGTTTCTTTCAATTGCATTCATACGGGCGCCCAAACTAATGTCTGGTAAAGCTGTTACTACGTCTCAGGCTGTTACACATCGGCATGACCCACATCGACAGTTTGACGTCAAGAGAAACAGCTGTTCTCATTGGCTAGATCGCTGTGAACTTTTCACCGATCAAATTAGTTCATGCCCGAAGCACCGGAGTGTACATCGTGCGCCAAACTTACGGCCAAACTGTAAGCACACTGTTTACTTTGGAACTTTATAGAGACAATTCCTAATTGGCTAAAGCCATTGCAAGATTTTGACCAATCAGAAAAGCCCTTGCACCCTGCGAGTGGAGCTGAGGCTGTTTCTCGAAAGAATCGTACTTTACACTGCCTGCTAATTGGTGAAGATTTGTTTTTCTTCTTTTGGGGCCCAGGGCAGACTTTGAAAATATTCATGATACTAATCAAATTTCGGTTTCTTTAAAAGAACTTATCTTGCTTAAATAGCATCCTTATTCTTAGACTGATAACTCTATGAAGCAATGATTAATTCTGATTCTGAATACTTTGCTGTGTATATTAATTTCCCTTTTCTATAATGTTTTGAAGATTATCAAGCTATAATTGTTCTGGACTTTGTTATAAAGGACACAATGACCAAAGTCACTGGCGTTTGATATTTGCAGGAAGTTCATTACATCGTATGCTACCTTTAACATATTTCCTTCAAATAAAGCACGTCCTAAGTTAATGAATTTATACGATGTCTATAAGATCAAACTGATTTGTATATAAACTAAATCCTAAACTTGTTATCCGACTTTGATTGATACCCCAAGGACGCAGGAAGCATCCTAAAATTTGAATAGGGAAATCTACCGTAAGTTGCCTTTTTGTTTTTTAAGAGCAAGTTCTCCTTTGTGCAATTTCTATTTTCATCTTACATAAAACAAAGAAATACAGAAATAATAACCAAAAGAGTGCCATGCCCTCATTTTCTCAAATTTGAACATTACTTTTTGCAGGAGAGAGCTGTTTTTCTTTGAATTTTATCCATATGTTGGTTGACTTATTATACATTCCTGCCCTTAACTTCTTTTAAAATTAGTGCTGAAGGTTAAGGCCGTGCTAGACCCAATTAACCGTCTTTGATTTAGTTTCGAATATACCATCTGATCACGTATTACCTTGTATCCAGCCTTTTGGCATGTGTTGAAATAAACAAACGTGATAAAGAAATAAAAGAAAGAATTAAAAGTTAGGTTCAAATGTGGTCGATCATTCAGAAAAGGTTCTCCCGTTTAAAGTTTTATTGGAAGATAATCATAATAGTAAATCTAAACCACTTTTGTTAATGTTTGGATTTGAAAGAATACAATCAGACTTTTATGTTGGGGGGACACTTTTATGGTGGGAATTATGAGGGTTTCTTTTTTTATAATAATAAATCGTATAGCTCAAGCTTGACCGGACAGTTGTTTCCGCTGGCTCTCCTCCAACTTATAAAGAAGATGGAATAAACAGACCCAAAGGGGCGGGGACACATGATGCGGAGTATATTTTTGTATACAACAAAACAAGCAGTGCGCGCGCAGTAAGTTATTGTGGGTGTGATATGGAAGGATACTTAGGCGGAATCCTCTGAATAATTCCGGAAAGTCGGGGAAAATACCCAGCTAGACCGCATGATGATGTAATGGTTGAAAAATAATGATATTATAGCAATGTTACATGTTTAAAAAAAATCTGTATGATATGTGCATAAAGAGGGGATAATTAACGCCTCAGATGACTCCCGAGCTGGTTTGTAGCTTCCTGGATACAGCTCAATAAAATCTTTCGAAGGATGCTCGGCACCGCCACTCGAAAGTGATCCCCCAGTAATCCCCACGTAAACACCGACCCAGCGGGAAGCGATCGTAAATCAGCTTACGAATGACTGGGCGTGGATTCATCGTGGGTAAGTTCCTGCAGCTGATTCTAGCGGTGCGCATGCGCCTATTTATTGTTTACCAAGCTTGGTTTGTAGCTTCATGGTCGTATGTGTGCACCCAGCGTAGAACGGTGCGAAGTCCACTGATTCACTCTCCCCAAATTCACCTTCCCCGAAAAAATAAAATACGTATTAAGTGTTCTTTTCGCCTCCTGAAAAGTGCCCCTTTTCAAATCTGATAATTGCCACGTTATCTTCCTAATAAGTATCCTTTTCTCCTTCTGATAAGTGCCCCTTTTCGATCTAAATATTGCCCCCTTTTTCTCCCTTATGCTCCTTCTTTGATAAGTGAATTTATACTTCTGATAGGTGCCCCTTTTCCCTTTTAATAAGTGTACATCCCTTCTGATAAGTGCCCCTTCCTTACTTCTGATAATTTTTCCCCTCTTCACTTCTGATAAGTGCCCCTTTTCAAATCGGATAATGGCCACCTTGTTTCTCCGTTTCTCCTTCTGATAAGTGCCCCTCATGTTTCGAGTCTAAATATTGCCCCTTTTTTCTAATTATGTATACCCTTTTCTCCTTGATATTAAAAAGCATCTTTACTTCTGATAGGTGCCCCCTTTCTCTTCTAATATGGGCCCTTTTCCTCTTCTCAAAAGTGCCCCTTTCACCTCTTATAAGTGCCCTTTTCAACCTATGATAAGAGCCCTTTCCTCTTCTTATAGGTGCCACCTTTTGCCTATATCTCCAACTCTTTGTTTTTTACAAAAAGAGCCATATCTAACTTCAAAGATGCAGCTTTACAGGTACCTATATTACTACAACTACAAAGTAACGGGAGTACGTGGAGCTGGAGGCAAAAGGGTTTCTCATTTCGCTCGCTCGATTGTGACAATAATTTACACCAAGGGCAATATTTTATAAAAATGTCCCATGACTCGCTCGCTACGCTCGCTCGTTCTTACAGTATACAATGAAATCCAAGTAGATTGCATAAAGTATATCGGCGTAATCCTAAAGAAAACGACAGGGTTAATTTACTTCATTGTTTGCCCCGAGCGCCATAATCCCTAGAAACGCCAATGCACTAGCTTCGCTCCCTCGCCTGTCACCCCCCCCCCCCCCCAAAAAAAAAAAAAAAAAAAAAAAAAAAAAAATCATGAACACGGATCGCCACCCCTGTATGACTTGAAGCTATGTAATACATCGCCATATATCATGCACCATCTTTTGGCTTGAGCCATTTTGCAAGAACTTCTTCAAAAATCCATTGTATCAAGTTCTGTGATAACTCCTTGATTGTATAGAGTTCTCGAGATCCACAACTTTTAACCACTCATATCTCGAGCTACACAATATAAAGGCCATACGAAAAAGCTTTACAGGGTCCACGTCATTTTGTGCACAACACAGGTGCATATAATTTGGAGCACACACACGCACCACACACGCAATTTCTCCCCAGTTGAGCTTTCGCCGGGGACATGTGTAGCGGTGCGGTACTCAGCATGTGCCCAATTCACAACACACACACCCACACACACCCACATATTACATTGCTCTTGATCAGCTCCACCACACATCCATCCAGCTGGATCGATCTTTCAGCTGGAGGAAGATTGAATATTCATGAGAGGATTGCGTAACATGTGGAGTGAACTTTTGAACCCTTTGCAAGGACTACTGGAAAATCCTGGACGTTTTTTTCGGGGAAGGTGAATTTGTGGGGAGAGTGAATCAGAGCTTTTGCACCGTTCTACCATGGATTCGTAGTAGGTCCATGGTTCTACGCTTGGTGCACACACACGGGGTTTGTATTGTATAGCTTCATGGTTTTACGGACAAAATAATTAAAAACGTCCAGAACTAGACTACTACGGTACGGGCATAGCTGTGCACGCCGGTAGACTCGGGGACTAGCACGGGAAAGCTCTGTTGAAGTTGGCAAATCGATATTTCAAAACATGTCTACATTTTTTACGAAGTTTTCCAAATATATTTCAGGATTTTGAAACACCTTTCCAAAGTTGATTGTATAATGATAAAATAATGTAAGTGGCACCTTCTAAAAATCAATATGACGTGACTTATATTCAATCTGCGAGCGAACCTCTTGACAATCACGCAAATGTTTTTTTTCTGAACACGAACCAAATCTAGTGGGCTCTATAGAAAATGCACGCAGCAAAGTCATACATCAAACGAAAGAAAATTTAATGTATTTTCATCTCAACTAAATCATATTATCCAGACATAACCGGAAATATGACTCATATGACATCAAAGTATGAATATGAAATTATACATTCAGTTAATTATCGGAATCGTATATACTTATTTGAAGTCGGTTCGAGTTGGTTTTGGTGTCAAATCGAAGAGTAACTCATTGGCTATCGAATGCGAATGAAGATTGTTGGGGTTTTACACGTGAGCCTATGTAATGCCACCTGAAGTTGTCGCTATGCCTTAATTCGTCACAGCAAGGAGGTACAAGCTAGGAAGCTTGCCTATATATAGTACCTCATTGGTCACAGACCGTGCATGGAGGTATGATAGACTGTCAATCACGGTGGTGCTTGGGATCAGTCTTTAAAGAACTTCGGCCCAGCTCTGTTTACGAGGGGATTGACCGTCACTTTGAGAGGTCACTTTGTTTCTTCTAGCAGCGTTTTGTTTCGGGGGCTTATATCATTTGCCCACTGGGAAATTTTTATTGAGCTGTATCTCCTTTGGTTTGTATATAGCTTCATGGTTACTGCATGTACTGGGACAATCGCCAATAAAGGAGATACTTCAATCACAATAGTTACTTAAGTCACCTGATTGGATGACATATCGCGGCGCCGATAAGGGCCGATTATGATAACAACAACTGATCATAATTCTGCCACAAGGTGGCAGTATAACACTATGGCGAATCATCTAAATTGGAGGGTAGGAGATTGATGTTCAGGCTAAATTGAAACTAGTACAGAAATAGGCGTCCATTGGTCTTAGTAAGTTTAGTTAAAGCTATGATCAAATGTAAATATAATCAAATGTAATCTCATTAGTAATACTTGCTTTTATGACTTTATGCACTTTCTCATTGTTAAAACATGTAACCCTATATGGGGAATCAAAACTGTACAGCCACATGTTATACTTTTTTATTACTTTAGTGTCATTATAAGACTCACGACTTCGCTTTGCGGGTGTAGCCTGGTTTTCATAGAGAACCCCTCCCCCTTCAAGGAAATGACCCATTCTGATACAATCATGCCCTCACCCATTGGCGGATTTAGGGGGGCACTTCTGTCCCGTGCCCCCCCCCCCCCCCTTTGCAAGAAAAGTATGCATTTTGACCATAGACAATCCGCCCTTTTGTCGATTGTGCCCCCCCCCCATATGAACTACTTTCCTGAGATTCGCCGCATATACTTCTCGACCTCCCTTGACACCCAGCGATATACGTCATGCACATGAGTCATCGGGCGCGTTCATTTTATAAAAAGGGGGTTTATTTGCACTTTGAGAGGCGTTGTAGTTACCACCTCAAAACGAACATCTTCACAATATAGTCCATCACGGCTCTTGACGTTTTCATTCGTTTCTTATATCATTCGCTTTTCTCTCTTACTTGTATAGGCCTACACGCATCTCACAATTTATCATTGTTGTTAGACGAATTATTTTTCACTGTATACAAATCGAGTTACCCCATGATAGAATGGCACAATCCAATAGACGTTAGTCAGTTCGTGAATAATGTGACGACAAATAAGAGGCTCTTTCTGAATGAACAGCAAAAGGCACCAAATTCCCGTCAACCAATCAGAACTATGTTTAGATCACTAGTTAGAGGATGTCATTAGCCACAATTTGGTATGCGAAATGGTTCAATAAATCATCTTGTTCGGAATTCCCACTCGATTGAATGAGGCAATGTAAGGTCAAGTTAGGGGAAAATGCTCTTACTGTCATAGGGAAAATGTGCAGTAGTTTCCTCACAAGTAATCTACGGGTTATTAACACTACATAATAGGAAAAAGTGTGAAGATTATTTATCCGGGTGAAATGATGTCAAATATCAATTTGTTTTGAAGCAATCGTGTGATTTTATGGATAGTGTCACAAACTGAGGCAAGTTTTCCCGTGTTATAGGACGCGGTGCGAAGTGCGCTGAGCAAATGCACTATAGTTTTT
The DNA here is from genome assembly GCA_025617745.1 of Heliocidaris erythrogramma. Classification (NCBI taxonomy): domain Eukaryota; kingdom Metazoa; phylum Echinodermata; class Echinoidea; order Camarodonta; family Echinometridae; genus Heliocidaris; species Heliocidaris erythrogramma. The sequence continues at coordinate 13,421,306 of CM046857.1, read as the reverse complement.
CATATGCCTGTTAGAATGAAAACCCTGTTTTTTTCGCTTGTCAGAGAATTATGGAGGGAAACTGGACCCCCCCCCCCCCCCCCCCCCCCACTGAGCGACTTTCCGAGAAGCTGGCAAGACCCCCAAAATACGGGTCTACCTTTTCCAAAACCTTTTCCAAAAACCTGCATTTGTGTGCCCCCCTTATTCTAAATCCTGGATCCGCCCCTGCCCTCACCCCTCCTATTTTGCTCCGACCTCTCTGAATTACTAAGAGCGAGGGGGGGGGGGGGGGGGGTCTCCATATGAAAACAGTGAAAATGGCTCATTTTAGCCTCTAAGACATTTGATCGAATATCAACCTCTCTCTCGTTTTCTCTGCTAATACCCCTTTTTTCCCGTCCATACGAGGCGGGGAGTGGGGCTGGGGTGGCAGCCCCCTCGAGTGTTTTGAAGTAAAAATTATTCAGGCTGCGACGTTGTCTTTTTGTACTACACTTTGTAACTTATCCAGATATTTTGATGATGAAGTTCCATTTTTAGTTATGATAAAGTGACTAAAATGTGTATTACTTTCTCCGTTCGATATGAATCTGGGAAATATTCAACTGCTGGCTAAAAATTGTGGACTTAGTCAATGTTCATCCCCCTCTCTCCCTCTCTCTTTCTCCGTCTTTGTTTGTCTCTTTCCCTCTTTCTATTTCCCCTCTTTTTCACTATTTGAGGAGAGGCACACGCGCCTCTGCCTTCATAATCATGAGGCCAATATTTTTGCCGTAAAGTCTGTGGATTTGTTAAGCCGTATAAGTGGAAGTTTATTAAGTATCAACGGTCCATGCATGTCACACAGAGACTTTATTTTTCTGAGTATAAACAGGGGGCTGTAAATAGAAGGATTGGAAACAAGCTGCTCTTCTTTGATCCCATGCTCGGTGCCGCCGAAAAGTTATGCAGTATACTCCGGAACTGTTAACCAGGTGCATTAGATAAAAGAGCGCATGAATTATTAGGGTTTCAAACTCCTACATCAGAAAATGGTATCTCAGCAACTGTTCGCTGTCCCTTTCAATCATTTCTCATCAATTGTCGAATGTGTAATGAGTTGAACGAGCAAATAGAAACTTATGTAATTTCATACCTTTTTTCAACTGCAAAAATACGAAATGCGCGCGAATGCGCGCACTAGCAAAGTACTTTATATCGAATATTGTAAATCATGGATTAAATGACGTGATATTAAAACGACCGGAGATGACCGGAATATCCTAAAATATTGAGTTTTTGTGAGGATTTAATTTTCCTATCACCGACGCTGGCGCACAAATTATAGGAAGAGCGGAATACTAAATTGAAAAATTGTTCGATGTACTATTCCCAACACAATCCCTACATAAATTTTACAATTTACACTGGAATTTGGCCGGTAATTTGATAAATGCGAAACTGCACCTGGCCTCCGAATTTCCCCGCGGTGGAAGAGCGGCACCACGCATGGAACTTCAAAGCCAAGTGGAATGTTACGCATCCATTGTTAAGCTTTAGAACTCACGCATACGTTTGCATCATTTTTACAAGAGTTTCCACTCCTATTTACAGCTCCCTGGTCCCTGGTACGATAATAATAATACTTTAATTTAAACGTGAGGGCATGGGGTGCACAGTCAAAAGTTGACACTTCCATTTTGGAAAAGTTACTCGTATGCTTCTTCAACCTTCTTTCGAGACAATGTTTTCATTCCTATCACTTAAAAGGTTTGATGGTTTATTTTACCTGACTGCTAAGAAAGCATGTGTATGCTTGTAACTAAGCAACCAGAGGACCGACGGCTTTAAGTCCCTCAGAGAGATCCGAGGGACTTGGTAATGAGGATTAATGCCTGACCAGAGGGCACTAGCGTATCCACTTGGTTTTGAACCCGGGTCCTCCAGATACGAGACCACAGCTCTACCACTGAGCCATCGCGCCTCCATACGATTGAATTCAAAGTACAGATTATTTTCCATTTGAAGTACGGTAGGTCTATATCGTTACGATTCATCGCAAAGAGGATATTCCTGTCCAAACGTGTACAAAAATCGCTATGATTATCATGCATGAAAAGGTCACGATACATGGATGAGATGTGTTTTCGAGTAAAGGACAACATGTCGACGAAAATACAAGTGCATAAATGTGCAATTTGTTGGAAAATATCACGACGATAAGCCATTATATACACTATTATTGTTACTTTATTCATCATTTCATTTCATTTCATTTCATTTCATTTCATTTATTTCCACTTCCAACAATATAAAATGCATAGGTTTACATCGTACACAGCATATCAATGAAACTTACAATTATAAACGAACATAAACATATTTTAAGAAAGTAATATAAATTGTAGATCTGTAAATTTTAAGAAATTTGCAATTACCTAAAAAAATATACCAAAGGCAAAAACCAACAACAACAAACAAACAAACAAAAACAATCATTCAGTTCAGAACTGCTTTGTATTATTCAAGATAACAAAGAAATTACCAGAAAATATTCCACTCGTTTGGGCCAATAAAGTACGAATCGAAGATGAGTGCAATATTGGCCCTAACTCGTGGAATATTCTCTGGTATCCCATTCAGAGCCATCCAATATAATATATTTGTTATAGTCTTGTTGTTTTGTTATTATAATGTCACTATGCTATTTTCTTCCTCCCTTCCTATTCTTCTTCTTTATATCTTCTGTTTTTTATTTCATGACTATGATCACTATTAGTCCGGTTTCTCTTCGTTATGCATGAAGGCGGTTCACTGATCATCATTTTTATTCAACTTTTATATTATATGTTTTTAGAAGTTTTTAATGAATGTTTTTATCTGAATTATTGTATGGTACAAACACTTGGACACACATACACTGCTTATTGACACTCGTTTTATTAATCATTTATGCATTAGCATCTATACTTATTGTCCAATGGCTACGCTAAGTATTCATGCATGTTTTGTGTGATGAATTTGGCTTTCAGAATCTTTTGTTTTACCAATGCCGTTTATCTGTTGTAATAATACTAATAATACATTTATATAGCGCAAACACTATGCTAATATACTCTCATGCGCTGCAAGAGCTCCTGTTATGCTTGATTTAAAAAAAAATATTTTACAAATTTAAACAAATAAATATGACTTTAACCTTGATTTTAATATGGTCAGGGATGAAGATTTCCTTACTGCAAGAGGTAAATTATTCCAGTAATTATGTAAAATCAGCACTGATTTTCTTATTTACTATATAAATCTATATACCTACCTATTATGCCTGTAGTCTTGACTACGGGACCCCTTCGAGAATTTAACACACATGCGTCACAATATTGTGCGCACCCCCCGTAATCCTATTGTCCTCGCCACTCACGCGCGCCAACACGCTACGGCCATCTTCCTCTTTTGCGAGCAATCCCAAGTAGAAACATGTTGCTTGCAAGGAGCGGGGAAGGAGGGAGGGTCATAGGTAGGTATATAGATTTATATAGTAAATAAGAAAATCAGTGCTGATTTTACAAATTTACTGCAATAAATCATATATACCTACCTATTATGCCAGACCAACGCCAACTCAAAGACCGGGAGGCATGTTTCGAGCGGAAGGAAATAGGATTACACTAAAGACTACAAAGAAGACACAGCGGACTTCAAGGTGGTTGACGCAAACAGAGCTTCACCTGCGGGAACATCCCTAAGGTAGCAAGAAATGAAGGAATTGGGCGAACGCCAATAAGCAGCCTTCAAAATATCAACCAGCGCCACACCTTGAAACAGAACCCAAGAAGTGCTGACACTACGAGTATCATGAGCACGAGGCTTGCTGTCGGATAAAAGAGCCACTGTGCCAGCGGCCCTAATAGCTTCGACGATCCATCTAGAAATGGAATCGAGAGGCAGGAGAAAAAGGCTCTCTAGTGATCAGGAACAACTGATCATCCTTACGATAAGGCTTAGTCTTATCAATATACCATTTGAGAGCCCTAACAGGACACCAAACTTTGTCCTCGCGCACCGAAGAAAAGTCAGAAAGCGGACAAAGAAAAATCTCAACAGGACCGGAGGTAGCTGTCTGATTCTTGGCAACGAAAGAAGCCCTAGGAATCAACCTAACACCTTTTCTCTCCCAGCGAACATGACCAGGAGTAAGACAGAGAGCATGAAGAGTACTGCGCCTCTGCCCAGAGGCAATAGCTACCAAAAAGAGCGTCTTAACCGTAAGATGATGAAGCGAAGCTTCACCTAACGGTTCAAAAGGAGGTTTCGCTAAGGCCTCCAGGACCTTAGGCAGACTCCAAGACGGCACTAACTTAGAAAACGAAGGTCGTTTCAGAAAGAACGAACGAATCAAACCACTTAGTAGCGGGGAATTGGAAATCCCCGAACCATCCGAAAAACCCGAAAGAATGGCCCCGATCGCCGAACGGTAGCCTCGGATAGTAGAAATAGACCTCCCTTTGTCAAAAAACGAGATTAAGAAATCCGCAAATGAACCAAAAGGAGCCTTAGAAGGGGTTTGATTTCTCTCTTTGCACCAAAGGAAAAAGACCGAGAGACGGGAATTGTAAATTTCCCTAGTAGAAACCCTACGACTGGACATTAAAAAGTCCGCGGCTCTATCAGAGAGACCCAACTGTCTTGCAGATTCCCTGACAGGGGCCAAGCAGTCAAATGAAGAGACTCCGGATTGTGGTGAAGAATCCCCGATAGGGGCTGTAACACCAGATCCGCTCTTAACAGGAGAACTAACGGTTGAGCCCTTAGAAGGCTCATAAGTTCCGGAAACCAATTCCTCCTGGGCCAAAAGGGAGCTATTACAAGCACCCTCGCCCGATCTTCCCTGATTTTCCGCAAGACACGCGGAATCAGTTGGAAGGGAGGAAAGGCGAATCCCTGAAGGTTCTCCCAGCTGAGGGAGAAAGCATCGAAAGCCCATGCTCCCTGATCCCGAACACGGGAGCAATACTTCGGCAGCTGGTGATTTAGCACCGACGCAAATAGATCCACTTCCAGTGGACCTAGGCAACTGCGAATGCGGCAAAATACTTCCGGATGGAGCATCCATTCCGAAGGAAGATACCTGCCCCGGGACAGAAAATCCGCAAAGAGGTTTTCCCGACCGGGGATGAAAGAGGCCACGGGTGTGATTGCCATGCGACGACACCACCTCCACAGCTGAGCTGCTAGGGCATTCAGGGCAACCGAACGAGTGCCTCCCTGCCGATTGATATATGCCGCCACAGTAACATTGTCCGTGAGAATCAGAACCGAACGACTGAGAAGTCGACTTCTGAAATGGAGCAAGGTCAACAGAACTGCCATAAACTCCAGGACATTGAAGTGAGGAAGAGTCCCAAGATGAGACCAATCCCCCGCAACCGTGCTGCCGTTGCAGTGTCCTCCCCACCCCAACCGAGAGGCGTCCGTCGAAACCGATATCGACGGAAGAGGGGCAGAGAAGGACCTGCCTCGCGCGAGAAACACCTCGCTCGTCCAACAAGCGAGAAGAGACTTGATCTTTACTGGTACTGGAAACCAGACCAAAAGAGAGTCTTTTCCCGGCTTGAAGAACCTGAGGAGATGTCTCTGAAAGGGTCTCATGAGGAGCCGGCAGTCCTCTAAAACATCGACTAGACTGGCTAGATAACCTAGAAACTGAAGCCACTGTCTGGCCGAGACTCTTCTGGCCAGCAAGAGCTTGCGAGCCGCAGAGACAATGGTGAGAATCCTGTCTCGACTGAGCCGAGCTAACTGATTCCTTATGTCTAACACCGCCCCCAGAAAAACTGGGCTGCGAGTGGGGACTAACTCTGACTTTTCCCAATTTATTAGGAAACCTAAGTCTTGAGTAAGAGAGACTAGCAACGAGTCTCGTCCAACAAACGATCACGCGACTCCGCAAGGAGAAGCCAATCGTCCAGGTAACAAAACAACCGCAGGCCGCGACGCCTCAGAAAGGCCGCTAGCACCGCTACAACTTGAGTAAAAACCCGAAAGGCCGGGCGCAGCCCAAAGGGAAGAGCCCAAAACCGGTAAGTCTCCGAGAGGAAGGAGAACCCCAGAAGATCGCGAGATGCGCGATGAATGGAATGTGAAAGTACGCGTCCTTGAGATCTATCGAGACCGCGTAGTCTTCCCTTTTGATCAACGGAAGAATGGAGGCAAGAGTCTCCATACAAAAATGAACCGGAGGAATAAATTTGTTTATCCTCTTTAGGTTCAGTATCAAACGAAGTTTTCCCGAGCGCCTGGGAATAACAAAAGTCGGAGGAAGGGAAAAAGGACAGCCTGTGAGGTGTCCGAGTTCCTAAAGCACCTCCGGGGAGCGGGGCGGACAGAACTATGAAGAAACCGTCTCGTCCGCCCGCTGCCTGAACCCAAGCAAAGACGAACCCTACGCACGGGTTGACTAAAGAGTCAGGGAAAGTTTAGAACAAAGCAATCGCTTCTACCCCACAAAGGGAGAGCAACTAAGGCTCTGCCTGCCCCAGCGATTCGGAGACCGAAGCTAGAGAGGCCGCTTCCAAAACTGGATCCGCCTGAAAAGATCGTGACAAAAAATCACGAACAAAAGCCGAAACGGTCGGATTCACGCATGAACCGCCATAAGCCTCCTCACTCGACGGAGCCCCAAGGCTGCGAGACTAGGAGGCTCATGTGATCTCATCACGGACAAAGAAGAATAAACCATAAAAGGCTAATTAGTCTCGATGTCCGACCCAAAAAAGGGACAATAGCAGGGGATGTGAATCCTGGTACAAGGAACCAACCCTGAGTCTGCCAAAGCCTATCTCACACTGATTAAAAACGGGGAGCGCCGCCGAGCGTCCGCGGGGGACGCTCGACGGACCTCGCTGCAAGCCCTCCAGCGGGATACCCCTAGGGGGGTGTCGTTAGACCGCCTTCGCTGGACCCGGGGGCTCGCCGAGACGCTACACGCCTGGCAGGCCCACCCAAGTGGCTCTCCCCAAGTTCACATGGTCTGTGAGTGCACGGGGTTTTGTCGGACCCCCTTGTCTCCCCCCGGCGAAGGGGGGCGAGAAGAAGGGCCTGGCACATCTCAGCTTGAGAGACCGAAGGGTTAGCTAAACCCGATGGGCAAGAGGCAGACAAAGCATTGCCTCTTTTAGCCCCTTCCCTAGGCTTCTGATTGGCCCAAAAAGAGCCTAAGTCGAAACCCGCTTTTCAGAGCGTTTATCCGGTTTCGTTCGGATCCCCGAAGCCCTTCGGGAACACGAACCGAACCCTCCACTGAGGAACGCTCACCTCCCTTTATGGGAGAAGTGCGCTGAGGGTATTGAACCCAAAGACGCACACCAATTACCCATATCGGCCGAGCAAGGAGATGCAACAGCCATGGGCCGGACGCCAAGGCGCCCAGACTCAGCAGAAATCCCACTGCTTAAACCAACGCGAAGTCGAACCCTACGCGCGGGTTGACTGAACTTCAGGGCGATATTTGGACAACAAAACAATCGCTTCCACTCCACAGAGAATGAGCGATTGAGACTCCGCCTGCCCAAGCGATTCGGGAACCGAAGCTTGAGAGGACGTATCCAAATCTGGTTCCACCCGAGTGGAATGAGACAAAGGAACATTAACAAAGGCCTCAGCAGGCGGGTCCCCGCATGACCCACCAACAGTCTCCTCGCCCGGCGGAGCCCCAAGGGCCGCGGGAGTAGGAGGCACATGCGAATCAGTCTCAGACAAAGAGGAATCAATCACAAAAGGTTGATTAGTCTCAAAGTCAAACCCCTGAATAGGGACAGAAGTCAGGGTTGAAGTAGCCGGTACAAAGGACCAACCCTGATTCTGAGCAAAAGCCCGCATCATGCTGAACATGTCAGCTTGAGAGGAGCTAGCTGGGTTAGCCAGGCCAGACGGGCAAGAGGCCAGCAAAGCCTTGCCACTTTTTGCCTATCTCTTGGCCTTTTTCTTGGCTGGCTCGACAAGAGTCGAAGCCGAAACCCTTTTGATAGAACGCTTAATCGGATTCATTCGGATCTCCGAAGCCACTTCGGAAACACGAACCGATCCCTCCGCGGAGGGACGTTCACTTCCCATAAAGGGATTGGAGCGCTCATGGCGTGAGCCTTGAGAATCATCCAAAACACCCATATTAGCTAGGCAAGAAGATGCCGTAGCCATGGGTTGAGAGCTAAAAGCTCCCAGTGCGTGGACAGACCGAGATAACTCAGTATGTGCCCGATGACTACTAAAGGCGTGCGAACCCACTATTGGACCGCTCGAAAGCGGCAATAGGGGAGCACTAGTAGTCACGCACTCAGGTGAAAACACCTGTTGCTCCGAAGAGCGTCCATAATTGTTAGCTCGAGCATTCCCATCAGCTGGCACACTAAGACAGCCCAGAAAGTACTCGTTCCCCCATATGGCGTTTGCCGGGGGCTAGGGTTTGAGGAACCCAGACCAACATGGACTAAGCCCGTGGGTTGCCCTGCAGTAGTGGGGCGCGTCTCCCCTAACGGATCAGAGCGAGTGAACGCTACCGTACGGGAAACAACAGCCCCCCCCTCTGGTCTCAGCGACCGGGGGATTGGATTCTCTCCAGATATCCAAACCACTAGAATCTGACGCCACCCACCCCGAAACCACAGGCTTCGGAGTTGACAATCCCGATTCAGTTAACGCCACCCGTCCCGAAGCCGCAAGCTCCGAAACTGGCAAACTCTGCAAGGAAACACCACTAGGCAACTTACCTTTGGCCCTCCTCCCTCCCCCGCGTACCGCTGTACTCGGGGGAGTTCTGGAAGGCCGAGTCGTCTTGCTAGACAACTCTTCGGAAGAAGCAGGTCTCCTCGACCCAGCTGCTTCTTCTTCCGAATTCATACCTCTGCAATAAAACAGACAATAAAGTATACTTTTCAAATTAAGAAATACTTCAACTGAATGCAGAAACTAAACTAAAGTTTATTTGGGAGATACGCACAACAGAAATTTTTACAGCCTAAACCGTAAGAACAAACACCGAACCCGAAGGCTCGGTGACAAACGGAAACACCCGCAAACACAGAAATATCTACGTGGGGCTGACCGTAAAAGAGAAACAAAAATGCCAAGAAAGGGAATCAAAAATCCCTTGCAATCGGCAAGAGTGACTAATAAAACACAAAGTACTATAATCTAAACGAATATAGGTACCTAAAAGTGCTTTAACTATGTGAAAAAGCGCACCTAAAAGATACTATACGACCTGATTTCAGGAGCGCTGTGACTATACGTCCTATCTCGTCGGGGGCGAGCAAGAAAGAGGAAGATGGCCGTAGCGTGTTGGCGCGCGTGAGTGGCGAGGACAATAGGATTACGGGGGGTGCGCACAATATTGTGACGCATGTGTGTTAAATTCTCGAAGGGGTCCCGTAGTCAAGACTACAGGCATAATAGGTAGGTATATATGATTTATTGCAGTAAATCATGAACTCTATTTCATCTTTCATGACCCAAGGTTAAAGGTAGTTTGAATTGTGTTCTGCGCTTTAAGCCGAGACTTCTCTATATTTCCATTCTTCATTCTTTCCTACATTTCTTTTCTTTGCTGTTTATATGTTTCTCACAAACCACCCGTTACTCAGATCTCGGATTTATTCATTTAAATATATGTGCTCTTCATTCGGTATGTGAAGGTCATGCTTTTATTATTTTTTTTACAATTTGTTTTTACGAAATAATTTATATATTCTTCTTGGATTGGAATATTGTACGTAAATATCCTTTTGTACAACTGAAATTTTACAGTGAATTTTATGATAATTGCCTTGTTCTAAGCACAATGACATAATTTGCATATTATTAAACAAACGCTTATAACTCACTTTTCTGAAACCTTAATTCTTTCCTTGCTATACGATGATAATATTATTTACTATGTTACTTTTGTTTCTTGATGTTTTCATAATGATGTGATCAACTTTGTACAAACTTTGATAAAAACAAACATCAGCTTTTTTTAGCTCTTGTTTTTTAATAAACCATTAAAATTCAATTCAATTCAATTAATATAAAATGTGCAAAGTAGTGAACACAGCCCCTAAATATCCCGCTTTATTGCACACAGAGTAGAGATATCATACACTAGGCTTCATTAACTTGACGCAGGATGGCGTCAGCTACAGGTGCGGTCGTTGACGCATCAGGTGAGGATGACGTGGTAGTAGACAAAATGAACAGTGCCCATATTGCGCAGAATAGGTAATAACGCAATCGAAAGGATATCCCGTGTGCACATGGCATATAAAGTACCGAAGTTTGACGTCATACCGGCCAAGTGTGATGATCACACCAGCGCCAAACACTGAAATTGCCCTGCTCCAGCCCGCTGCTTGAATGATTTCGCGGTAGACCTCATGCGCGGGCTTTGTTGTTTGGAACCAGTATCCTGGGTAGCGTTTCATCAAACGGTCATAAGTACAAGTTCGCCGACATCCCATTGAAACGCGTGTATTAAAATTAACACGCGTTTCAATGGGATGTCGGCGAACTTGTACTTATGACAGTTTGATGAAACGATGCCCTGGACGACAAGCGAATGTGACGTCAGCACTTCGGTACTCTATAGGCCTTCTCTCATTTTTTTGACGGAGGAACGTCACTTGCAGCTCCTGTCGTCTTTCTTCTCGACATGACGTAGAGGGCGACAGGCAGAAGAAGAGTCACAAGGTCAGCGACTATAAATGCAGCGATCACCTATCATGGAAAAGGAAGAAACGAAATGATATAAAAAGGGTGTAAGATTTATTATGTTCAGTCAAGTTCATATGCCAGTATTAATTTTCTTGTGCAGGTGCATATGGAATCACTAAAAGTTCTTGGAAAAGCTGTGTTTACAGTGCCATATACATCAAGTAATTTCATACGATAAATGTAACATATATATATATATATATATATAAGTGTAAGGAAATAACATATACAACAGCTTTGGCAAATCTCGTGGGAATAAATACAATGTGAAAGAAATGCGAGAATAACGTTGCGTAGCTCAATCAAAGTTCCCCAGAGCTGTCCTCCCTTTTTGAAATTTTTGCAAAGGCTGAAAAAATGTCTCCGCCGGGAATCGAACCCGGGTCGTTGGCTTAGAACGCCAATGCCTTAACCACTAGACCACGGAGACGGGTTAGTGGTTTCGGCGACACCAGATTCAATTGACCGACAGATTTGACAAATCTTCAACCTTATTAATTAATTCCTTTGTCGGGGGCAGGTGAGTTTTGAACAAAGACAGGACAGCTCTGGGGAACTTTGATTGAGCTACGCAACGTTATTCTCGCATTTCTTTCACATTGTATTTATTCCCACGAGATTTGCCAAAGCTGTTGTATATGTTATTTCCTTACACTTGTTAATAATTATTCTAATGTATACATGTATCTCAAAGCATTCGCTTGGATCCAGCTGAGGCACGCGGCTTGTCTTTGTTCAAAACTCACCTGCCCCCGACAAAGGAATTAATTAATAAGGTTGAAGATTTGTCAAATCTGTCGGTCAATTGAATCTGGTGTCGCCGAAACCACTAACCCGTCTCCGTGGTCTAGCGGTTAAGGCATTGGCGTTCTAAGCCAACGACCCGGGTTCGATTCCCGGCGGAGACATTTTTTCAGCCTTTGCAAAAATTTCAAAAAGGGAGGACAGCTCTGGGGAACTTTGATTGAGCTACTCAACGTTATTCTCGTATATATATATATATATATATACATACATATTAATCAACTTGCGCATCATGCTTTTCTCCATACATTTCGGTTTCCAACCCTGATTATGATCATTACTTACGGTGTTGAAAATCGGTAGTGTAACTAAACACGGGTGCATAATCAACGAGGAGAGTTCCCAACCAAGCCTCATGATGGAAATTGGACGGCACTGCTCTCAGCTTTTATAAATTCGCCTAGTTTCATCCAAGAAAACCAAGTGAGCTTGTTCCATTGTTATTTGTACTTGTTAAAGACATAATCATCCAACACCTTATTTAATGTTGAAAAAGCTAGATACTTGGCCCTATTCTATGTGTTGTTGTCATTGAATTCAACCCTTCATGGGCCTGGCCAACGCAAGACCCGAATACCCCTGTGAAATTTGTAAGAAAGCTGCCAAATAGGGACAAAAAGCAGTTGAATGTGAACAATGTCAAGGGTAGTTTCATGCTTCCTGTTTGAAAATTAGTGATGATATATACAATATTCTTTTGCAACACACATCGTATTCTTGGACATGTTGTCATTGTGGAAAGCCAAATTTTTCGACATCCTTTCTGAGTGCTAGTCAACTCGAGCTGTCAAACAGTTTCAACCCATTGTCACTCTTAACTAATAATGACTCATCAGACAGTAGTCAAGGCCATGACATTGGGCAACCAATTCACGCTTCTAGCCCGATCTCAAAATCTAAAACTTTCTCCAGTAAAGGGAGAAATAGCAAGGACAAAAAAAAAAGGAATAAAAAGGAATAAGAATCTGCCAGATATAACTGCACGGATGAAATTAACTTGAATTGTCAAGGGCTAAACTACCTAGCTTTGATGCTATGCTAGCTTGTGAAAACCCGGATGTGATAGTTGGGACTGAGTCAGGGCTAAATAGTTCTATTTCGACAGGAGAAGTTTTTCCGACATGCTACAATGTTTTTCGGAGAGACAGAGAATCTGATCAGAGGGGAGGTGGAGTATTCATCGCTGTAAGGGATACCTTCCTAGCTTCGGCGGAACGCGATCTTCAAACTAACTCAGAAATAACATGGATTTCGATACAAGTGAAGGGATTGTCCCCTATGTATACTGGGGCATTCTATAGACCACTTACCTCAGACCATAATTACATAGGAGTTAAATATCTCATTATCAAGAATCCCACGAAATACATATGTTAGGCTCCTGGGAGACTTTAATTTGCATTTAGACCTGGGGTCAATACACAATCGTTAGCAAGAGAATGATAGACATAATGAACGAAATTAGAGAATAGAGAATATCCTGGACTTGTGTTTCATGAATCGCCTTGCGTCAGCAGAATCTGTCCAAATGGTTCATGGTTATCCAGTCTGTTTCAAGACCTAAAACAAAGGTTAAGGCGTAAAATGTACCTATTCAAGAAAGCAAACTTTGAAGGAATCAATGTTCAAGGACACAGAGGATTTCAACAAATCCCTACCCTATGAGAGTTAACTCTTTAAGTGTTGAGGAGCTCTACTCTTCCTTTAAAGCAGACCTTCAGTCATCGGTCGGTCGACATATCCCTTCAAGTCGCTTTTCGTATCCATGGGAAGACAGGTCACTTAAAAAGGGATATTAGAAAGAAGAAGAGGCTTTACAGCAAAGCAAAGATGACTCAGTCTCCTTCTGTCCAGTCAGCATTCAAGAAATTGAGAAGAAGCGTTGATAGAAGAGCCAGGAAAGCCTTTAAGAGTTACGTGAAAGATGTCATCGGAGCTAGCCTAAGAACAGAAAATCCCAAACCATTTTGGAAATTTATCAAGGCTAAGAGACAAGAGGTATCTGCTATCCCACCTCTTAAAGTTCTGGGGAGAACAGTCACAGAGGCTTTGGAGAAAGCGACAGCAATTAACCAGTACTTCTGTTCAGTCTTTACTGATGAAGACCCCATCAGAGTTAGGTCATAGCATCATCCCAGACATAGATGACATCTTAATAACTGAGGAAGGAGTTCGCAAGCTATTGTTGAATATCAACCCAAGCAAAGCTCCAGGACCAGATAAATTTCATGTAATGGTCCTCGAAGCCTGTTCTACCAATATAGCTCGGGTCTTTCAGATCTTTCAGAAGTCCATTTCTACGGGTACTTTACACAGCAAAAAGCCGTTTAGATGTTCGCTTTTTAAAATTGTGTTGTTTAAATTTTAAGTAATATTGTTTAAAAGACAGACCCTGTATTTTAAACAAACAAACTTTGTTTGAAAACATTGAAAATTCGCGCTAGACGGGTTTCCTTAATTCTCCGCCAAACACGACCGGCTTCATCATGGCGGATGACTTTATGGTTAACATGTTGTAGGAGTTCTAAATGCCGGATCTGATTGATACATTCAGAGGTAAGCATTTAGACTAAATATACTGTAATCTGATCGAGTTTATACTCAAGACATATTTGTGCTGCCATGACGTCTATTTAGATGTCTAGATCTAATCCACAGTCACAGAATAAATTATGATCTACACCTTTGCAAGTCGCCCTTTCATCGCAGTGCAGTTTAAGTTGCACACAGTGAACGCGCGCGTGGGTCCGGTCCTATATATATATGCAATTAACTTACTACGCAGCAAAGTTGCAGGTTTAGATCATAATTCATTTTGTGAAAGTGGTCTAAATCTAGACATCATATAGATGTCACGGCTGCACAAACATGAAAGAGTACGGATTTTTGCCGGGGGGGGGGGGGTTCAACATTGCAAAAAGTGGACCTTTTCTGAAGGAGCGAAGCGACAAGGGTATGGGCATGAGCGTAGTCAGAATTATTTGACAGGGGATGGGTCAAATGTGAAGCCCGAACATATACTACCACTGTGTAGCATTCCAAATACTGAGAGCGAGCAAAGCGAGCGAGAGAAAAATAAAAATGTACCTTTAAATGGCAAAATTTTATTTTTTTTGTCACCAATAGGTGAAATGTAAAGCTATATATCCGGTCATCTAGCCGCCATATGCAGGAATCATTCATATTAATAAAGTTTTTAGGAAGTGAAATGAAGCGAACGAGGGGGGGGGGGGGCACTTTGCTGTTATTTTATAGAAAGGTAACCCTAATATCTGGGCGCCATGGCGATAGGGCAGTGACGTGCCGAAAATTGGCATAACATTTAATATCTATGGAACTCGCTGCATGAAACATCTCGTTTATAAGGTTTGCGAGCGAGCGAAGCGAGCGAGGAAAAATGCACTTTTAATACTTTGCTGTTGCGCATTTCAATATAGAAAATGGACCTAACAAGTATTCGGGTGCCATGGTTATAGGGTAGCGACGTGCCTGAATATTGCAATAAAATCCTATGGAAATATTCATGGACTTCGCTGCCTGAAACTATCTAATTTCTAAGATTTGTGAGCGAGCGAAGCGAGAGAAGCGAGCGAAGAAAAATGCACTTTGATTTGTTGTTGCTCATTTCAATATAGAAAGTAAGGTAACCCTAATTTCTGGGCGCCATGGCGATAAGGCAGTGACGTGCCCGAAAATTGTCATAACATTGAATATTCATGGACATATTACAATAACATACTATGGAAATATTCTCGCTGCCTGAAACTCGTTTCAGAGTTTTGTGAATGAGCGAAGCGAGCGACGGAAAACGCACTTTACTATCTCCCAAATGTTTCCAAAACACCCCAAGTGTTATATTGGGGCATCTTGTTATTATCATAGTTTCCAAGAAATCGATGTTTTATAAAATACTCTCATGGCACTCCGGTTGAGCAGGCTGTATTAGAGGGCCATAATTCAAGGGCCTGAATATAGACCTACACAGTGGTAGTATATGTTCGGGTTTCACATTTGACCCACCCCTGTCAAATAATTCTGACTACGCTCATGCCCATACCCTTGGAGGGACACACCCCTCACCCGACACCCCTACTCGGTCGCTTCGCTCCCTCAGAAAGGTCCACTTTTTCTTAATGTTGAACCCGCCCCCGCAAAACATCCTAGTTACGGGTCCGAGTATGGTTTCTATATTTCACTTTTATATTCCATTACCACAGATTTCATTTTAGTCTTCTCATGCTTATCACTGATTATCTTCCCGCGTTATCTTTGTATGGCGTTTTAAGCAATCTATCATATTGTATTGTCAGGATTTCCTGTCCAATCTAACACTTCTCAAAGATCAAAATGCACTTCAATTTCGTCCTATAGGCTGATAGGAATCAATAATCATCCAAATGTCAGATGTCAAAGATAGTTTAATAATTAAAAATGTCATTCAACGGTTTCAATGGCCAATCAATCAACATATCTCCATTCATTTTCGTCAGATTTCATTCGAATTCGTGCGACCTGGCAATCCGCTGCAAAATTTTATCATCAAATCCATCTTTGGGAAGTCGATTTCAAGAAATTGTCATTCAAATTCGTCACATAGACAAGACCTTACAACGAGCGGGTGGCGATTTTGAATAACTCTTTGAACTCTTTCAGTCTTTGACAAAATCGATAGCAAAATGAAAAATTAATTCCGAAAATGAATGAATGACGTATATTGACTTGGTCTGATTAATAGTTGCAGGACAAAAGCAAACAAAAAAGTGTTCAAATTGACTGGAAACCCGGCTGAAAACCCTATTATCTCACATTATTTTCCACTTCCCTTCCTCTCTCCCCTTTCACGTGACCCCCTTGTGCGCCCCTCCCCTATCTAAGCCAGTTGGTATGGAAATGTTTTTAAAAATTTAACCTAAAAATCACTATTCTGATGTCACTTCGGATAATTTTTTCGCCTTATGATTCTTTTTTGTTGTTGTTCAAGCAGATTTCTGCTCGCCAGGTTGGGGCGATACTACAAACGAATTTGAATAATTCTTTGAATGACGCTTTGAAAAAAAATCACTTGCAACATGGCATAATGTACAAAATTCGAAAACGAATGGTGAAAGACGACATTGATTAATTGTAGATTTGCCAGATTAGGAAGTTACGGGACAAAATCAAAATAAAATGTATTAAAATAGACGGAAAGACCAATATTTTATCACGTTATTTTCCCGTTCCATCATCTCTCCCCTCGCTTTTTTTTTCTTATATATCTTTTTTTTTCAAAAAAATTAAAGAACTCATTGAAAAAATCAAGTTTGATTAATAAAAAAGGAATGCATCCGACATCATGCATCGCTGCCTTAATGTACGGGATAGCCACACCAGGCTTTTGTACATCAACCATATCAAGATCAAGATATATATATATATATATATTATAGTTTGTACTATATATTTGTACTATATATATATATATAAACACCTATCGGGTACATTAGGAGGACAGTTTTTGTTCTTTTTCTTTGTCCAACTGTCGACTTAATGTACCAACTGTCGACCTAATGTAGGGGTCTCTATTATGACGAAATAAACTGTATTGTCAACTGTCGACCTAATGTACCCGTTAGTCAAATATACATATATATATATATATATATATATATATAATGTGTGTGTGTGTCTGTCTGTTATAAATACATATTTCCACCTCACCACGGATTAGAGAGACCGTTTTGTTGCTAAAAGTGAATGCCTTTTATAAAAAAAAGACAATTGACGAAATTTTCATTATAAATTAAAAAAAAAACACTAAACAAAATTATGTCTTGGCATTAATATAGGAAAATCCCTGGACCATTATTCAGAGGCAGTTAATAGATTTTCAGTTAAATGAGGCATTTTCTGACAAGCCTAAGAAAAAAGGGCACCAGCCATAGGAAAATTAGTATATTTTCTCTCTTTTTTTATTGAATAGGCATCTATCATCGTCATGAAAGAAGATAATCAAAATAGATCATGTTAACACATTATTAAGGACAATGACAAATTAGACCATTAGAAATAACCCTTTAGATCGCAAGACCAGAATACTGCTCTCTCCTGTATCATCAGTGGTGAATGCAGATGTTCAAAAACATAAAAGAGGACAATGTACTTCTTAATACCCACTGCTTCTAAAAATATTTTTTCGACTAACCTGCCACAAGGATTGTGTTTTGATACCACCCCACCCCCCCCAAAAAAAAATAATAATAATAATTTGAATTTGAATTTAAGAAATAAAATGAAAATTAAAATGAAATTAACATAAAATAAATTGCCTTCGAAGGCTTGAGTAGCAAACAATGCAATCAAAGTGACGCATCGTCAGCAACGGGCATTGCGCTATTACCAGATTAGGGGCCTGTAACATAAAGAGATAAAATCAATCTTACGATCATTTGTAACTCTTCAGTACATGGTTTGCCATAGACTTATGTTAAAGGCCCGATGTTAGTTAGTTAGTTACATGTAGTTAGTTTTTTGCTCACCCAAAATGGGTCATCATCGAGATGATGCTGGATCAAAATAAAGATCGGGAACTGGAGGAAAGAAATGAACCCACTCAGAGTTAGAATGGCACCATACACACTGGCAAAGTACTGCATGGGGAATCTGAAATCATAAGATACAATGAATAAGTTCATCGTCTTTGATAATGCTAGAATAGTCATAGATATCTCATTCATGACAACCACCAAGAAAATACTAATACTGTTCAAAATGTTGTTCACTATATAGAAAATAATACTGTTAATAATACAGTTTGATGTTGTTCTTTTACGTTAGATGTATTATGATTCATTAGAGTCTCTATAAAGGACGTTGCTTGACCATTTTGACAGTTGGGGGGGGGGGGGGGGTAGGAAAGGCAAAATAGACAATCCTTAATATACATTCAAATTTACCAGCAAATAAAGTGTAGGGTTTTTTTAGATTTCTAAAAGAACAAATCCGAAGTTGAAAAAGAAAAATAATTATCATTTTTCATTTATATAATTACAGTGGTGCATCCCCAGACATTTGCCCGATAGAACCCAATCTGGCATGCCTTAAGTACATATTAAATACAAAAGAAAAGTGTGTCCCCGAAATGTATCCTCGGCGGTAATTTTATCCCTCGAATGAAACTTTAAAAAAAATGATACCCTTTTCTTTAATCTAGCAAGTGCCACCACCCCCGATATAGAATCCTGGATCCGTCAATAAAATGGCCTTAAGAAAGTCTACAGACAATACCGATAACTTACACGATAGCGGTCACAGACGCCCCGACCCCAAAGAGAAGAGATCTCATGATGAGGATGAAGATGAAGGTGAGATACTGGAGAGGAAGACTTTGTATCAACAAACACGCCGAATAGCCGACTGCCGAGAGACTTGTGATCGCTAGAGGGAGACAGCTATCCCGCATGTCAGCAAAGAGATCCCTTACCCTCTCTAGATTTAATGGAGACGGGCAATGAGATATAGAAAAAAACACATTATTGGTATGAACGAGGGACAGCTTTTATAGGCCATGAAATTACTTAATCATCGAATCCCTAAATCCCTCATATAGGACATTTAGAAACGGTTCGCCCTTAATGTTATACAGACTGATATTTTTGTTTCTTTGCGTCCCGGACTCTGGAACCCAGACAGGGGCGTCGCTAGAACATTTTGAAAGGGGGGGGGGGGGGGGGGGCGGGGGTGATGCCCAAATATGCCGACAAAAATGCTGCACCCTAATCTCTCCCCCTAAATCATACTATAATTCAAGAACCGTTTGTCTGTTCGTCTGTCTATCTGTCTGTTCGTCTGTCTGTCTGTTTGTTCCCCTACTCCTCCTAGATCCTTCGACAGATCTTCACCAAACTCGGATGGTGTATGTAGGGGGATCCCAGAATTGCCCTTGAGGGGTTGGTTTTTTTTAAACGTCACTGGGGTCATCACTGGGGTCAAAGGTAAAAATAAACACTTATAACACATACAGTCGATCATGAACATAATCGATTATAAACTTCTCCATCTGTTGACGCATTGAGTTGAAAGTTGGTATAGGGATGGGTGTTGGGTCCACGAGGTTTGTGGCGCACTTTTCGTGTTGATCCGAGAGGTCAAAGGTCATCTAGGGGTCAAATAGGGTCAAATCTTAACCGAAAGTGCTATGCAGTTGAAAGTTGGTATAGGGATAGGTGTTGGGTCCACGAGGTTTGTGGCGCACTTTTCATGTTGATCCGAGAGGTCAAAGGTCATCTAGGGGTCAAATAGGGTCAAATCGTAACCGAAAGTGCTATGGAGTTGAAAGTTGGTATAGGGATAGGTGTTGGGTCTACGAGGTTTGTGGCGCACTTTTCGTGTTGATCCGAGAGGTCAAAGGTCATCTAGGGGTCAAATATGGTCAAATCTTAACCAAAAGTGCTATGGGGACCAAAGTTGGCATGTGGGACGAAGTTAGGTTGGCGAAAATTTCGGCGCCAATTTCAAGGTCATCCGAGGTCATCTCAAGGTCAAATGGTAGACAATGTGCGTTTCGCCATCTGTTGATGCATTGAGTTGAAAGTTGGTATAGGGATAGGTGTTGGGTCCACGAGGTTTGTGGCGCACTTTTCATGTTGATCCGAGAGGTCAAAGGTCATTTAGGGGTCAAATAGGGTCAAATATTAACCAAAAGTGCTATATGGGGACCAAAGTTGACATGTGGGGTGACGTTAGGTTCGCGAAAATGTTGGCGCCGATTTCAAGGTCATCCGAGGTCATTTCAAGGTCAAATGGTAGGGAATGTCCTATGGGGACCAAGGATGAGATTTGTTTGTTTATTTGCAAAGTCTGAGAACCGCGTACGTCCGAGAACCGCGTATGTCCGAGAACCGCGATCCCCCGGGTAATCGGCTAGTACGTATAATGATAATAAGAAAAGATGTGGCATCTTTATCATATATTTGGGAGGGGGTGACGTTTTTGCCCGAATATCAACTTTTAAATTTCGAATTCTTTGCGAGCGATCGAAGGGAGCCAAAATTTAAAAAGAAATCGTAGTGGAAATGTAGACATAGAGAAGTTACAGGATTACCCGAGAAACTCGCTGCCCAAATATGTGGATATTCTGGCACCTCGCTGCCCGAATATGAAGTGGTGGTTGCCCGAATATCCTCGGGGAGGGGGGGGGGGGTGGTGCGAGAGCTGCAGCCCATTGCCGCAAGGGACCCCCTTTTCCCAAATATTAACTTTCAAGTGTTTTTGCGAGAGAGCAAAGCAAGTTAGCCCAAAATGGCTAGTTTTTCCTTCTATTTCTGGTTCGCCCTTGATGTTATACAGACTGATATTTTTGTTTCTTTCCTTCCCTTCTCCTTTTTGTTTTGTTTTTATTTTGCCGACAGAGCGCATTTAACAGCAGCAATTTTGAGGGGTGTGAAACCCCCACAACCCCCCCCCCCCTTCCCCCGCCTTTAGTGACGCCGCTGGTCCCAGATTAGATAAAGAGCAATAATTCATAGACTTATTTTATAAACCAGCATCATAATCATTAACGAGTTATAGATTTTTCCCTTCACTTTGGGCATGTTGGGATACAATGTCTCTTCATGTGTCCATAAAAGACATTTTTTAACAATGTCGCAGCGAGGGAATATCTGTGTTACCGTTTTACATGTTCTCTTTAATACAATTCATCTGTCGTAGGATATATTGTATAACGATGCATTCACTTTCCAGACAATATCATGGAAAGGACTCATCAACGTTATGTATTTCACATTCAATCTTGTGCATGTATTATGAATATTCATGTTATGGTAATTGTTGGATGTGCCCTCGCAGTTTCCATATAAAGGGCAAGACACAAGGTCGTACACCGTTCGGGGTTTCGTGTTTTGTTTTATTTATTTATTTATTATTTTTCCTGTTGGATTCATGTTATGTGAGGTGTGAAGGAAAGTAATAATGTAAACGTCTCGCACCGTAATAAATTGGGGCCGGTCCGGGAGGCGAACTTTTTTTTCCCACGAACTATTTGTCACTATCGTCCTTGACGCATGCGCAACTTTGAAATAGCCCTACAATGCTTGGAGTTGGATGGGGTTTCAAAGTTTCATCCTCCTTTTAGTAATAATAAAAATACAAAACGTTATTTTTGTAATGTCCAAACTGAGAGTCGAACCCACATACCTCAGGTTAAATGTCTGAGGGCTAACGCATCTCGCCACAGCAAGACGCTGGGAACAACCGTCATTATATCGCTTACGGAATAAACCCTATGATTGCGAAATTGATTTAGATCGGAACGGATCAGGTGCGCATGCGCCAGGGAGGACAGGGACAAAAAGTTCGTGGGAAAAAAAAAATTAGCGTCCGGGAGTCGAACCCGGGACCTCTCGGAAGTGGACTAATGAAAACGTGAAGCGGGAAACTTGTATGAACTCACTGGTAGACGAGCAGGAGGTCTTGTTCCTGTCCATGAGAACACCACCGAGGGGCCCTGTGAAAAAGATCATTGTCTGAATGATGGCGAAGGCATCCGTGTACCTGCTCACTGTATAAAAACGACAGAGAAGAGGATGTATTAATAATGTTGTGTTTCTGTAAAGTGCAAATCCAGGGGCGATCCGAGTGGGGTGTACAAAGTTTCTGGCAACATCATATTCAGGTAGCGAGATGCCCGAATACCTCATATTTGGGCATCGAGGTTCCCCACTATGTAATTTTTGATGATGAAATTACATAAAGTGCCAACATTTTCGCGAGCTCCCAAAGCTCCTACTTTATCTCCTCCTAGTCAAGAACACAAAATAGTTGAGATATGGTGATAACAAAGGTAAAAAAACATCAATTTCACATAAACCTGTATAATGACCTCTAGTTCTATGACCTGTCACCTTTAACCTACGTGAACAAAAATATAATCAGTTCGTCTCACTATGGCGATGCATACTAGTTCCAAGTTTGAAGTTAATCGATCAAATGGTTCTTGAGATATCACGTTAACAGGGCTAACACCTGTAATTTCAGAAATTGAACTGCGACCGTTGACCTTTGACCTACATACCCCTAAATCCCAAAATTATCGTAAGGAGATTCAAGACACTTACCTAGACCGTCGTCATTACTGGTGAGTCTGTTTAGGAAGAAGTTGATTGCCCCACAGGTGAAGTGCAGATGAAGCTGAAGGATCGACTGCCACAGCAGGATCATCCAAAATGGCGTCGATAATACGCATGACCGGAATGTTGGGTATTTTCTTTCTTTCTTATCCTCAAAACTTCCATTTGACTTTCTTTGGGCTTCTTTTAGACTAGTCGGCCCTTCTTCATTATTCACTGAAGAGCATAACAAGATGAATACTAGTATAGTTAAAGTCATGGTGATTGATAAATGTTCGCGACACATACACTCGCCCAATTAATAATCAACATGCATTTTTAAGAACTGAAGGCGGCACACCAGATCGAAGAAGAAGAAAAATAAAAAGACCACCACCACCAACAACAACATCATCAACAACAGCAGCAGCAGCAGCAACAACAGGGTCCTGAGAACAAGAAGAAGAACAACTTCATGAAGGTTGAGACGGGGAAGCGAAACCTCAAGACCTACCGGCAACTGAATCAAATTCAATTCCTCCCCCGTTCGGTTCCTTTGAAGGTTCCCTTGAATCCTCCTCATCGATGGAATCCGCAAGATACCCTTCATTGCGTAGTCCAACGACATCCTTCTCCTCTTGATTGGTGGTAGGGGGGCAACAGGTGACCAGTCTATGATCATCGGGGTAAGGCCAGGGGATGTGTTTTACGGGAAGGATGATGAAGGTGTTGATGTTGAGGAGAATCACGGATCCAGCGAGGAAGGAGAAGAAGGTTCCGATGGACAACCCTGCCTCATAAGCTGCCTACAGTGCGATTTGAATTTAGATAGTTAGGCCTGATATTCATGAAAGCGTAATAGGTTTATTTCATGCTTAATTCCTGAGTTATTCGACTCTTTAAACCATTGACTACTAAATTTTGTCAATCCCATGGGCTTAATACAGGGATTATACCTGATTCCCGTAGGCAATTGTTTGATGGAGCGCCAATTAATCGCTTCATAGTGTAGAAAATCTAGTTACATACAAATTGTATGCATCATGTCAGTTGAAACACACAAAATATTATTGCATCACAAAGTTCATTCCGCATTTTCATTTCATGAGAAATCGTGCCGTTTTGTTCATTTTCTTACAGAATTAATTGAAATGGTGAAGTTGACACTAGCACATCCTAAATAAGTGGACAAATTTACACAGGATTGAAATTGGTCCATCGTTATTTTTTTATTACGGGCTTTATATCATAATAAAATTTTATATACATGTAATAGTAAATACCTGTCGCCCTCTCCCTTCATCCGTTAACTTGGTTAAGGGAGTTTGGGAGGACTGGTGACAGGCCCCTGGGAGCCGGGGGTGCTGGGATGCTGTAGCTAATAAGTACATGTAGTTAAAAAGAAACCCCAAAATGCTGAGGACCTTTTTTTTTGCTCACAGCACCCCTAGTAACAAAATCGTTCCCAGCTAAGTGCCTGAGTGGTCAACTGGTGAGGGAGGAAAAAAATATGCTTTGAATAAAAATCCTGACTTCGCCAGTGTAACGATAAAACTACATACGCTATTGCTTACCTTAGCCAGAAGAAAGACAATGGTTGATGAACTGTACATGGCGTTCATTAATGAGATGATAGTCGACTTTCTTCCTTTGAAAACATTTCCTACCTGTAGAAAAGGAAACAGCTGTATCTCCTGAATATAAATTCTAATTATTGCAACCCGTATGTTATATATTATAGGATAAATCTGAGATTAAAGGAGCAAATCGCGAACAACAAGGTTAAGTCTTGTATTGATTAGGAGGCAAGTTGACGAGGCTGGAAAAAGCGTCTGCCTGTCGAACCAAAGATCGAATGCAACCAGGCGGATGACTGAAGCCTTCGTTGTGTGTTAATGTGCCCCACCCCTGTTCCGTAGACACATGCTAGGTTCCAGTTGAAAAATACTCCGTCCCTCGGATAGGACGTAAATAGAGGTCCTGTGTTTAGAAGAGTCAACACCTATGTACTGTATAACAACTCAATGCATTACGTCTGTTCGATCTGATATTGAAATAACATGTTGTAATACATCAATCAACGGCGACATGTTTCTCTATCCTCACTGACAAGAAGGAGGAGGAGAAAGAAAAATGAAGATTGAAGTTGAAGAAGAAAAGAAGGAACTGAATTTCATGGTGAAACAGAAATATCTTGCATTTAAAGACTGATGTACTGACCTGCATTGTTGTGAAGAGTAGCAATGAACCAGCAATAGTGAAGCTGATAGTCCCAGGGAATAAAAGTTCTGGGAATGTGGGAGAGCTAAATGCCATCATTAAGTAGCCGACCAGTAACAAAAGGCTAAAGACACCAGGAGTGAAAAGAAAATGACATGTTCACAAGTATCAAAAAGTGTAAGTGTATATGCTGCCTTCCGAGGATTGGAAATATACATGTTCTTTAATGGAATAAAATAAACAGGTGACCCTATTTTGCTTATTCTAAATAAGTTGACCACGAGGAAAATGCACTGTAATTCCATCAACATAACCATTGCTACGATTTACTGTCAAGCTCTCAATATTTTTTTGTACATGACCACTCCAAATATAATCTAGTCAAATATGACTAGAATCTAGTCAGATCTGACTAGAATAACTATTCACATGGCTGACACAGGCACCTGCACTATTCTAGTCAAAACTACCAGCTTCGAGTTTGAAGTGAACGGAATCCTAGTAAAATGAACAGAACCCTGGTCAGAATGACTAGAATCGGATTAAGAAAATGTGATCAGGTGATCTGGTCGAATGATTAAACAAAAATGACTAGATGGTTTTTTTTTTTGTTCATTTTTTTTTTTAGATGTGCATATACTACGTAAAGCTTAATGATATACATAATGGATATGAAAAAAATAGAAGGAAAAATAGAAAAATGGTAAGAATCTCACCACAGCAGAAGCCTGGACAATCTCGTCCCGAATCGATCAAAGAAGAGGCCTAACGGGAACATGCAAATGGTCTGTGACGCCATAGCCAATGAGTATACAAGCTGTAGACGGCCATATTGTTCGTGACATGAGTCGTTTCCATGGTGACCTGGTTCTCTGTCAAAGCTGTCTACGTCGATGATTGAGCTAATCTATGATGTTGAAAAAATGAAGAATAAGTGAACTAAAACAAAACTTATCTCTTTTAAGAAAAATCTGTCACAAGGATATGTCGCTCATTCTGGACATTCATTTATCCTCTGTTTGTTTCCTGTGCTATTTATATAAATATATTATTAGTTAATTGGTGGAATATGGATATATCTCCTTCAGTGCCTTTCAGGTGCACTGCCATTAGGGTCTGGTCTTGCAGGATAGGCCTTCTATGATCACGGAAATTGAAGGTTTATAATGCAAAATGTGATTTTAAAAGGGATGACTTATCACAAACTGTGATTTTGCTGTTCGGTGACTAATAATGTCATTGAATGACCATGTATCAGTATCAGTATCAGTATCAGTGTTTACATAGGAACAGTCTTCCAAAGTCAGATACAATGGGAGCTGACCTTGTAATTGGCAAAGACCTCTCTGCAAACTATATGATAGCAATTCTATTGCGAACATACTTATCCAAAAGTGTATCCGTGCAAGTGCCCTAGTTATGTAACCCCTTTTTCTTTTCTTTCAAAGTCGATTACGTATGAGTGGTTTTGAAAAGATTGGTACGAGAGAGCAAACCAGACAATCAATAATGATCAGGGCTACGTGAACAAATAAACATACTACGTACAGAATTCCATTGGACACCGAGTAGTCTCCCGTGATAATAAAACCGTGAATTGAGCGATATGCCTTAAACAGATTTTTTTTTTAAAAGCTACAATGAGATTTGAGGTTTATTCTGACACGAATAAAAACCACTATAACATGACATATATGTACTTTGGGTACCCTATGGATGTTGTGGTTCATCATAAGGTATGCCAATGGCGTATCCAAACTTGTTGAACAGGGGGGGGGGGGGGTACAGCACCTGGTGTAGGGTTAAGATTTTTACCACTAACTTGACCCTGAAGTTCCATGTATGTTTTTCGGATGAAAGGGGGAGGCATACCCTCCTTGTGTCCCCGGCTACGCCTATGAGATAGGCCATGTCAAAGCTCACAAAGAGACATGAGACATGAAATGTGATTACCACCTACAATGATCATTGAGGAAGTAAAAGAACCTCTCTCGTAATGATAAAGCTGTGAAATGAGCGAGACCTTTATTTTGCCCTCTAAAATCAGAATTTGGATAGGCCTACCTGATTTTTTTTTAATCCCCCATATATTCATATTTCTACTTAATGTAATTTGTTTACTTAATGTAATGTTATTCGTATCGTACTGTTTTCTTTATATGTTTATCTGTTACATAACTGAAATGAATCATAAATGTAAAAAATTATTTTAAAAGTTTTCAGATATATTTAACATGTTGTATACCTGCCAACTGTCAATTTAGGAAAACATAAGAATCTTGCAAGGCAAAATTAGGAATACAGTACATATTGTATCCTTTCACATAGAAGTTTTCTTGAAAAGTGCCGCCCGAGCCACGTAAACAAATAGCCAAATGCCCGTGCAAAATAACAGCAACAAGAACGATGATTATGATGATAAACGAAGCATTGCCATAGCCAGTGGCGTATCTACGGGGGCAGAGGGGGCACGTGGCTCGGGCGGCACTTGAAGGGGATACAAAAAAACGCAAAAGAGAGAAAGAAAAGCGGTAGATGAACAAGAAAAATTATGGTCTTTGAGGGTTATTTGCGCCCCAGTCAAAATGCGTAACAAATGGTGTTTTATAGGGTTTGGAATGCGAAAATTTTCTAAAGCTCGGTCGCTTTGCTCCCTCGCATAATTATGTTCTGGATCTATCCATTTCGTTAGTGTAAACCATAATTTGACACTAGTTTCTTTGTCCCCCCCCCCCCCCCCCTCAGGCATAATTTTCAAAGTATGAACATTCCACAGAAAATCATAAATTTGCCTTGCAATTGCCTTTCTAATTCCTCCAATGTATTTCTTCAGAATTTTCATTCATTTTGCGCCTCCAAAATATGAATAGTCAACATTTAATATATATATATATATATATATTGCTAGGTCGCTGTATTCCCTTTGATTTTTTTCTTAGGGTAAAATACATTTAAAAATCAATTTGAGGGGTGAAAGGGAAGAAAAAAATCAAATCTACTGCTCGGTCGCGTTGCCCCCTCGCTTATAAAATAATTCATCACATTTGGACTAACAACCCCGGGTTATGTGAATCAAAACTCATTTTCATGTATTGCCATCATTTCTGAACTAAAAACGCTCATTAATCTGAGTTTAGGCATTGGGCGCGCAGATTTGATAGTTTGCCCCGGGAGCCTGCATACCGAGATACGTCACCCGATCGCCATAGCAATAAGCCACTTCGGAGATGCAATCTGAGCATGAGCAGATAAAGGTCATCTGTACCAAATTCTAAAACCCACTGACACTAATATTCGATATGTGCTCATGAATGTCATGTAATCATTATTCAATTATGCACTAATGGTGTATTCCATGATATCCAGGTGGAAGTATTCTTTTTAAAGGGGGAAACAAAAGCTATTCATGAGGCACCTCTATCACTCCCAGAGTTATTTTTCTGAAGTGCACATAAAGGGACCCTCCATGTCTAAAATATCTGTGGATATTTGGGGTCATTTGTACCATGCGCAAACCCCAAACTGGCTTATTATAGCAGATTAACAAGAGCAGTTAGTTCCTTTTCAAACCATTTGAAAGGACTATGGAATTGTTCATTGTGCTTTGTGCGCCTTCCTTGTGTCAAATCTTGGATGGAAGGAACTTATGACATACGTTACAAATATCCCTATATCCTATTCTTCATGACTACTGAACCAAATCAGACGGGGTTTTCGCTGAGATACAGATAATAATTAGTTATAGTTTCATAATCTTAAAGATAACATTTAACAAATTCATAGTGACGAAGCTTTTCGACCTGCACTCATCGGGTCACAACGCAGGAATGAGAGAATACAAGAAAATACAAAAGTCAAGGAAGGGTGTGTATAGCGACCCGGGTATGATCCGGGCAGCGTCTTTTTTTTTTGGTAACCAAGCCTAGGCAGAAACCCCTTTTTGAAGACTTTGAATCAGACTACAAGTATCGGACTTGTATTTTCTTACTCAGTCACCTTATTTTTAAAATAAGCAAAAGAAAATTTCATAATATAAACTTCTGCCGAGGTTCGAACTCGTGGTTCCTTCACCAAGAGAGGACTGGATTATCCGATTGCGCCACACAGAACAGCTGCTCGATGCCCTTGCTTGTTTTATTATATAGCTATAATTCGTTTTCATGAATATTCATGCAGATTAGTCTTGACGGAATAAACCGTATTAGTATGAAAAAATGCGAAATCTGCCTAGGCTTGGTTACCAAAAAAAAAGACGCATCCGGGCACGCTAGAATAATCGAAGCGCTTGTACAAACTCCTTTTGTCGGCACAATAGCGGATCTCTCGACTGAATGAACAACGCTTCTAAGAAGCGAAGATGTTGAAAGCTGCGTGCTCGGGCAACAATAGTGAACTGAGCCGGGTTATACGCCTTGGAACAAGCCGGACTATTTAGCACGCAGCTTTCAACATATTCGCTTCTTAGAAGCGTTGTTCATTCAGTCGAGAGATCCGCTATTGTGCCGACAAAAGGCGTTTGTACAAGCGCTTCGATTATACTAGCGTGCCCGGATCATACCCGGGTCGCTATACACACCCTTCCTTGACTTTTGTATTTTCTTGTATTCTCTCATTCCTGCGTTGTGACCCGATGAGTGCAGGTCGAAAAGCTTCGTCACTATGAATTTGTTAAATGTTATCTTTAAGTTTTGTAGTACCAATCGTCAGTTTCATAGTCCTGAACCATATTAAGATTAATATACAATTTTGAAAGCTATTGATGCTAAGAGTCTGATTGTAATTTTTTTGGGGACATACTGTAGATTGACAACAAAAATTAATTGTTTTTTAAATTACACAGTAACACCACAGAGTGAAATATTATGCGCTCAAGAGGCTTCAGGACATTATCCCAACCTTAATGGCAAGTTGCTCTAAAAGAAAGAGGGGAAAAATCAGAGAAGCAGATTGGGGAAGTTTGAACTAAATTGGACAAGCAATAAGAAAGTTATGATTTTTTTAAAAGTTGTAGCCACTATACATATGGGAATTTCAAATTGGCCGAATATGTAATGTCACTGTGATTTAACTCTCACAATTGTGTCAATAGTCAAGTCCCAGTAAACTTATCTGATCTACTCCATGCGCACACATCCATGTACAATTAACACACGCACGGCCAATATACACTTAGCTTTTTCAAGTATCACCCCTAAAACCTGGAACTCCCTGCCTTCTGCATTAAAATATCGCCAAACTTCCACATCATTTAAGAAGTGTCTGAAACGCATCTTTTCTTATCTTTATATTTTCTTTATAATATTTCTCTTTGTGTGCACTTACGTATAGCTATTCGTATGATACTGTTTTCTTTGTTCATCTGTTACATGCGCTTTTTATCCGGTGAAAAGGCGCTTTATGAATGAACTTTACTATCTACTAATATAATACACTAAGGATTTGGGGCTCTTTTTTTGGTTCAAATAGGCTCCTCCCCTTGGCCCTTTCGGTCCCCGCCTTTTGGTACCCATGGGTGGGGAATCATGGGTTCTTAGAGTGGTGGGAGGCACTTCTTAAGGGCTGACGTGCCGTCCATATTTCATAAATTCATTTTTAAACATTGAATTTCCGCACTGGAGTAGGTTCAATAATTCTGCCAACCCATGTAGCGGGTTTGTAGCTTCATGCAGTCCCATACCCTTTACCTGTGAAGGGGAGGTATGCCAAATTAGAACAGTGTGGCCATATCCGCATGCATGGATGGCTTCAATGTAGAGTAGTATATAAGGCACACGTGTTATCGTTCACACAGCTGGGCGTTGTGGCGTGCGCATGTATGGCTTCAACGTATACGGCCCAACAACACACGTGTTATGTCTCGCTGAAGCACAACCCGGGTTCCGCGTTTATGGTATCAAAAAAAGCAAAAATCAAGAAAAAGGATATCAAATTCAGAGATGATAAGAATAAGACCCGCGGAAGGGGGGGGGGGGTAGGCTGTGGAGTTTAGGATTCATATTATAGTGGAAATATTTTCGAAGGAATTTTTTTGTTCTTGTTGTTTTTTTGTTTTGTTTTGTTTTGTTTTTTTTTCTTTTTTTTTTCTTTTTTTTTTTTTTTTTTTTTGGGGGGGGGGGCTCCTTCTTTACACCGTTGCAACCGATATTCCTAAGTGACGTGATCTCCGACACCTCCCCTCCCCCGAATGATGTGTACATATCGGTTTAGTCTGTCATATGAATTGAGGCGATATACAATAACATCTTTCCAACGGTATGAAGGCCATTTTCCCCAATCATGTCAATTCAGCTGTTATTCCATAAGTCATTCCTATTATTAAACAGTTATGCGACAACCACCCAAATGTGCCGTTAAGTAAACCCTAAACACTACCTAACCTAACACGTATAATTATATTAATCCCTTCTTCCTTCGCGCTGGGGCCGGGTGATGGGATGACAATGGAATGGGGGGGAGCGGGGAGTAGTAGGGAAAAGTCAATCCGTCGGTCCTCCCAAGAACCATATAACGGGGGCCATATAATCCCCTGAAAATAAAATGACAAATTCTTTTTTCTCATTTTTGCATCCTTTACAGGGGACGTACCGCTAATTATGGATGTTATGTTTTCATGGCCTTAATTTCTCTGAGTATTAAACCACAGAAACATGGCAAGATCAAATCGCTCCCTCTAGGTCTATGCATGGATATTCTACTCGAACATTATTATATTCATATCAATAATCTTCATCAAGAACTCATGCACGCTTTGGATAAATAAGACACACACATGATCAGGGGCGGATCCAGAATTCAGTATAAGGCGGGGAACACAAGTGCAGGTTTGTCAACTTTTGGAAAAGGCAGACCTGTATTTTTTGGGTCTTGCCAAGTTCTTGCCAAGTCTCTCAATGGGGGGGGGGGGGGGGGGGGGGGGGGGCCAGAATTTTTTTTCGTCACACCTCCAAAATTCGCTCAGGAGGGGGTGGTTATGGGGGTCCCTCCATAATTCTCTGACAAGCACAATCCACAAAAAGGCAGATCGTCTATGGTCAAAATGTATACTTTCCTTCCAAAAGGGGGGTGGGGATGGTACGGGCCGGAAGTACCCCCCCCCCGGATCCTCCAATGCACATGTTGTAAATACTTCTTGCTAAAAAATAACTTTATACCAGACTTTTTTTATTTATCCACTTGATTATTGTGACAGATATACGGTACGGTGATTATTCATAAACACAGCTAGCGCCCGTGGATGTCCACGGGCTGCTTCTGCTAGTATATTATATTTCACCAACCCACAAAAGGATTAAATTGTCATTTTTTTCCAAAATGTATTACTCAGTAGGATCTTAATGACGACCTATTTTCAATATATTTTTAGTAATGTCCAGAGAGTAAAGGCGATTCGGAGAATCCGCAAATTAATGATATTTTTGTGTACTTAAACGGGAGAGTTGTCTCCAAGTATTTCACAATCAACTCATCAAATAACCAATTTGAGATTTCATTGATTAGTGATCTTATTTTCAAACATCCATAACTTTCTTATTCCTTGTCCGATTTCTTTCAAACTTTCACCATCCTGTTAAAATTCATTGCTAAATATAAGCTTAAATATAGAGTCGATAGACCATTATTGTTTGTAATACTTTCATTGCTCTTGATATATTTACATAAGGTTTGATCTATATGATCATATCATCATCATCATCATCATCTTCATTATCATTATTTTTATGATTATTATTATTATTAATTTTTAATAACATTTATCTTTTGCAAAACGGGAATTATTAAATTAAGACATGAATTGCAACAGTATAGATTAATGCAAAATGCAAATACATACAGAACTTCACAGTAAAATTTAATGAGAGATATACAGCTCTGGAAAAAATTATTAGACCAGCTCCATTTTGGGGCATATGATCAGTGTCCATTGTCTATGGAAGTAGGAAAATGATTATCAACAGCTAATCATTGATTAATGCACTACTACCAACTATAACAATTACCCCTATGATTATTTTTTTACCCCAGGACAGTTACCACTAGGACGACTACAGCCAGGACAAATTGTCCCGGTCAAATTTCCCCAGACAATTACAACACCCACTTTTTCCCATGAGAAAGAGTTTTTGGACCACCTAATAAACTATAAATATCTGAGAGGATGAATTTCAAGTGTTACTACTCTTGGTCTGATCACCATGGGCTTCTCATTATTCTACTGACATAAAGATTAAAGGTATCAGAAAATTAATTTTATGAAACAAAAAAAAAAACATTCTTGCAGCATGAATGAGCCGCTGTGAGGGGAAAAAAGGCAACACCTTGTTGACAGAATGCCACAAGGCATGGCTGCTTTCATCAAATGAAGCAATTTTCCAAAATAAGAACTGCCCCCAGAGGGGTGGACATGGCTTTACGAGAAAATGAGGCAAAGTCCCTGGACAGTTATCCTCAGACCACTTCTGTAAGGACATTTTTTCGAAAAAACCCCTACCCCTGGAGAATGTCCCTGAGGCAGTAAGCATGTAGGATATTTACATTCTCTCAGTTGTTCTGAAAGTTCTATCCGTTGGGGTGCCCTTAGAAGTAATTGTCCTTCAGCGAAAATTGTCCGGGGTTACTTGTCCTAGGGGCAACTACCCTGGCGGTAATTGTACGAGGGATTAGTTATTACACAAGCTATAATTGTTTTGGGGAGTATTCATCCACTCATTATGAGTTAGCTAGTAGAAATCATTCTGAATATTCAATTAGGGAGATAGACAACACTTGCCACATTGGCCTTTATTAGGGCTGGTTTAATAATTTTTCCAGGGCCGTATATACACAGGTCAAAATACTCACGTTCAATGTATAAATTTCGCTGGTGTCGGTGCACAGGTCACTGAAATAGCCAAGCTGTATAAGGATGAACACAAGCGAGGGCCAGCCAAACATAAGACCCCCGTGGATCAGATTTTCGAAGCAAGCAAGAAGCAGAGCGACGCTTCGTTCAACCACCACCACAGACTTCATTGTATGCAGGAATATTCAGAGTTCAGCAATAAAGCATACTTTACAAGGTTGATAACTGGTCAATGAAAAAAAAAAAGAAAAGGTTGATTCCCATAACATAATACCCACAGTTTTAATATGATAACGGACAAGGGCAGAAGGAAATGCCATGAGAAGGGTAAGCCTTTTTCATATTACCATTGCAAAAAAAAATCTCCAGAAATTACAGAGCACATTTATAAGGAAGTAGATGTAGAATTTATTTGGAATAATCATGATAATCGGCCTATGCCGAAGAAAGACGTGATGACATTTTTGTAAAGGCTGCAGTTAAATGCTGAATTAAAACCTTTCAAATCCCAATTAAACTACAACAATGCCTTTTATTCATTCGATCATGACCATACGCATGCTTTATAGTCCCAAAACTTGTGTAATTTCTTTTTATGTACCCTTCCGATGAAATTAGGCCAATATTTTATTGTCTTATAGGCTAAACGATTTAGGTCAATATCATAAGCCTATCTACAAACTGTTAAGAGCAAGGGCAATTGACCTTCTACGCTCACCAAAGTCGTTATTATGCCCATCCGCCATTAAATCCGACTGAACAAGTGAATAATTAGTCAAGTTTCTTGGTTTTAATTGTTGAAATTCAGTTATTTATAACGGAATAAACGCAATCGTTATCGATTCATAACTGAAAAAATTATCAGGAAGAAAGAGCGGGATTCGAACCAGGGACCTTTAAACGCAAGTGCAGTGTAGAAAGAGAATACTCTGACAGTCTGATCAGACGCCTTTACCACAAGACCACGAGCAATTTGCCAGCGAATCTGATCTTGCTGCACTACATAAATTTACCTCCGCTCCATACAAATCCTATCTATACCTCCGTTCTGCTGTTTTTTGATATCCTAGGTAGGTTTCTTGCCAATTTGAGGATTACTGGGCATATTAGCTATATAATAGCCTGCTTCCGATAACGATAAATTTAACTGTACTTTGATCAAAACAATTACACTTACGCTTAGATTTTTGTAATTCTATTCTTTTGGGACTCACCAAACAGCAACCAGATCGATTGCAATCCCTCCAAAATTCTAGTGCAAGACTCTTTACTAGAATGTCCTCTATTATTACACCTGTATTACGTTCTGGTTCCTGTCCGGAAAAGAGTCCACTTTAAACTTTTGCTACTCGTCTATCGGGCCGTCCATGGAATTTCGCCACAATATTTAAAAGACACAATACACCCCTCCAATCCAACTCGTACCCTAAGATCTGGCAGAGATAATTTGCTGCAAATAGGCCAGTTTCGTAATGTATGCCCAGACCTTTAAACCCGATTACGTAATCGGAGGGTTGGACAAACAACGGTGAACGGCGGTGCGAAGCTGCTATCGTGTTTCACTGCGCAACTACTACCCTTTGTTCGCTATTGAACTGTTTGTTGCATTATTGTTTGAACAGATTATTGACGGATGAGATAGAGGGAATTTCAAAATAAAAGTTTGGATATCTTTTTCAAACATGCTATTTAATATTTCGAGCATACTAACGGTTCAAACAAAGGTCGGAAATGGAAAACACTGCTGTTACGGGACGTGTAACAGCGACACCCGCTAGCGCTATGACCAACGGAAACGTCCACATACATGCAAGGTATTTTTTCATCCCCTTTCCCAAACAGAAAACAATGATGGACAAATCCAAAATTTGGTTGAAAGCATGCGGAAGGAAAGACTTTGGTGTGGATAACATTTATAAATCTACATACATCTGTTCAAAACATTTTGTCTATTATGCTGGGTTCGAGGCAGCAGCTCAACAAATTGACAATTCCTAATTTGAATATTGGTTCTTCATCAATAAGCCAGTTCGGGGTTAGCGCATGGTACAAATGACCCCAAATATCCACAGATATTTTAGACATGGAGGGTCCCTTTATGTGCACTTCAGAAAAATAACTCTGGGAGTGATAGAGGTGCCTCATGAATAGCTTTTGTTTCCCCCTTTAAAAAGAATACTTCCACCTGGATATCATGGAATACACCATTAGTGCATAATTGAATAATGATTACATGACATTCATGAGCACATATCGAATATTAGTGTCAGTGGGTTTTAGAATTTGGTACAGATGACCTTTATCTGCTCATGCTCAGATTGCATCTCCGAAGTGGCTTATTACTCCAGTGGATAAAGTTCGGAATCTAGGAGTTATTTTTGACTCAAATATGACCATGGATTCACAGGTATCATCGTGTGTTAAACTCGCTATCCACAGTCTCCGTAATCTCCGTGCTATTCGCAAGTATCTAACTACAAAAGCAGCTGAGTAGCCTGTGCATGCATTTGTAACATCCCGGATTGATTGCTGTAACTCGTTGTTATATGGCATCTCTCAGTCTCAAGTAAGGAGGCTCCAACTTGTTCAGAATGCTGCTGCCCGTCTAGTTACATGTACGCACAAGTATTCTCACATCACACCAGTCCTTAAGTTCCTTCATTGGCTTCCTGTTGAACATCGTCTCACGTATAAAACCCTTCTGGTTGCGTATAGTGCCCTGACGTTCTCCTCTCCACAGTACATTTCATCTCTTCTTGACTTTCACAAGCCTGGTCTTCCTGGTCTCCGCTCTTCCAATACATCTACTCTTGATCTTTTCATTCCTAAAACCAGACGGTCATGGGGAGATCGAGCATTTATATCAGCAGCTCCCCGTTTGTGGAACAGTCTTCCAACTAAACTAAAGGACTGTAAATCAGCAGAACATTTCAAGTCCTGTCTGAAAACTCATCTAATGGCCCAATATTATTGTAGTAATTTGCATTGACATGAATTTCAATGTCTTTATACCCTAACCTGTAATGTTATCATTGTAATTGTATTTTAGGTTAAGTTTATATGCAATTGAATTGTAAGCGCCTTGAGCACCCTTTGGGTGGATATGTTTTTGCGCATTATAAGTGTCTACATTATTATTATTATTATTGTCTTGGGAGCAGCTAGGGCCTACCCGGTATCCAAGCACCCACATCCACTGTCTGCTGCAGCAACGGAGCTTGAGCAGCGACTGGCTGCTAAAGCCGTCCGCCCATGCAAGTCCCCACGATAGACAGTCGATAGCATCCCGGCCACAGAAGCAAAACTTGCGCCCGAGGTCGATGGCGTGCATTGGCGGATCCGGGGGGGGGGGGGGGGACCTCTGGCCCGTGCCCCCCCCCCCCCTTTGGAAGAGAATTATGCATTTTGACCATAGACGATCCGCCATTTTCTCGATTGTGCCCACCCCCCTTTTAGAATGAAGACTTTCTTTTCATTCTTTTTTTTTTGCTTGTCAGGGAATTATGGAGGGAAACTGGACCCCCATAACCCCCTACTGAGCGATTGTTGAAGGTTTGGCGAAAAAACATTTTTTGTCGCTGGCGAGACCAAAAAAATACGGATCGACCTTTTGACAAATTTTCATTTTTGTGCCCCCTCTTTTACTCAATCCTGGATCCACCCCTGAAGGCGTGGTACCAGAAAATGAAGCCAATATTGACGAAAGCGAAGTACCACAAAATGCGTATGGAGAATATGGTAACTAACTTTTGAATTTCTTTTGTTATGAACCCCATAAAATTCCGAGTAAAAGGTATATTCAAAAGAACTTTCCCTCCCAGTCAGGCACTCTCGAAACGAAGTGGACGATAGATAACAAGTCTCGATCTGCTTGTTGCATCCTACGGTAGAATCTCTTTCTCGAAGAAAATCTTGTAAATTCTTCACACTAAACTTGTCAAAAGACAGTAAGGAAGCCATCAAAACAAAATCAAAAGTTGAGCAGGGTAATCGTAGACTAATAGTGAAAATACGAATGAAAATAAAAAAGGAAGGTAACGGAAAGCAGCGAGGAGCAATACAAAAAGCACGAATCCAATATGGCGGTATGTCAAAGCTTGGCCAACCTGGTTACTATTACCAGGCATTACGTCATCGCGCTCGCATCGCCGATACTGGCCTATTCCCCATACCCGTCATTCATGGGGGGGGGGGGGGACAATGCTTTTTCGCACGCAGCAGCCAAATTATGGAATAAGCTTCCTGTGGCTGCCGCCCTGCGCCTCTTGGCAAACAGGTCGGAGTTTCAACTCATATACACTCCAAGAGAAATATATTCATAGAACCGGTGTTGGCTTGTGCGAAATAAATTTATTCGTACTCCAAACTTCCAAGTTCTAAGTTCTAAGATAAAATACTGCAATACAAACAAAGATATATACATTTCAGTTACACATATGAATCAATGAAAAAGTAACTTCTCAGATCAACACTAATAACTCTAATCACTAAGGGGCGGCCTTTCTCGGTAATAGTGATAGCCACGACTTCATGAACCGGAGAAAATCATCCCTCAATATCTCAGCAATCAGACTATAATTTGCTTTTTTAAGGATTACAGAATCTTCGTTTACAATCATATAACTGAGAGACTTTTTTGTGGAGGAAAAACCCAACAGCAAACGTCATTTTTTACCTGCTTTTTGAACCTTCAAATCGTTAGTAAAATGGCGGCCAGCACGGGCATTGCACAAGGTACATACGCTAGCGCCACGAAATCAGGCATGCATGAACAGCACAATGACGTCAACGAACTAGCAGGTAAGCCTGTTTTCTTTAAACACCGAGACTTACCCATGTTGAAAGAAAATGTTGTAACCAGCCAGGAATTGTATAAGACTCTTGCCAAATCCTTTTCTGATTCGAAAGTCAGGGGTATCCAGAAGATTGGGGGTTTTGGAGGCTATATCTGTCGGACCAAAAAAGTAGAATAGACCTCATTTCGAAAGGCCTTAACATTCGCAACTCTTGTGTCACTGTGTTCGATCTAAACCCCTTCCTTCCAGCTAGCAATGAAAACCTAGTCAAGGTATTGATTAAGGACATACCCTTGTCAGTCCACGATGCTACCATCCTGAATTTCTTTCAAGCGAGAAAATTGAAAGTGTCCGGTAAGATAATACTGCAACGTCTACGAGT
This sequence comes from Heliocidaris erythrogramma, assembly GCA_025617745.1. Lineage (NCBI taxonomy): Eukaryota > Metazoa > Echinodermata > Echinoidea > Camarodonta > Echinometridae > Heliocidaris > Heliocidaris erythrogramma. The sequence continues at coordinate 13,382,471 of CM046857.1, read as the reverse complement.
CGATTGTAAACTCACGGAATGCCTCACAGGAGATAGAATTTTGTACATTGAAAAACCTTCCCAGCCCATCCCAAGGTTTGCCTCGTTTGGCACTCTCGAAGGTAGAGTTTTTCACCCCAATCAAACGGCTGACGACAATCCGAACATCGTATGCTCCATCTTTGTAGTCAAAGGACATCATCGCTCCATGTGTAAGAGTGAGGTGATTTGTCGCTCTTGTGGCGGACCGGGACACTACCAGAGAGACTGCACAACTATGAGCGACTCCAACCTCGCCCCTACAGCAGCTCCACGCGATGTCTCTACCGATGATCCCCATGATCGAGCTAAGACGCAATTAGGGGACACCTCTGGCATAACAACGGTCCCTTCTAGACCTCGCGAAGTATCTGCTAGTTCTCAACAGAGTATGTTGTAACGCAATTCCTGCAGCAAGAACGAGCAGCAGCTACCATGACTACGCAAAGCGCGGTTCCCCCGTCTGGGCCGTCCAGGTCGCATTCCTCGAGCGATATTTCTAGCAACGATGGAGACGACGAGAGCGAACCTCCTCCTATTCGTACCCGTACTATAGAGATCGAGTTTCTAGCGACACGCAGAGGATTTCGCAGGCTAAGATTACGCGATTCGTCACCGCTGCACACACCTCGCAACACGATGCTTCTAGCACGCTCACGCCTAGCAACAGCACTCCTTCACTGCAAGAATCCAGCCTTGGAGCTTCTTATAGCGATACAGCGGTGAGAAGCTCGCGCAATACTGATGATTCGCAATTCTCTGACATCTCTGCTGAGTCCCCTGAATTTGCCAGATCTCGTCTAAGATCTGAAAACGTCAACATTCAGAAAAGGAAACAGCGAAGTATCAAAAAACAATCGAAGAAGAAATGAAGGCTCTGTTTATGCCTTGATTGCTTTGTAACACACCTTCTTTCTCTTCTATAAAATGTCAGTTTGTCATTTTATCAGCCTAAATGCCCGCGGGCTTAGAAATAAAGAAAAAGGAAGACAAATATTTCGATGGTTTCGATGTCAAAAAGCCGATGCAATTTTCATCCAAGAAACGTATTGGACATCAGACATAGAAAACTTGATCAGGAATGAATGGCGTGGACCGTGTTATTTTTCTCACGGGTCAAATCACTCGTCAGGAGTCGCAGTTCTCTTTGATCAAAAATTCGATTTAGATGTTGTTGATGTAAAGCAGAATAATGATGGTAGAATGTTGCTTTTGAAAGTAAATATTAATACCATACAGCATACTCTTGTAAATGTATATGCACCCACACAAAACAAATATAAAGAAAGATTCGATAGGAACTTACAACTCAGCCCCATAAGAAGCGCTGTAAATCATAACGATTCTCATCTGATATTAGGTGGGGATTGGAACTGTGTAGTAAATGTACATTATGATGTTCAAGGTACCTGTAGTAAATTTTATAAAAAACCGCGAAATTTTTGCAAATTCTTAAGACGATATTGACTATGTGATATTTGGAGAAAAACAAACCCTCTTTGTAAACAGTTTACTTGGAGAAACCCCTCCCTAGAAATTGCTTCAAGATTAGATTATTGGCTAGTAAACAAGAATGTTCAAGTTAGAGTAATAAAATCAGATATTAGACCGGCAATACGCGCCGACCATAATGCGATATCACTCAAAGTTAGAACAAAAGATAATAAAACTGGTCCAGGTTACTGGAAAATGAACACTAGTATTCTAAATGATGAGGAGTATCGAAATAATGTTCGTAATATCATAAACAGGGTACAAGGAAAAGATCTTACTCCCTCTGAAAAGTGGGAACTATTGAAAATAATGGTACGTGAGTTCACGCAAAAAATTTGTAGAAAGAAAATGGTTAAGAAGAAGAAGAAGAAAGAATTATTACAAGAAAGATTAGAGACTCTATAGCTAAACTGATTGACAGGAATAAAAATGACATTGAATCAGAAATGAATTATAGATTAGTAAAAGAAGAACTAGAAAGTATTTATAGATGTGAATCAAAAGGTGCAGGCGTTCGTGCTAGAGCAAAATGGATGGAAGAAGGGGAAAGAAGCACTAAATATTTCTTACGTTTGGAAAAAAGAAATGCTTCTCGAAAGGGAATAACCCAAATAACATCAATAAGTGGGAAAGGTATAATTGACAAAGAAAATGACATCTTAAAAGAAACTGTGAAATTTTATAGTGCATTATACACCAAGGAAAATTTAAATCATGAACTTATGAAGGACTATATTTATTCGCAAAATATACCACTTCTAAATAGGGATGATAGAAATTCATGCGAAGGTTCTTTGACAATCGCAGAGTGTAAACATGCCATTTTCTCTATGCAGAAAAACAGGGCTCCCGGTTGTGATGGAATCCCCATTGAATTCTATCAGATGTTCTGGGCTGATCTTAATTATATACTGGTGAACGCTTTGAATGAGTGTTATGACAATGACACCATGTCAAACACCCAAAGAAAAGGTCTCATCACATTAATATACAAGAAGGGAGATCGTTTAAATCTGAAAAACTGGAGGCCTGTAACACTCCTAAACAGTGATTACAAAATCATAGCGGCTGTGTTGGCACGCAGGTTACAAAAGGTTATAAAACAAAGAATTGACCAGAATCAAAGTGGTTACATTCAAGGTCGCTTAACAGCTCACAATGTTCGACTGACAAAAGGTGTTATTGATTATATGTTGAAAAAGAAAGAACTGGAGCAATAATATTGATAGATTTCACTAAAGCGTTTGATGTTATTGATATATTGTTTGTAAATAATTGTTTAGAAAAATTGAACTTTGGACCATCCTTTCAGAAGTGGATCAGAATTCTTTATACGAATATTGTAAGTTCAGTCATTGTAAATGGATGAATAACAGAAACTTTCCAAGTCAAAAGAGGGATACGGCAAGGCTGCCCCTCTCGGCTTTATTGTTTATTTTGGCAACGGAATTCATGGGAAATAGAGTGAGGAAAAATGATACCATTGAAAAAAATTGAATTTACAGGTTGTAATTCTACACTGAAACTTTTACAGTACGCCGATGATACTTTGTTTTTTGTTAAAAATGAAAATTCTTTAAAGAATATAATAGATGAATTAAACTTTTTTGGAGAAATCGCAGGCCCGAAATTAAATAAAGACAAAACTGTTCTATTTTGGATTGGCGACAACAACAAAAGGTGGTCACTTTCTGACTTAGATCTAAGTTGGACAAAAGAGCCTGTACAATATTTAGGGTATTTTATATCTGCAGAAGTACACTATACTACAAAAATGAGTTGGGAAAATAAATTTTCCAAACTGCAGAAGCTCCTAGATAATTGGAGAAGTAGAAACTTAACATTATTCGGCAGAATTACTGTTGTCAAATCACTTGCATTAAGTCAAATGGTTCACCTAATGATAATAGACACGATCCCACCAATATTTATGAAGAAACTGAATAAATTAATATTCAGTTTTATTTCGAATTCCAAAATCGAGAAAGTGAAGAGGTGCATCCTTACTCAAGATTATAGCCACGGAGGGTTACGTATGATTGATGTTACAAAACAGGTGTTGAGTTTTCGACTAAGATGGCTTGGTAGATTATTGGATGACAGTAAAGGACCGTGGAAAGATATGTGTAATTACTGGTACGATTGTCTTGGTGGAATAAATCTTCTGTTGAATTGTAATTATGACCATAAATTATTTGAGGTTCATAAATTTCAACTACCCTATTTTTATTTAGAAATATTACAAGCCTGGAATTATGTGAAATGCCATGTTAATAGTGAAAATCAGTCAATACAAGACCAAAATTTTCACAAACAAATAATATGGCATAATAAAAACATCGTTTGGAATACGAGATCTTTGTTTTACGCAGATTGGTTCAATTGTGGAATAATCTACTTAAAAGACTTATTTGATGAAGGAAATTTTATATCCGTTACTAAGCTTTTAGCACGCCTTAAAACAAGAAAAAGCAAGCAAAATTTGATATTTGATTATACCAAACTTAACAAAGCAATCCCAAAAATATGGATCAAAGATTTCACATGTGAAAATACGGAATCAGAAGATCAGTTCTGCCCTCTTGAAATTCCTCTTTTCACATTTGGAAAAGTGGCTTTACCTATTAGTGATATAAGCAGCAAACGTTTTTACAATAATGATATCTTTCAAACAGACATTTACCAACAGGTGCTGTCTTTTTTGGGAAAATATACTACAGACAGACATTGATTTGCTTTCCGTGTTCAAAAGAAATCTGACGTATACAAGGGAATTTCGTTTACGAGAGTTCAATTTTAAATTGTTGTATAATATACTACCTGTCAGAAACAACCTTTACAAATGGGGACTAGCGGATGATTGGTATTGTCCTCATTGCCACGTAACAGAAGATGTAGTACACGTGTTTATTGAATGCGAACTAAACAAACATTTCTTTGCATATGTTAAACAGGTGGTGTTGTATACCTTTAATGTTAATAGCTGCATTGATATCTCTTGTTTACTTAAGATAAATACTGACAGAGAAATAGACGTTGTAATAAAACAATTGCCTTTTGGTGTATATACAAAATGTTAATCCTCCGGAATAAATATGGTCTTGATGAAAGAAGTTTCAAACTGAGGTATGTATTTCAAAGGGAATTAAAAAACAGGATTATTATTAACAAGGAATTGAAACAGGCTGATAAAGGGCTACCGGATAAATTGTTAAATTTAACATAACGTAACTGTTTTAACTATAACTATTAGTTTGAAGTTTGAAGTTTATTTGTTCCACATTCCACATTTACATCAAAACAATTTTTCAGAAGTTATTTTACAAGCATTACTGTCAATTTCAAAAGAACTCAGATCAAGTATAATGTACAGTAAATAGGTAAAAAGTTTGAGAAATATATAAACGACTGGCAAAAGAGGAAATATGTAAAATGTGGGGAGCCTAAATAAAAAGCATTGCTTGTAAATGATTAGGCTCCCGTATAAAGTAATTCTGATTTGGATGCAATGAAAAGGGGGGACGGACTAGAAATATCAGATTTATAAAACGTACACGGAGAGCAAAGCTCAGAATATGGACTAAAGAAACAAAAATAAGATGAAGAAAAGAAAAAGAGAAAATGAAGAAAAGCAAAAGAAGAAGGAGAAGAAAAAATTTGTAAAGACATGACAGTGTTACACAAGCAAAGTCTATGTGACCACCTGTACGATCCAACAAGATATGAATATTCATACATACATGTACTTACTTAAGAGGTAACACCTTAGCTTCCGTTTAAAAGAATTATTGGAGGGGCTATCAACTAGTTCGTTATATCCATATCCATTAACATCATTAAGTACTATAGAACTGTATAACAAAAAGAATAGGGAGATGGAGAGAGAAAGATATGGATAAATATATATATATATAGAGAGAGAGAGAGAGAGAGAGATACAAGAGGGAGAGAGAGGGAGATACAAGAGGGAGAGGGAGAGAGATAATCTACAAATTAAAGTAAACACAGCATCACTCCTGGACCTGGTGCTAAGATCCTACTTCATTCTCACAAACTAACAAAACCATATTCTATCAATGCAATTCTAATTCTTGACTGTTTTCTTACAATAACTCCTAACCTTAACAAGATTATCATTAGATCAAGATCATATTCATATCTCAAAAGTATTCAGACTTCATCCTAGCACTTCTCACACTATCCTAACTTTTCCTACATGCTCTACTTCTATAATACCACTTTAAAAATAGCATAAACCAAATGTCTGCATCCTAGACAAATAAATGTTCAATCTTATACATGTAACTAACAATACTAATAAATATATTTTGAGAGAAGCCAAATAGAAACTACTCAGCATATGATAAGGGACAATACAATTAAGCTGTCCTTGGAGCTTTACTCCTAAACTATAATAACTTTCATCTCCATTGTTTTATCGAACAATCATGAAAATCCTCTATCATAAAACTTCATGAACCTATCCATTCAAAGCATATACAAGCTACAAATATTGAATGTTGGCTTAACCGAACCATTCATATATCCATTTTCTAATAATATCCTTACTATTTTTTTCCTGAGACTGTAGATCATTCATGCATTCTAGACCCTTGAACTATAATATTCACTTTCAGTCCCTCATATCCGTGTTTGCATTTCTCCTTTGGAGCACACAGTACCTGTACCAAGTTTATGTACTTTGCTAGTACTGTTACATAACACACTGGGCTATTTCCACTGGCTTCTGTCATGCACTCTTTGTGCAAAAACCCCTCCCTACTGCATATAGTATCTTAGAAGTTTCACACTTCCTCTCCAACACACACACACACACACACCCCCACACACACTTTGTTACAGTATCTCCTGAGTATGCATGGGGCATCTCGCAACCACATGGGGGCAACTCTCTACGACCATGCTTTCTCGTAACATACTGAACAAAGGGAAAGTTGTCTATCCTAATTAATAATGGATATAATATAATAATTACTTCAACGAAAGTTATAACCTTTCTAACATGCATTATATAATTACATGAGATGAGCAATTATCTTGGAAAGACTCTAAAATAGGAGAAATTCAACTCATTCTCTCATTTTCTTAGCTCTCAACAACTTCACTCAATTCTTTTATCTAAATACTGTTAAATTACGTACAACAATGGATAATATTATAACTTACACATTGATAAGATTTCCAACAATGGCACTCACACTCATTGCAACAAATATAACTGAAAGACAGTGTGAAAATGTGTTTCTTACCTAACTGAAAATAGACGAGAAAGGAGTCAGGATGCCGTCTCTTTGATGTGGCATGAACAAGTGATGGGCAGGCCACATGTTTAAACAGCATCTTGGCTCTGGGGCTGGACTACTCCATTTTCCAAATAGGGGTGCATATTTTGTTATTCACAGAAGTTATGTTAGTTACACAAAAAATGGGGGGGGGGGGTATTCTGTATTCTGTGGGGCTCCACACCTTCCCCTCCAAAAATAAATGTCCGCCGGACATTTCTACCAATTAGAAATTAAGCACAAAAGAAATGATAGTAATTCACTGAAACAATATGGTTTCAGTACTTTCAACCAATCATGTGTCCAATCATGTGTCGTTTTTTGTGTGTTTTTTGAAAGCAAAAAAACAAACAAAAAACGACACAAAACATCAAATGCATATCATCACTGAATCTCTAGCTGCTGCACCAATGTCCAATATATATATATAAAGTGTCTTCGATGAAGTTTCCCAAAGTTGAAATTACGTGATATTTCAGCAGATGATGTTAGTCCAATGTTATGTTTTCGTCGGTCTATCTCGATTAACATATTCTATTTTTATACGCGGATGACTCTCTATACCAATGAATGAACTAAGTATGCACTTTCACTCTAAAGCGTTTTCAATTTCCTTTAACGGCTGACATACGGTGAGGTTTCCTCTGGAAGTGTCGACAGTTCCCAGAATCTTCGTGACTTTGATCCACTAGATCATCATCATGTGTCATCGCTTAGGGCTTAGATTGTGCATGTGTCCACAACAAATTTTGTGAGGTCACATGATCTTGAATATCACCTTCTCACAAAATATCATTGTTCTGTTTCACTCATTGATAAACGGTTATTCTGTTCCCTGTTAACTCAAAAGGCACTAATTTTTTTTTCGAATTGTACCAATAGTCTGATCACAAAATGTATATTCAAGCTCGGTGTTGGGTAATGGGTTCTCTCGGCACGAACGGTAGCGTCATCGTTGGAGAGTAATGTTCATTAGAATTGTGTGGCGCAAAAGTAAAAGGTGGCGGCGGGGTTTGTTGCAGGTAGAATGGTGGTTGATGGTGGATTGGTGGTGGATGGTAGTTTGAAACCGGTAGAGGTGGGATTGGAGTGCAAGGGAGTGCTGCGGAAGGTTGGTATTGTGATGAAGGAGGAAGATGGTAACCATAAGGAGTCGTGGAGGCTTGGTTGTTCGTCAAAGTAGAAACATTAATTTGACCACCAGGGTGTATCGAAGGGTGACCAAAGCTATTATAGGATAATGTATTGGGGGTTCTCATATTTCTCATGCTTCTCCTTGGACCTTCTATTAGCTGCCAAGTCTCATTTTCCTCACTAGGTCCTCTCTCAGTGTGTGGTTGAGCATCAATGGTATCCGGAGTAGGCCTACTTGGATGTGTGCTACCTGGAATTGTAACTTCTTCTGGCCTTGTATTAGTATTACGAGGTCTAGTATATATTGGCGTTAGTATTCCTAGTTTCTGCTGCCAAGTAGTAGTCTTCCTCACCCGAACTGGATACATTACTGTCTTGATATTCGTAGTGCCGTTCACGACGTTTCACTACAGGGCTACTTATCTTCCCGGGCATTAGCGGATCCAGGGCCCGTGCCCCCCCCTTTTTTTTTTTTGCTTGTCAGGGATTAATTATGGAGGCAAACTGGACCCCCATAACCCCCTACAGGGCGAATTTGGAAGGTTTGGCGAAATTTTTTTTTGTCGCCACCACCCCCTCCTTTTGGAAGAGAAGTATGCATTTTGACCATAGACGATCCGCCATTTTCTCGATTGTGCCCCCCCCCTATTTTAGAATGAAGGCCTTTTTAAAAAAATTCAAAATTCTTTTTGCTTGTCAGGGCCCCCCACTGAGCGACTTTTCGAGAAGCTGGCGAGACCACAAAAATATGGGTCTACCTTTTGACAAACTTTCATTTTTGTGCCCCCTCTTTTACTCAATCCTGGATCCGCCCCTGTTCCTGGGTGTTTGCTCTCTAGTAGTAGTAGCATCAACATCTGGAGGTAATGAATCACATGGCAACAGGTGGTTCCTGTGAAGTGTTCTTGTACGTCCTTTGCCATTCTCTGGGGTTACTACATAGACTGGAATGGAATCGTTGTTTTGTTTCATGACCTTATAGATGGTGTCTTCCCAGTAAGGGTGCAATATACCGGGACCTGATGGTGGTGCCAGATTTCTCACGAGTACCCTGTCTCCTGGCTGTATTACACAACACCTCGAACTTTCCGGTCATAGTAATCTTTCTTTCTGCTTGAAGTGTTAACCATGTTCTGAGACGCTAACTTGTATGCTTGCTGCATCTTGTCTCGCCATCTCTCAGTGTACTCTTGGTGGTTGATTGCAGGCACACCATCTTCAGTGGATTTCAAACCAAATGCCAAGTCAATTGGTAATCTTGGGGAGCGACCGAAGAGAAGGAAGAAGGGGGAAAAACCAGTAGCTGCATGTCTTGTACAATTATATGCATGTACTACCTTTTGAAGTTGATCCTTCCATCTTGTCCTCTCTGTTGTAGTTAATGTCCTCAGCATGCCTAACACTGTTCTGTTGAAGCGTTCAACTTTACCATTTCCCTCAGGATGATAGGGGGTTTGTATGGGATCTGGTAATTTGACTGTGTTGGCATAGGCGTTGGAAGAGCTTGTTCTCAAATTCACGTCCCTGGTCGTGATGGATTCTTTGAGGAAACCCAAGGATGAAATCATTAAACAGTCTATCTGCTGCCGTCTTCGCTGATTTGCTGGTTGTAGCATCCGCCTGTGTAAACCTGGTGTAGTGGTCCATGATGACTAAGATATACTCCTGCCCTCCTACACTCTGTTCTAGGTGGAGAAAGTCCAGAGATACCAACTCAAATGGCTGTATGGTAGCAAGCTGACGAGGTGTAATGTTCAATGTCTTTCTGCATCCGAGGCCAGTAGAATCTGTCCCTCACAAGGCTCTCAGCACCTTGGTGGCCCATCTCATCATGAAGCTGCTTTAGGACGAACTCATGGAATTCTTTTGGTAGGACAAGTTGAGAACGGCCCTTTGTTTCTCGACACAATATTCCATCTTTGTCGATCTTGAGATGATTCCACTCATGTAGTAGCCTTTTAGTATCTGTGCTATACTCCTGTCTATCGCTACGGGGAGGGAATAGACCTTGCTTCTTCTTATCCAGGATTGCTGAGATAACTAGGTCCTGTTCTTGAGCTTCTCTTATCTTTGCTATTGAAATCTGAGGAAGCGGACTGGATATCTCATTCTCATCAGCAATAGTCACTGGGTCAGTAGCTATAGCACTGATCAGTCTATCATGCTGCTTGTCACCTTGCATGATGGGTGCTCTCGTGGCCTCAACAGCTTGAAGGTCTGTCTCCTCAGTATAATTCTGCTGGTGTCTATCGATATCTATCGGGAGCCGAGATAGGGTATCTGCCACTTTGTTTGTCTTACCAGGGAGGTAGCGGATGTTGAATCTGAAATCAGCAAGTTCTGCCACCCATCGTTGACCAGTTGCATTCAACCTGGCTGTGGTGAGGATGTAGGTAAGGGGATTATTATCGGTGTAGACTGTAAAATGCTTGGCATAGGCTAGGTAATCCCTGAAGTGTTCTGTAACTGCCCACTTCAATGCAAGAAACTACAACTTGCCAGAATGCAGATGGTAGTTGCGTTCAGCAGGGGTGAGAGTTCGTGACCCATAGCCTATAACCTTGTGCTTTCCTTCCTTCACCTGAGTTAACACTGCTCCTAGACCTGCCTGGGAGGCATCTGTATAAAGACAGAATGGCTCCTGAAAGTCTGGATACGCCATGACTTGTGGTGAAGAAAGGGCGTCGATAAGTGTGTTCAGAGCATCTTGGTGACAGTCTTCCCACTGAACCGGGGTTCCCGATGGGACGGTGTTACCCTTCTTCTTGCTCTTAGTAGTCATCTTAGGCTTATCTCCATGTACGGTGGACCCCTTCAGGAGCTGATATAGGGGTTTGGCTGTTTGCGAGAAGTTTGGGATGTATTTTCTGAAATACCCAACAAGTCATAGGAGCTGTCGTACTTCGCCTACCGTTCTTGGTTGCTTTTCTTTCAGACCTATCAAGGCCTTGGTGTCTTTAGGATCTGGAGTGTGTCCCTCTGGAGTGACGATCCTACCCAAGTACTTGGCTTCTCGTTGAAACAATTTGCATTTGCTGGGATGTGGTCAACATGATCTGCGAAGGTTCTGCTATATACCAGGATGTCATCCAAGTAGACAACGCAGAACTCATGGGCGAGTCCCTCCAGACATCCTTCCATGTGTCGTTGATAAACGGCTGGGGCATTCTTTAGGCCGAATGGGATGCGCTCCCATTGGTACAAACCCCAGGGGGTGACGAAGGCTGTAAGATGTTTGCTTTCCTTGTCCATGAACCCCTGATGGTATGATTTCCCTTGGTCCAGTGTGGTGAACCACTGATTTCCCCCAAGTCCGTCCAACACAAACAATGGGTGAAGAATAGGGTGACGAAAACTTGGTCACCCAGCCTCTTTCCATTAGATCCATGAGGTAGGCCTTGACCTCTGCATAGAGTGGTCGGGGAATTGACCGGTTCACAGGAGTGTCGTCTGTGAGTTTGATCGTCATCTTCAGGTCTTCGATGCGCCCAACATCCAACCCGTCATTGGAGAATGCATCCTTCTCTTCATGTAGCATCTCTCTGACTAAGGCTTGCTGAGTGTTGGTGAGCTCAGAGAGATCTATAGCTGAAATGAGATCTTGCTCTCCCACATCTGCACTATCAGATACATCTGCTTTCTGAGAGGATGGTTCATTTGGGTCACCTGTGATGACGGACTGGATGAGATGGAGGGTGCCAAGGGATCGACGGCCAGGTATGATAATATCATGCTTCGTGTTATTGGTCACAGGGATGGCCAAGCGACTACACGAACCCCTCTTCAGTCGCACCAGACACTCTTCCACTCGCAGACCTTCTATGGATTGAATTTCCATAGGCTGACAGATCACATCAGTGGGTTGTTGGATTGGGTCAGTGTGCACCCGGCAGATCACAGCCACTGTCTTGTTTCTTGGGATAGTGACAGCTTTCGCTCACTCCTGACTACTCCAACTTCTTCTGCTTGTTTCTGACGGAGGAGGTACATGACATGCTTCACATCTGAAGGCTGGGCTCTCAGTGAAAGTAGCATGGCTTGGTTTAACTTTTTGTCGTCTGAAGTGTTCTTTTCTGCATTAACCAACTCTGATATTACATTGAAACCAATGATAGGAGAATCCATAGTGTCAGTAGTTACCAGAGTTGGCACTTCCATCAGATCTCCTTCACCCAGACTAAATTGTAATTTTAACCAGCCAACATAAGGAATGTCTATTTGGTTTGCAGACCTTAATTGCAGTCCTCCATCCAGTAAGTCCGTGATTAGTCGAACAATCTCTTGCGGTAACCATTTCTGTTTCCATTTGTCCGACACAATGGTCACTTGTGCTCCAGTATCCCACAGACCCTCGACAGGGACACCATTCAAATGACACTTAATGGTGCATCTGTCGCCTATAACTTTTGCTACTTTGATGGCCTTGACACTGACTTTATTACACTGATGGACTTTGGACTTTGAACTTATTGGGGAGTGGGCTGGTTGCTGGGGTACCTGACGTCCATCACAGGTGCCCCTACTCCGTTTCCCTGCTGTGCAGCCTGATTGCGGCATCCTCTCAAGAAGTGTTCGCTACTCCCGCATCTGAAGCAGTGCCTGCAAGTAGACCCCACTCCCTGGGCACGGCAACCTTGGCATCCCCAGTCTGAGCGTCGAGTTCTGGGCTGAGCCACGCTGGTGTCCAGTATCGGAGTGGAAGAAGGTCGAGATGAGGTCACAGCTGCAACCTCGGTCTTTATTATGGCACGGATACTTTCTTGTAAACTAGACATATCGATGCCGCTTGACCTCTTAGCTTCTTGCGGATCGACTGTCCTTTTGTCATGCTTCGTTTCTTGTGCTCCCTTTGCCTGAGGCAGGCTGACCTCGTTCACTTTTACCTCCTTGGTGCTGCCTTTCATTTTCGTTGTTGGTTGCAATGTTTATCCTCTCCAGGAGAACCTTGTCGCTTGTCTTGACGTCCTGCAGTAAAGGCTTCAAGTCACCCCTGATGCTCTCATTGCTCAGCCCAGTCAAGAGGGAGTGGAGGAACATTCCCTGGACCAGTGTTGCATCATATTGGAAAGCAGCATCTGCCTCTTTCGATGCAAACAAAATCTTTTTGTCGTAGGGCTAGCATCCGGAGTAAGAAGTCTTGGGCGCTTTCTTTGCTGTCCTGTACCGCTGCTGTAAGGTCATGATACAGCTCTGTAGCCTCTATAATGGCTCCGAAGTAGCCTTCGTAGCACAGAGAGATTTAAATCTGGTTTCGCTTCTAAGTATGACCTAAGGGCAAGTCCTGGAGCCATAGCATTAATGATGGCATCTACGGCTTCCTCATCATTATAACATCGGTTCAGGCCCCTGTATACTTGGTGAATCAGGCTTGAGAAGGTCAACTTATATTTTTGACCAACTTCTCCGATTTGCCCCCTTGATCTTGAATTCCTTACGAAAGAGGGAGTCAACAGCCGGAGACCTGGAGGATGAGGAGGCTGCCTTATCTTGCACCCTCGGCTGAGTAGGATCATTTGATGAACTGGCTGTATTCGGGGCATCAACTCTCGTTGGGGAACCGTCTTTCTCGTCTACCTCGACGTCTGGAGACCACTCCACCAACCTTGCCTGCACCCTCCTGTACAATAATAATAATAATAATAATAATTGCATTTATATGGCGCTTTATACGGGCGTTTCTAAGCGCACTGGTTGTCTGTCTAAGTAAGTACACTAGTAAACACGATAACATAAAAGCAAAACAGTAACTACATGTATGCGCCTCCATAAAATTACAACTGCTTAAAAAGATGGGTTTTTAGGAGGATTTTAAATGATTCGATAGATGTGGCATTCTGAATATGGGATGGGAGTTTGTTCCAAAGGGTGGGGGCAATGGACGAAAAGGCTCGGTCGCCATACCGGGTTTTTGTACGTGGGCCATAAGATAATTGGAGAGAGGAAGATGAACGGAGGGGTCTGGCAGAAGAGGAGGAACGAAGGGTGACCAAGTCTTGAAGATATATGGGGGCAAGATTATGTGTGATTTTGTATGTGAGAAGTAGGATCTTGAAAGTAATACGAAAATGGACCGGTAGCCAATGAAGTGAGCGGAGAACAGGAGATATATGGTCATGTTTTCTGCTAAGAGTGACTAATCTAGCGGCTGAATTTTGGATACGTTGAAGTGGGGATATATGAGAAAGAGGAAGACCAGCAAGGAGGGAGTTGCAGTAGTCCAAATGAGAGGAGACAAAGGCGTGGACAAGTCGCTCAGCGGATGATTGGTCAAGCAGACGCCTGATCTTCCCTATTTTAAAAATACCCCAAGATGCAGATTTGCAGATGTTTCTAATGTGGTGTTTAAGGGTTAAGTGTTTGTCCAAAGTAAAGCCAAGGTCTCTAACACATTCAGAACTCTTTATTACTCCATCCTGAGTATTTAAATTTGCTAGAGGATCTGTATTCCTGAACTGAGACGAAAAATGGATGAGTTCAGACTTGTCTTCGTTCAGACGGAGTCTGTTAGTAGTGGACCAGGCTTTGATGTCCATGAGACATTCTCTCAGTGAGTTAACAGCAGCTATCCTATCACCAGGTGACATAGTAATGTAAATTTGAGTGTCATCGGCGTACATAGCGTAGTTGACACCCGGATGGCGATTGATGATTCTTGCGAGGGGACCTGTATAGAGCAGAAAAAGCAGGGGACCGGCAACGGACCCTTGTGGAACTCCACAGCTGAGAGAACAAGGAGTTGAACAAGTCTCACTGATTATCACACTCTGTGTGCGATCTTGAAGGTATGACTTGATCCATTGGATGACAGTGCCTGTGATGGAATAGTAATTACTTAGTCGTTGTAGAAGCAAGGTGTGATCGAGCGTGTCAAACGCAGCCGAATAATCCAGGAGAAGAAGAGCAGCCTCACTGCCCTTATCAACAGCAAGGAGGAGATCATTAAGCACTTTCAACAATGCAGTTTCTGTTGAGTGGAAGTTGCGATACGCTGACTGGTTTACAGGAAGCAGATGATTACTGTCCACATGAAACATTAGCTGATTAGCCACAATCCTTTCAAGGAGCTTACTCACAAATGGCAGGTTGGCAATTGGTCGATAATTACTGAGAACATCAGGATCGAGGTTTGGTTTCTTCAGCTGAGGGGAAACAAGAGAGTGTTTAAATGGTATTGGAACTATACCCGATGACAATGATGTGTTGATGATATTTGATAGAACTGGAAGCAATTCATCAAGGCAATCTTTGAGCAGCCAAGTTGGAAGAGGGTCCAGACTGCAGGATTTCGGTGGTGATAACATGATAAGACGTCGAAGTTGTACTTCAGTAACTTGCATGAACTCGCTCAGGTTACAGTTCAAAGAGTTCCCAGGAGCTTGGACGGATAACTCCAAATGATTAAGTTCAGATACAAAGGAAGACACAATATCATCAATTTTCTTCTTGAAGAATACACTGAACCTGGTCGCTAGTTCAGCATCAGATGAATGTTCAGGATAAATAGAGGACTGAGAAGGGGTGGACAGTTTCTTTACAAAGTTAAATAGCTGTTTAGTGTCCGCATTGGCGATCTTATTTCTCAGGTACTGCGACTTAGCATCGGTGATCTGACTGTAATACAGCTCACATTCCTGACGATACAGGTCCAAGTCTATCTGTATGCCGGACTTCAACATGCGACGTTCAGCACGACGCCTACGCCTCCTGGCCTCCCTAATCTCATTAGTGAACCAAGGGGCATTGGGTCTAATTGTAACAGTCACAGTTTTAACAGGGGTATGCTTGTCCATCAGATTACACAGTATGTTATTATAAAACGTGACTGCTTCTGAAGGACAAGAAAGACACTTGGAAGTTAACAAAACCTGTTCAATATCCTGGCGGAAAGAGATGGTGTCTATGTCACGAAGCTTCCTAAACCTCACTTTCCTTCTAGGGTTGTGTGGCCCTTTAAGATTAATGGTAGAAAGTATTGCAGAGTGATCAGATGGCAAAGATGGCAAGAGAATAATATGGGAAATAATATCTTCTGATTTCCTACTGAGAACTAAATCAAGCGTATGACCTGCCTGGTGGGTGGGACCCTGAACATGCTGTTGGAACCCAAAGGCTTCAACAGCATTGAGGAAAGATTGGGCAAAACTATCAGTAGAATCATCTACATGTATATTAAAGTCACCAAGGAGGATGACCGGGTGAACAGCGACAGCAGCACTCTCAAGGAGAGTTAAAAACTCTTCAAGAAAATCGTTGCTGGTAAAGGTATTCCGAGAGGATTGGGGTGGGCGGTAGATACAGTAAACCCGTACAGTGGATGAAGAAGTAAGATGGATTGTCAGATCCAACAATTCAAATGACAAAGATTTGTAAATGTCATTGACAACACAGCGCGCAGAAGATCTATAGATGGACACAACTCCAACCCACCATCTTCTCTTCCCTCGGCTTCATCTCCGAGGAGAAATGACGTTACCAAGCGCAACAACCCCAACCGCCCCTTACTCTCTACTTTGCTTACCCTCTTCTTTGGAATCTCAACGAGTACAGCAACTTCTTGTAGCTGGTTTTCATCTAAGCGGGGAAGAGCTGCCAACACATCGGTGCTCGTCTGATCTAAAGACATCTTGGGAATCTTGGTTTCGGTTTAAGTAGGACGACGCATCACTGCTTTAACTATCTCTGTTGATGGCCGTCCTGGCAGTGTCGCCAAATTGTAGCACCCACCGGGGGAGGGGGCGGATCTAATTGAAAATAGACGAGAAAGGAGTCAGGATGCTGTCTCTTTGATGTGCCATGAACAAGTGATCTTTATTCTACATGTACTAAACGTTTAACATAACCATAATAATCATAATACAAAAGATAATAGAGCAATGTGGTATTTCCATAAATCCACGTAACCACAAACTATTAATCTGAGTATGTCTACTTGGAGTTGATGAATGCTTATATCGTTCCTTAGTTAGCTTAACTAGCCTCACAACTTATCAAAGTAGTTGATTCATACCCAATCCAACAATGCACATACTAAAAGATTATAAAGAATACTCTTTCTATACCATAAACTAAATCCATTATAACATAACTGTTTTAACTATAACTATTATATATCCATATCCATTAACATCATTAAGTACCATAGAACTGTATAACAAAAAGAATAGGGAGATGGAGAGAGAAAGATATGGATATATATAGAGAGAGAGAAAGAGAGAGAGAGAGAGATACAAGAGGGAGAGAGAGGGAGATACAAGAGAGAGAGGGAGAGAGATAATCTACAAAGTAAACACAGCATCACTGCTGGACCTGGTGCTAAGATCCTACTTCATTCTCACAAACTAACAAAACCATATTCTATCAATGCAATTCTAATTCTTGACTGTTTTCTTACAATAACTCCTAACCTTAACAAGATTATCATTAGATCAAGATCATATTCATATCTCAAAAGTATTCAGACTTCATCCTAGCACTTCGCAATCATTAATAAAACTTGCTATAACACTATCCCAGACTTTCCTATATGTTCTACTTCTATAATACCACTTTAAAAATAGCATAAACCAAATGTCTGCATCCTAGACAAATAAATGTTCAATCTTATACATGTAACTAACACTAATAATAAATATATTTTGAGAGAAGCCAAAACTACTCAGCATATGATAAGGGACATTACAATTAAGCTGTCCTTGGAGCTTTACTCATAAACTTTCATCTCGATTGTTTTATCGAACAATCATGAAAATCCCCTATCATAAAACTTCATGAACCTATCCATTCAAAGAAAATACAAGCTACAAATATACCATTCATATATCCATTTTCTAATAATATCCTTACTATTTTTTCCCCTGAGACTGTAGATCCTTCATCATGCATTCTAGAACCTTGAACTATAATATTCACTTTCAGTCCCTCATACCCATGTTTACATTTCTCCTTAGGAGCACACAGTACCTGTACCAGATTTATGTACTTTGCTAGTACTGTTACATAACACACTGGGCTATTTCCACTGGCTTCTGTCATGCACTCTTTGTGCAAAAACCCCTCCCTACTGCATTATAGTATCTTAGAAGTTTCACACTTCCTCTCTAACACACACACACACACACGCACACACACTTTGTTACAGTATCTCCTGAGTATGCATGGGGCATCTCGCAACCACGTGGGGGCAACTCTAGGACCATGCTTTCTCGTAACATACTGAACAAAGGGAAAGTTGTCTATCCTAATTAATAGTGGATATAATAATTACTTCAACGAAAGTTATAACCTTTCTAACATGCATTATATAATTACATGAGATGGAGCAATTATCTTGGAAAGACTCTAAAATAGGAGAAATATATATATTCAACTCATTCTCTCACTTTCTTAGCTCTCAACAACTTCACTCAATTCTTTTATCTAAATACTGTTAAATTATGTACAACAATGGATAATATTATAACTTACACATTGATAAGATTTCCAACAATGGCACTCACACTCATTGCAACAAATATAACTGAAAGACAGTGTGAAAATGTGTTTCTTACCTAATTGAAAATAGACGAGAAAGGAGTCAGGATGTTGTCTCTTTGATGTGGCATGAACAAGTGATGGGCAGGCCACATGTTTAAACAGCAACTTGGCTCTGGGGCTGGACTACTCCATTTTCCAAATAGGGGTGCATATTTTGTTATTCACAGAAGTTATGTTAGTTACACAAAAAATGGGGGGGGGGGGTATTCTGTGGGGCTCCACATTATCATTATTATCATCCTCATCATCACAATCTTTATCATCATTATTATCATAATTATTATAAATTATTATTATTATTATTATTATTATTATTATTGTTATTATTATTGTCAATCGATAAATCAAGATGAGTGTTCCCAGATATGGTCAACTTGTGTAACTCCAGTTTTTGTTTCAATTAGAATTTCCAACTGGTTTTTGACCAGTTAGACCAGTTGATCAACTGGTTTTATACCTTATTTGCATATTTGCTATTTTTTCTAGAGAAATCAACCTTTAAAGTGAAATACAAATGCAATCTTATTTCTTTGTTTGAATATCTATTCTAGATATTTGTGTAAAATATTTCACAATAAAAATGTATGATTTTGCATTACATATTTCAAATAACAACAGAAAAAGTAATTCACTAACCATCATCACAAGTGTAATACACTATAAGAAACCAAATGGCAATTTCAAATTGGGCGTTGTGGCGTGCGCCTGTAATCCAGCTACCAGTGGAAGTTATAAACTGATTCAGCGGACCCAGGTTCGAGACTGAGTCACGTCTTTCGGATGGTGACGTTAAATGTCGGTCCCAGACGTAAATAATCATATCTGATTGATACACGTCTGTAAAAACCCAATTACACACACACACACAATTGACCCTTGAAAATACCAGTAAGACCAGTTGGAAACACCAATTGGAAAAGCACCAGTAAGACCATTTGGAAACACCAGTTGGAAATACCAGTTGAAAATTCCTGTTACAAGACCAGTTGAAAATTCTAGTTACAAGACCAGTTAAAAATACCAGTTGAAATCTCCAACGGGTTTTGATCAGTTCACTTTTAACTGGACCAGTTAGACCAGTTAGACCGATGTTTCAAATTCCAGAGTTACCAGTTGGAATTTAACTGGTTCAACTGGTCCGCTTGCAACTGGTTTTTCCTTCTGGGCTTTAAAGATCATCTTAAGACTGTTTTTCTTAAGTAGGGCATATTTATTTTACTAAATCCAAAAGTAAAATCTTACGTGTATATATATTTTAACTTATTTTGTTATCACCCTTTAGTCTCATTGGCTACCCGTGTGGGGTCTGGTGGCCTCAGGTGCTGACTGGGCTTGTCCCTTGAATTGTGAACGGAGTAGCAAGAGGGCACAGGCCTCACCGGGTGGAGTTGAAAATCGCAGTGGGTGATGCAAATGTTGTGAATTTGTTTTAAGTCTTTAGTACTAATAGTCTCATATAACATAAAATTGTAGTAAAGCTATATTGAATTTAAAGAGAACTGCTGCTGGTTTAGCGTCATGAGCGTCCTTGGACGGTGTGTGCGCTCTATAAGTTTTCACCATTATTATTATCAATTAATAGCTGTATTCTTAAAGGAGAATTAACCTCAAGAAATAAAGACGATAGTGTTCAAATGTGTTATTTATTCCTACTTGTTAGACTATATGGCTTCGCGTCAACGAGATCGATACGAATCAAGATTTTCTGAGCAAAATTTATCATCTGCTAGCAATATGTATCGTCTGCTAGCAGCACATGGGGGCTGCCATATTTTTCTGTGTACAAGAAGATTTTCTTAATCCAAATGCCCAATTGCCTTTTTCAAAATTAAAAACCCATTTGAGATTAAAAATATAGAATAGATATGTCAATTTATTTTTAAAGTAGCTATTCAAATAAAATCACAAATATGGCAATTAATGTATCACTAGAAACTGGGAAGCTTACAGATGGCAATCGTATAAGTTTTATGTCAACTGCGTATCTGATGATTATAAAAACAACATAAATAAAAGCTCTTCTCAGCATCTGGAATATCCGAGGATTCGCCAGAAATATAGCGATGTTTTGATGTCGTCACACTAGGGACCGATCCTGCTTAAGCAGACGACGTCCTATAATGAATGAACGTAATTGCAATGCAATTATTTATCAAATTATAAAGAGTTTGGTATATTTAAACATGACCTTATTTCACACCATTCTAAAAGGGAAAGTGAAACTGATTCTGATAACTAAAACCGTTTGATTGTAAATACACAGGAGAAGGGTCAATAATCAATGAAATAAACCCCACTTTCAAATTGAAAAGCCCTCCGAATAATAGCACGGATGGTATTCGTTCCCTCTTGAAACGCCGAACATGCCCCGGTGCAAGCAGCTGAAAATACAATGGCGTCTTATTTTGTTTACAAGTGACTGATTCCTTTATTTTTTTAACGCTGCATTTTTCATCAAAATATTACCATGCACGAAGTTAAGAGTGAGGCAACAGACTAACATTAAGACTGACGCTAGTCAAGTAAGAGAAATAAGTGAAGAGGAGATGACAAAACAGGCACTGAAAAATGTGTAAGATGTTATGGGACATCGTCTGCTTAGACAGGACTGGTCCCTGGTGTATCGTCACACATCTCAGCAGCTTTCGAGGAGCTCTTCAGCTGCTATATCGGGGGCTGTATTTTACCGTTTTATAATTGATAATAATCATTACTTCAAATGTTCCCAAGCATTGAATTTGGATAACCTTGTTTAATTTATGCCATCTATGCAATAATAAGTATTAAGCCAATATTTAAAATCATTAAAGTTCTACTTTAAACTGAAGATTTCCTTATATCTGTTGAAAATCAATATTCGCTTAATAGAAATCTATTTTCTCGATACTGTGTCGTATGGGACGGAGCAAATTAATTCAAATTTTATGGATGCTTCTTCCCTGAGCATCTATAGCGGCAAACTATGCATTCACCTGCTTTCGGATAATGGACTTGAAAAGTCAGAATGCATGCTGCATATATTATGTTCTGCTCTGTTTGGCAAACCCAAGAAAATAGATTTTTGTTAAGCAAAACCAGACAATTTAAAAATATCATTATAAAGATTTAATTTTTATAATACATGTAAACAACCACTTTATATTTTTCGTCACATATGGGATTTTAGGTAATGAAGAAAATCAATTTAGGTCTTGGATTCAAAATATCTTCCTGACTGGAACATTTCTCAATGGTTCATGTACAACTCCAAATCAGCAAGAAAATGGCAGCCCCCATGTAAATGAGTAGGAGACGATACCGGGTGTTGGAATATCTTTATTTATACCCTTTTCTGATATCTTATTAGGAAATGATTTAGGCCAATAAGTAGGAATATATTACACCTCCCAATTTAAGTAAATTTGTAATTAGGGGTTAATTCTCTTAAACATCGGCAACACCTATTAAAGGGCAATCCATATTTTGCAATATGTTGATTTGTGTAAAATCAGAAAAAAGGATAAACATATTGATGAAAGTTTGAAAGAAATCGGACCAAATATAAGAAAGTTATCAATGCTTGAAAATTCACTAAATCTATGTGAATCTCAAATTGGCAGTCGGGTAAGTCGATTGTGAGGTATTCCCAGTCAATTCTAGATTTTGTAATACACCGTCATCAATTTTCCTTTTTCTCATAAGCCCATTTTCCCTCGGGACAATACTAAAAATATATATTTTAGCAATGATACTTTTTTAAAAATTAACATTTTAGTCATTCTATGTGTGGGAACAAATAGGAGAGTTATCCGCCGCTATATCACAGTGACAATACCGGTTCGTCCAATTTGAAATTCAAATGTGTATAGAGATTACAACTTTCATATTGCTTGTCCGATTTCGTTCAAACATTTAACAGTCTGCTTCTCTGATTTCTGCTTTCTTTCAGAGCAACATGTCATTACGATTGGATGTCCCTTTAAAGAAAGAGGGCCTGAATACATAATTCTTTAGTGTATTAACCATTCTGCATTTTGATGGCAATCTTGGACATGAAATTCCTAACTATTTAAAGTACTCAACATTTTAAGATATACCTTTACCTTGGTTTCATTGTGTCTCAACCAAGTACACCATTGTAACATGGTTATGTCTATTTTTAGGCAAAGAGGGAAAGAATTGTCTTTGATGGGCCATCAATGGGCCCATGTGATAAAGTGGGGTTTTTATATGACCTTGATTTCCAGATTAATGTCTACCTTATAAAATATAAACCAAATATTTTTTTTCAAATCTTATTTTGCAGATAAAATGTTTTGGCCTTTATGAGCCTTTATCTGTTATAATGGGCACCTGTCACACCTATCTTGTTGATTTCAGACGTAATGTTGACTGGTCACAATTAAAAGCATTGTACTTATGTTCAACAAATCAGTGACTTTATAATATTTTGATACATAGGATGGCCCTTTATTTGAATAATGGGCACCTAAAACATTGGTCTGATTTTAGAGGCTGTGAAATATTACATGATACATGATATTTCATGATATCAAACTACATTTGATTACATCAACTTTGAAGGGGAAGTAACCTGAGAGGGCCTTTTTTTAAATGGGCTCAACGGGCCCCAGGGCCCGAATTTTTGGTGGCCCCATATCTTTTTTCTGCACCAATCTGCTGGACTACAATAGAAGAAGTGCTTGTGGGGTACAAAATGCAATAGATGAAGCGCTCGTGGGGTACAAAATACAATAGGAGAAAACAGTGCAGTTACCCACATATCAATGTACGTAAGAGTGTGTGTTTGTCTGCTGTGTGTATGCATGGAGGTAATATAGCCTAGTCATTGACCTTCTATAGCATGTGATGTGACTTGTTTGTGAGTGGTTGAAAGTTGTGAATCTCACAATGTGCAACTTATAGTGAATGGCTGGAAAACATCAGCCTCAAGCAGAAAGTTAAGTGCATGATATGTGATGCAGCATTAGTTACTTGTAAAATATAAATATGAATTAATTCGACAGAGTCAATGAAAATTGAAATGAAATACTGAGTGACCTTGTTGCCTGGTGAGAATGTTAATATGAATGAATTCAATTATGTAATAATAATAATAATTATAATAATAATATTAATAATAATAATAATAATAGAGGTAGTAATAATAGTTATGATAATAATAACGGTAATAATAATAAGCATTCGCTTATAAGATAAACACGCAAATTATATCCCCCCCCCCACCCCAAAGTGGGAGAGTAAATCAGCGGACTTCGCATCAATCTATCAATCTATTGGAGTTGATTATAAACTTATAGTTGCTATTTGCGATCGAGCAACACACTTCAGGCGATGTAAAGGAGGCTCACTTGATGCACTCATTTAGTTTTTATGTTTGAAAAATGGTTGATTGGAATGATGTGCTAATGTCTAGATTTTGTTTTTAGAAGTCGGTTAATTCGGTCGGTTATTTTTCACTGTATTTTAGTTCGTCATTTGAGCTGCTTATTCAGCTAGGAGATAGGCCTATGTTACTGATTACGGCCCCGGTTGCTAGGTATTCTAATTTTGTATTCAATATGAGGTCGCATGGCTATAATAACCACATTTAACCCGTTTTTAGCATAACCTAACATACTTTTTTACTCCTCCCGCAAAAGAGAAAAATATCCTTCTGGACTAGGAGAAATCCTGTTGGAGATAATCTGTGGAGAGAAACAAGTCATCCTGTTGAGGAAAGACATTAAGGTTAAAACATACATGTGGAAAAAAGGGGGTGAAATAATGACATCCTAATGATGAATATAAAACAACAAAACAAAGGTAATGAACAAGTTGAGGAGAGAAACATGAAATCCTGTTGAGGGAAGCAATTGTGGTTAAAATACATGTGGAAAAAAGCGATTGATAAAAAGAAGACATCAGGAGTTGCCTGTGGGGGGAGAGAGGTGATGAACAATGGTAAACCTGTATAACCTGTGGAAAAAAGGGGTGAAGACAAAATCGGAAAGAGTAAAGAACACAAAATTCTGTTGAAGAAAGCAATTAAGGTTGAACATCTGCGGAAAAAATTATAACACTAGTTATTATTGGAAGAGTGAAAACCAAATGTCGCTGATCTGTAAACCCTTGTCCTGTGTAACTGTGTTATGTTTGTGAATCTCGATGGCTTCACGGACCCTCCTGGTGTACCAGTTGGAAGCGGGGGCTACAAGTTTGGTGTCTTCCCAGTTAATCTGGTGATCACGAGAGACAGAATGATTGATAATGGCAGATTGGTCGTAGTGACCAAGTCTCCCATGGGCACGGTGTTCCTTGATGCGAGATTTGATGTCCCTCCCCGTCTCTCCGATGTAGACCTGGCCGCAGGAACATGGTATGCGATACACACCGGTCCACTTCATTCACAACATTTATTATTAATATACTCATTCTGGTGTCAATATTTCACCTTTTCCACATGTGTGTTTTAACCTTAATTTCTTTCCTCAACAGGATGTCATGTTTCTCTCCACAGATTACCTACTGTCCTAATCCCCCTTTTGTTTCCAGCTTATCCAGAAGGTTAATTGGTTTCTTAGTCCTATTGTTCACTTGTTTTCAACGTTTCTTTTCAACGCAGGACTCGTTTGATGTTACTTATCCTTTCAATGCAGACACCTTGATGTTATTTATCCTTTCATTGTAGGTACTTTGATGTTACTGTTACTATTTATTACTAATTCCGTTTTAATAAGTGAATTGCTACTTCATATATAAATTCTGCTGATTTATTCGCTCTTCTCATTCTCCTGACGACGGCCAGAGCATTCTGACCGGAACGTGGAGTTATTCTAACTCACATGGTTGTACCGCAAACCTTTTTTCTGAATTATTTTTTTTTAAATCGCTTGCTCGCCTAAATAAAATTAACATTCCCTTACTGAATACGATTGTGCCCGCCCCGCTTAGCAGGAAAAAGATCCCGTTTATGCTACCAATTATCATAAAAAGAAGTTTACATTCCCCGCTTCGTAGCAGGAAGATCCCGTTTATGCTATACATTATTATCAAAAAAGAAGTGTACAAAATGTTGATTGCTCGCTACGCTCGCTCGCCTTAACAATATTAACATTCCCTTAAATACGATTGTGCCCGCCCCACCATTTACCAAGAAGATTCCGTTAATGCTACCAATTTTTTCAACGAAAAGTATTACTATTTTTTCCGCTCGCTCTCTACGCTCGCTCGCCCAGTCAAAAATTCATATTCCCTTAAATATGATTATTATTAAAATCGAACATTAAAAATAGGCTTGCTCGCGAATAATTATGAAATAATTTGATTGTTTAATGAAAATAGACTCACTGTTGACTGTTGATTGAGAACAAATATTTCTATTACTTGCTTCTGCACCGCCCCCCCCCAAAAAAAAGTAATGATGTCGTCGTTCTCAAAGGTGTATCGGTAATCGATGGCACACATGCAGATTTGGGTTCGTCGGTAAATTAGTGGTCTCGACACCCCCCCCCCCCCTCCAACTAAGAAAAGCCTAGCGACGCCCCTGGGTCTACCCAGTCTTTCTTGATGACATTGTACTTTGAACCCCACTAGGATGACTTTTTCTTCATAAGAATCTGCTGTCACTGGCAGATCCAGGATTTTTCAAAGAAGGGGCGGCGAAGTCTCGATGTGAAAGAGTGATAAGCGAAAACAGATAGAAATAAGAAAAGCCTCTGCCACCAAAATAAATGTCTATCAGGGATAATTTTAAAAAGCTCCGTCAAAAGCCCCCCCCCCCCCCCCCCCGGTTCCACCACTAAATGTCACAGCCCGCTATATTATGCTCGCTTGGAAATTAAATGAATATACAGACCATCACAGACCCTCACACTCAACTGCACACTGTGATGTAAAGCGAGAAACAAATAGGATTATTTGAATCTTTCCTGAGATGGCTTCATAATGTAGGGTATATTGTCTAAAACTTATGTATTCACTTAAACGTTTCCATTTATGCCTTTCCCTTTTCCCTAAAAAGTGCCTTTTCTGTTAACGCCCCTCTGTGCATGCACCCTTTCCCCCAGAAGTTCCTTTTCTGCTGCTGTCTACTTTACCCCCCCCCCCCCCCCCCCCCCCCATCACGAGACGCTTTGCCGCCCCGGTCTGTGACCAATTTGATTAGTTACCAACTACTGATTTTAAGTCGCTACACTCTACATCAACACTAAATACCCTTCTTTCAACAATAAACAAAGAATTTAAATGCATAGAAGAATGGGTAAAAGCAAACAAGTTTCTAGGGCTTACGATCGACGACAAACTAAACTGGAACATGCACATACAAAATATATCCAAAATTAGTAAACGAAGAAGCTTGACTGGGGAGGAATTTTTAATTTGTAAACAAATCTTTCGGCATATTACTCCCAGTGTTAAAGATCGTATGCTCGATCTGTAATGAAAAACACAAGTCAGAAAAAATTGGAACCAGCGGGATTCGAACCTGTCATCTACTGTTTGCCGGGCAGCGACTTAACCACCAGGCTATTCTGGTTCACGGCCAAGTCACGACGAACTAGAATCAAATACCCAAGATCCTCTTCTTTCTGACTCATTAATATTCAAACGATCCGCCGTAGACAATGGTTAGTAAACGAAGAAGCTTGGTTCCAATTTTTTCTGACTGGTGTTTTTCATTACAGATCGAGCATACGATCTTTAACACTGGGAGTAATATGCCGAAAGATTTGTTTACAAATTAAAAATTCCTCCCCAGTCAAGCTTCTTCGTTTACTAACCATTGTCTACGGCGGACCGTTTGAATATTAATGAGTCAGAAAGAAGAGGATCTTGGGTATTTGATTCTAGTTCGTCGTGACTTGGCCGTGAACCAGAATAGCCTGGTGGTTAAGTCGCTGCCCGGCAAGCAGTAGATGACAGGTTCGAATCCCGCTGGTTCCAATTTTTTCTGACTTGTGTTTTTCATTACAGATCGAGCATACGATCTTTAACACTGGGAGTAATATGCCGAAAGATTTGTTTACAAATATCCAAAATTATTTTCCTGAATCTTGGAATAATGATTAAACTCAAATATATCTTTCCAAGGACCACACTTTTAACACTATACTTTTCACTGATATTACCTTATCTTAATTATGGAATAATGGCTTGGGGTAACACTTATAAATATCTTACTGATAAAAGAAAATCATAAGGATAATGCATAATGCTCCTGTTCGTTCACATAGCGATTCTTTACTTTACAAATCGAAAATTCTAAAGTTTCCAGATTTATTTCTTTTTCAAACAGGACAATTCATGTATAAATTGAATAAAAACGAACTGCCACACGCTTTCATTATTAAAGGGGAAGTCCAGTTCAAAAATAACTTGGTTTTAATAGAAGCAGAAAAATCAGGCCTGCAAATCAAAACAAGTTTGAGGAAAATTGGACAACTAATAAGAAAGTTATGATTTTTTTTAGTGGCATGAAAAACTAGAGAAACAATGAAAATCGCAAGACAAATTGGCAACTCAGTCATTGGTTTGTGATGTCATAGGTACACAACTCACCAATTCTTTTGTTTATATTCATAATACAATTTCTCAAATTTTGTCCAAGAGTATGGGTTTCTCATAACTTGAACCACGTTACCTTTATAGTAATATGTTTTTGCATGTATAAACCTTTACAAAATATTTCAAGAACTTCAAAATATTAATATTTTTTCCAAATATTACTTTTCCATAATCACTTATTTTTTATTTATATTGTGTAAAATATTCATATTTTCATGATTTTGATGGAAAATTATTTGCTCTGTATTAGTGTATACATCCAAAATCATATTACTATAAATGTAAGTTGGTTCCAGCCATGAGAAAAATCATATTGTTGGACAAAAAAAATAAAATTTGTATTATGAATATTAACAAAATAGCTGTTGAGTTGTGTACCTATGACATCAAAAACTGATGACTTAGTTGCCAATTTGTCTAGTGATTTTCATTGTTTCCCCATTTTTTCATGCCACTAAAAAAAAATCATAACTTCATTATTAGTTGTCCGATTTTCCTCAAACTTTTTTTGATGTGTTGGTCTGATTTTTCTGCTTCTGTCAAAAGCAAGTAATTTTTGGACTGGACTTCCCCTTTAAACCTACCAGAGAAAAAATATCAGAAACATAAACATGCCAGTGGAAGCCCTACAAATCTTATCACTTTTCAGCACAGCAGCCAAACCCTCCCCCCCCCCCCCCCCCCCACCTCTCTCTCATTTTTCCCACTGGCTGTATCTCACTCTCTCATGAATATTTACACTGTTTCTCTCTCTCTCTCTCTCTCTCTTTCTCTCTCACTCATTTTCCCCACCACTGTTTCCCACTGTATCACTCTCCCTCTCTCTCTC
The DNA here is from genome assembly GCA_025617745.1 of Heliocidaris erythrogramma. Taxonomy (NCBI): domain Eukaryota; kingdom Metazoa; phylum Echinodermata; class Echinoidea; order Camarodonta; family Echinometridae; genus Heliocidaris; species Heliocidaris erythrogramma. The sequence continues at coordinate 13,353,614 of CM046857.1, read as the reverse complement.
TCTCTCTTTCTCTCCCTATCGCTTCTTTCAACATGCCACTATTAATACTTCTCGCTTCTTTCAACATTCCACTACACAGTGCGTCCCAAAAAAAAGGAAACCCGTTTTTGGAGATAGATATCTTGATAATGAAATAGGATTGGAATAAAACATGGACACATTTAGTAAGAATAAAGTCTCTTCTTTTATGTGATACCAAATACACGAAGATTTGTTTATGCTTGACCGACTTAAAACAATTTTACCAGCTTAATGTAAGAATCGATTTGCACAGAATATTGGTGCGAACGTTTTAATGCAGATTATTCGAGTTTGTTTTCAATTCCCTTCATGTTGTTATCACGTTTTCTGTTTTGTCTTCAGTATCTTCTTTCTTGTGCTTGGTTTTCTGTTTCTGTTACAGTTTTCATGTTTCTGTTAATTCAGGTTTTTCTTTTCATTTCCCCTTTTCGCTCACTCCTTGCTTTTAATGTGATACATTTTGTTTCACTTTATGAATCATTTCTGGCTATTTGCATCTTTTCGCTTTTTACATTTTCACAGTCTCCATGCATCCCCATTTTTCATTCCCGATTTCTATTCAATCCTTAACATTCTACACAAACAAACGATGAAACTAAGTTTTTATTTCTTTTTATTTCATCCTTTACAAGAGCAACTCATCAATCTTGGACCGTGTAACTCTATCCCCAACGTCCCTCAACATGTCCACCATGCCTGTCCACGCACACCTGTACTTGCCCTTCCCCTCCTACTGCCTGGCGAATCACGGGTTCTTGGTGCCGCAGTGCCTCACACTCTCTCACGATCCTGTTACGCAGGTCATTAGTGTCTCGTGGTGGGGAGGTGTAGACCCTACTCTTCAGAAAGCCCCAAAGAAAGAAGTCACACGGGGTGAGATCTGGTGACATGGGAGGCCATTCGACATCATGATTCAACGCGATGACTCTGTGGTTGAAAAGTTCCTGCAGTCTCTCCCTGACGACTAATCTTCCATGAGGCGGTGCTCCATCTTGTACCCACCAGACTCTTTCGAAGCTCCTATCAGGCTGGCGAACGAAGAGTTGATCAAGTTCTGGAACCATGTCTTCGTTGATAAGATGTAGGTAGCGTTCTCCATCGAGATTTCCGTGAAGAAGAAGGGTCCGATCAACGATCCATTACCACAGAGTCCTACCCAGACGGAAACCTTCTCGCGACTGATGTTGACATCGTAGTGGAACGGTGGTGGGTTGTGGATTGGAGCATACTGCCGGACGTTGTGGTTATTGACCTTGCCGTTCATGAAGAAGGACGCTTCATCTCCAATGATGAGGTTTTCAGCAAACCTTGGGCCACGATCCAGCAACCACCGGGAATATCGGAGTCGTCTGGGCATGTCTGCTTCTAGTAGTTGTTGCCCAATGCGTATCCTGTAAGGATACCATTGCACGTCCAGTCGGATGATCCTGTGGTAGGAAGACCTTGACATGCCAAGTCCGTTTCTTCTCGTCGAGACATGGGGATTTGCAGCTACTTCCTGCTGAACTGCGGCAATGTTGTCCTCTGTTCGGACTGACCTTGGCCTCCCAGATCGGCCTTTGTTGAGGTTCAAACTTGTACCTTCATTCTGGTATTTTCGAACGTTCTTCCAGATCGTTGACTTTGACGGAACATTCCGATCAGGAAACCGACGACGGAAAGCTTGGGCAACTTCCTGAAGGCTTCCAGTGCGGAAAACTATTTGCTGTGTTGTTAGCTGCATGGTCAGGCAAGCAAGTGGAAAGCTTGTGCTTAAAACCGTATTCATTCTCATTGAGAAATTTGGTGAAAGAAACATAAAACAGAACAACCAAAGAACTCCTATCTATATAGAGAAGTCTGCTATGAATCAATTGTTCAAATATGCTTCATCAATAAACGAATTGCCTTTCAGTGTGAATGGGTACTTGGGCTGTACATAGGAGAAGACCACCCCCCCCCCCCCCTCCCCCCATGACGCTTTGAAAAAAATCGATTGCAACATGGCATAATGTACAAAATTCGAAGATGAATGGTGAAAGACGACATTGATTAAATATAGATTTGCCAGATTAGGAAGTTACGGGACAAAATCAAAATAAAATGTATTAAATAGACGGAAAGACCAATATTTTATCACATTATCACTTGTTCTTGGAAAAGTCGTGCTTACAGTGCCATATACATCAAGTAATTTCATATGATAAATGTAATATCTATCTATCTTTATATTACGCTAAGGATTTGGAGCCTCTTTTTTTTTTTTTGGTTCGAATACGCGCCTCCCCTGGCTCTTTCGGTCCCCACCTTTTGGTACCCACGGGCGGGGAACGGTTCTTAGAGGGCTGGGAGGCACTTTTTAAGGGCTGACATCTATATTTAAAGAGAAGTCTGCTATGAATCAATTGTTCAAATATGCTTCATCAATAAACTAATTGCCTTTCAGTGTGAATGGGTACTTGGGCTGTACATATAGGAGAAGACCCCCCCCCCCCCCCATGACGCTTTGGAAAAAATCGATTGCAACATGGCATAATGTGCAAAATTCGAAAATGAATGGTGAAAGACGACATTGATTAAATATAGATTTGCCAGATTAGGAAGTTACGGGAACAAATCAAAATAAAATGTATTAAAATAGACGGAAAGACCAATATTTTATCACGTTATTTTCCCTTTCCATCATCTCTCCCCTCGTCGTTTTTTTTTATTTATCTTTTTTTTTTTAAGCGGACCTCTGCTCGCCAACGGGGGAGGGGGGGTGAATTCGTTCGAACCCCCTGAAACCCCCCTAGTTACGGGCCTGTGCATGTTAATAAGCGTTTTGCGAGGAACTTGGCTTTCAGAATCTTTTGTTATACACTGTAAAAACTAAAGTGCTACTTTTAGGGGCATGTATAGTGACTGCACCTGAAATGCTGTTTTAGCACTTGTAGTGTGCTAATTTACCAGCAAAAAAAAATGTGACCGTGGCGAGCCTCGAACCAGGTTCCGCTGATTGAGAGGCGCTGACGTTACCGATAGACTAATGAATGCTTCTTGGTATCCAGTTTAGTCATGGTAGTCAAGTAGATAACATGAACTATGTGGAGTCGTAAATTCACTATGTAACAATATGATCTGCTCTAAATCGTACGATGTGAGTTAGTCTAGCGGTAATGCCAGCAATTCTCGATCAGCGGACCCTGGTTCGAGGCTCGCCAAAATCACGATTTTTTTAATGAATGTTTAGCAGTTTAAGGAGCCGGTCCAGCTCCCGTGAAAGTGCTGAAATAGCACGCTGTGTGCATTACAATAGCACTCTGAGTGCAGTCCCTATGCATGCCCTCGAAAGTGCTATATACAGCACTTCAGTTTTTACAGTGTACCAAAGCCGTTTATCTGTTGTAAACATACAATACAATACAATACAATAAGCATTTAGTAGGCCCTTCCCATAAGGCTCGGAGCGTTTACAAAATATTTAAATTATAGAACACATTATATTTTTTTATATAAACACAAATCAGAAAACTCTTCAATCGTCCAGGTGGGAAACTACCAGGTGGTTTTATGGAGACAAAATGTAATGAATGTACCTGTTACAAAGTTAGCGGATTTAAAGTACAATGACATAATTTGCATATTATTAAACAAACGCTAATAACTCACTTTTCTGAAACCTTAATTCTTTACTAATATTTTACTCATCATCATGTTACAAGAAACTTCGTTATTTAGATATCATCTTTCAAATGTGTTTTATTTGCTATACGATGATAATATTATTTAGTATGTTACTTATGTTTCTTGATGTTTTCATTATGATGGGATCAATTTTGTACAAACTTTGTAAATAATATAAAATGTGCAAAGTAGTGAACACAACCCCTAAATATCCAGCTTTATTTTCCACAGAGTAGAGATACCATACACTAGGCTTCATTTACCTGACGCAGGATGGCGTCAGCTACTGGTGCGGTCGTTGACGCATCAGGTGAAGATGACGTGATAGTACACAGTCAAGATGATTGCAAAATGGACAGTGCCATATTGTGCAGAATATTAGTATGGGCCAATTGCCTGAACAGAGGCGTGAATTCATTAGAATAGGTAATAAAGCAATTGAAAGGATATCCCGTGTGCACAGGGAATATAGAGTACCGAAGTTTGATGTCATACCGGCCAAGTTGTCATGGTTGCTGGTTCCAAACAATTTTGTGCTAAACAATGGCGTGGTGATAACACCAGCGCCAAACACTGAAATTGCCCTGCTCCAGCCCGTTGCTTGAATGATTTCGCTGTAGACCTCATGCGCGGGCTCTGTTGTTTGGAACCAGTATCCTGGACGCTAATTTTTTTTTCCCACGAACTTTTTGTCCCTGTCCTCCCTGGCGCATGCGCACCTGATCCTTTCCGATCTAAATCAATTTCGCAATCATAGGGTTTATTCCGTAAGCGATATAATGACGGTTGCTGTGGCGAGATGCGTTAGCCCTCGGACATTTAACCTGAGGTATGTGGGTTCGACTCTCAGTTTGGACATAACAAAAATAACTTTTTGTATTTTTATTATTACTAAAAGTAGGATAAAACTTTGAAACCCCATCCAACTTAACTCCAAGCATTGTAGGGCTATTTCAAAGTTGTGCATGCGTCACGGAGGACAGGGACAAAAAGTTCGTGGGAAAAAAAAGTTCGCGGGGCGACGAGCGAATGTGACGTCAGCACTTCGGTACTCTATCGGCCTTCTCTCATTTTTTTGACGGAGGAACGTCACTTGCAGCTCCTGTCGTCTTTCTTCTCGACATGACGTAGAGGGCGACAGGCAGAAGAAGGGTCACAAGGTCAGCGACTATAAATGCAACGTTCACCTATCATGGAAAAGGACGAAACGAAATGATATAAAAGGGTGTAAGGTTTATTATGTTTAGTCAAGTTCATATGTCAGTATTAATTTTCTTGTGCAGGTGAACATGGAACCACTAAAAGGTCTTGGAAAAGCCGTGCTTACAGTGACATGTACATCAAGTAATTTCATATGATAAATATAATATATATATATATCTATCTTCTCTACATATATATATTACGCTAATGTTTCATTGAGGCCGGTACATCATCCACGTGAAAACGGAGGAAAACAAAAAGGGTAAAATTTAAGCAATAAGTGCATAACCCGGGTAACGCGTTTAGGGTATCAAAAAAGCAAAAAAGCAAGAAAAAGAGTATCAAATTCATAGACTGATAAGAAGAAGATCCACGGAAGGAGGGGGGGGGGGGGGGGGGTATAGTTCTGTAATGTGTTCCAAATTAGGTTACATTTCTTTTACGGTTCCTTTTTGGCTAAAGAGAGGTCTATGATCAGGGGGATCCAGGATTTAATATAAGGGGGGGGGGGGCACACAAATGTAGGCTTGTCAACTTTTGTAGACCCGTCTTTTTTCGGTCTTGCCAGCTTTTCGAAAAGTCGCTCGAGGGGGGGGGGGATTTTTCTTTCGCCAGACTTCCAAATTCGCTCGGGAGTGTTATGGGGGTCCAGTTTCTCTCCATAATTTTCTAAGAAGCAAACAAGAAAAAAAAATCATTCTAAAGGGGGGGGGCACAATTGAAAAAAGGATCCTTTATGGTCAAAATGCATACTTTTCTTCCAAGGGGGGGGGGCACCGGCCGGAAGTGCCCCCTAGATTCGCCATTGTATGGTGATGGTGTAGGCCTAATCCTCAGATATAGGATGTAAAATACCAAGCAAATATATAAAATCGCCGCTAATGGTATAAAAACCAGAGAAAGACGGTTTTCCCTGTTTAGGGTATCAAAATCTGCCCCTACTTCAATCTGCTTTTCGGTTGCCACGATATAAAGAAGGAGCCCCTTCCCCACAACCAAACAAACCAAAATTTCCTTCGAAAATATTTCCACTATGATATGGATACGTATATAGGATATTACTCCCGTCCCCCCTCGCGCTGGGGGTGACAGGAGGGTAGTAGGGAAAAGTCAATCCGTCGGTCCTCCCAAGACCCATTTAAGGGGGGCAGTAATAATGACCATAATTTTTCCCCTCATTTTTGCATCATTTACAAGGGACGTACCGCTAATAATTATGCACGTTATGTTTTCATGGCCTTAATTTCTCTTGAATATTAAACCACAGAAACATGGCAAGATCAAATCGCTCCCTCTAGCTCTTATTACATGGATATACTCACTGGCGTAGACAGGGGGCACAGGGGATGAGGGGGGACATGGCCACTCCTATTCAGCCACTACAACAAAAAAAAAAACAGCGAGAGCGAAAAAGCGGGGGAAGGGGAGAAACTCCCCCTCCCTGCACCCGTCCCTGTTACAGTGCAGTATTACGTCCAAATAACTAAAAGGCTGTCTGGACGTTGAAATAACTTTCTCTCAAATTTGCTATAAAACGTCAGAGCTTTCGCGCTCCCCTCCCTGCACCCACCCCCTGGGGAGCTCACAACCGCCCCCCCCCCCTAAAATGAAATCCTGGCTATGCGGTTGGATCGTTCACGTCTGCCCCCCCCCCTATTGAAAAATCCTGGCTACGCCTGTGGATATACTATGGATACTACTATAATTGTGACCCTCCACCACAAGTTAAGTCGAAATTTGGGTTTTTAAAATTTCAACACAGTTTGAAAGCTTAGATTCTATGCTTTAAAGGGTGCGTTTATCAACTCTTTCTTTCGGCAGAAACAGGTTTTCCAAAGGGCTTTCAGTGATTTTTTTAGAGATGATAAACGCAAAGCTGTTTTGATTATGGGGTTCGGAAAGCCTTTTTGAAAGTCGCAAATTTGTGCTTTCCGAAACAGGTTTCAGCCAGAAACAGGTTACAAAAAGCGAGATAAACGCAAAGCTGTTTTGAAACGACTTTATACTTCGGTCACGAACTACGTGTTTCCGGTTTCTGAAAAGACGCGCGCCAGGCAAGTACATGTGTACACAGCACAGTACTACTAGCTACGTACGCTGCACTATACTAGCGATAGCCAAAACAAAAAAGCGCGCGCCGTATATGACCCCTTCTCCTCGGGTCAAACTGCGCAATGCATCTGCGCAGTGACAACGTCGGTTTTCGACTTGTCGATGAGATGATAAACGCAACTTATTTTGAAAGCCGTTTGCAAAGGCCTTTGGAAAGGGCTTTTGATAGTGGGTATGGAAAGCCGTTTCAAACTGGGGAAAGATGATAAACGCGACCAAAATGATTTATACACTGTAACTTGTCTTGTAAATTACAATGGGAATGTCAACGTGTCAGACAGGCTAATGACCAAAATAATAGAGAAAACGGGCTCTAAAGAAGAGTGACCATTTAAGAGCGCCTAATCCGTGCCCTATTGTTTGTCGCACAAAAGGTTGAGTCAAAACTCCCTAGCATACACTGTGAAATACTAATTGGATTGGGTTTAAACTTTCCATACCTTCAGAATAGATATATTTCTATGTTTGTGTAGATTTTGAATATCAGACAGTGCATAGTTTTTAAGCTATACCAGAAAAGCGATGTGAAGTACAATCCCAGTTGACACAAAGTTAACACACAGAGTTTGAATGTCCAGGAAAACATGGTCATTTTGAATGAGATTAAACACATATTGCAACAAGGTATTTTAACCTGAAATTTTGTCAGATAGTAGATTAATAAATGAACTTTCAGAAAATACAAAAAAGTTAAAATCAAAATTTCCACCCCAAACCACCTTTTTCAGCTGTTTACTCCCAAAACTCCCATTGCGACTTATTGGTCGTTTTGTAGTGGAGGGTCACAATTATATCCATGCTCTAAGTGCGAGAATCCCGTCCGGGTGTAAATGAGATCGTGTGTCATCCGCAGGCCACAGGGCCGACATAACATCACTAAAATCATTACTATAAGTCATTCATAAAGTAAAACGATAGTCATTTAGTCTTCATCAAGATGAAAATGTATTTTTCTTCAGAACTCATGTAAGATTTGGATAAATAACACAGATTAATACATGTATGTTGTAAATACTTCTTGGTAAAACAAATAACCCTTTACCTGACTTTGTGTTTTATTCACTTTATTATTGCGACAAAATACGGTACGGTGATAAACACAGCCAGCGCTCGTGGATGTCCACGGGCTGCTTTTGCTATATATATATATATATATATATATATATATATATATATATATATTTATATAAATTTACGCATCATGGCTTTTCTCCAAACATTATGATCATTACTACGGTGTTGAGAATCGGTAGTGAAGCTAAACACGGGTGCATAGTCAACGAGGAGAGTTCCCAACCAAGCCTCCTGATGGAAAATTGGACGGCACCGCTCTCAGCTTTATGAATTCACCTAGTTTCATCCAAGAAAACCAAGTGAGCTTGTTCCATTTTTCTTTGTACTTGTTAAAGACCAAATCATCCAACACCTTATCTAATGTTGAAAGAGCTAGATACTTGGCTCTATTCTATGTGTACTTGTCAGGGGACATTGAATCCAACCCTGGGCCTGGCCAACGCAGTCCCAAGTACCCCTGTGAAATTTGTAAGAGAGCTGTTGAAGCAGTTGAATGTGAAAAATGTCAAGGGTAGTTTCATGCTTTCTGTTTGAAAATGGGTGATGACATATACAATATTCTTTTGCAACACCCATCGTCTTGGACATGTCATTGCTAGTCAACTCGAGCTGTCAGTTTCAACCCACTGTCATTCTTAACTAATAATGACTCATCAGACAGTAGTCAAGGCTTTGACATTGGTCAACCAATTCACGCTTCTAGCCCGATCTCAAAATCTAAAACTTTCTCCAGTAAAGGGAGAAATAGCAAGGACAAAAAGGCTAACGATATGTACAAGCACAAAAAAGGGAATAAGAATCTGCCAGATCGAACTGCACGGATGAAAATTATTAACTTGATTTTCAAAGTATCAGGGCTAAGCTACCTAGCTTTGAGGCTATGCTAGCTTGTGAAAACCCGGATGTGATAATAGTAGTTGGGACTGAGTCGTGGCTGAATAGTTCCATTTCGACAGGAGAAGTTTTTCCGACGTGCTATAATGTTTTTCGGACAGAGAAGAGGGGAGGTGGAGTATTCATCGCTGTAAGGGATTTCTTAGCTTCGGCAGAACCTGATCTTCAGGTTCGGAGAAATAACATGAATTTCGATACAAGTGAAGGGATTGTCCTCTATGTATATTGGGGCATTCTATAGACCACGTACCTCAGACCATAATTACATAGATGAGTTAGATATCTCATTATCAAGAATCCCACGAAATACATCTGTGTGGCTCCTGGGAGACTTTAATTTGCCCAACATCGATTGGGAATCATCTGCATTTAGACCCGAATACACAATCGTTAGCAAGAGAATAGTAGACATAATGAACGAAATTAGAGAATAGAGAATATTCTGGACTTGTGTTTCTTGAATCGCCCTGCGTCAGTAGAATCTGTCCAAGTGGTTCATGGAATTAGCGACCACGATAAGGTGGTTATCCAGTCTGTTTCAAGACCAAAAACAAACAGGTCACCTAAGCGGAAAGTGTACCTATTCAAGAAAGCAAACTTTGAAGGAATCAGCAAGGGCATAGGGGATTTCAACAAATCCCTAACCTATGAGAGAGTTAACTCTTAAAGTGTTGAGGAGCTCTACTCTTCCTGTTTAAGACATCAGTGATATTGTATAATAATCTTTTAAACATTGTTTAAAAAGATTGAAAATTCGCGCTAGATGGGTTTCCTTAATTCTCCGCCAAATACGGCCGGCTTCATCATGGCGGATGACTTTATGGTTAACATTGTTGCAGAAGTTATAAATACCGGAGCTGATTGATACATTCAGAGGTAAGCGTTTAGACTAAATATAATGTATCTGATCGAGTTTATACGCAAAGACATATATGTGCTGCCATGACGTCTACATGTAGAATGATGTCTAGATCTAAGCCACAGAGAGGGCGTACGGATAAAAAAAATAATACCTGCCTCTTAACTGCAAATTTTCGTCGTAAATTTCCTCATTTGTGTATCATCGTATGTATATGGACTAAGGTATGTAACCTGTGATTTCATTCATCTTGCCGCAATTTAGGGAGCCTATGCTGAAAAAGAAAGTAATGAAGTGCATTGAATTTGGACGAATGAAGTAAACTAACGTTAAATATTTCTTCGGTCCCAGATATTGTATTTTGTGTTGCTCGCATCTTAGTTATAGCAAACGCTGAACGCTGACATGAACTTTTGAAGTTCTACTTGTAAATCAAACAAGTTATATCTAGACACAGCATCTGACTGACATTTTCATCTTAGTTTATCTATGTTTTTTGTGATGCCTATTACAAAATCGGCGTCTGCTCTTCTAAAAGATCTCCTGGAGAGCGAAGATTTTCTCTGTGCCATTACTAATGCAGTGGAGAGAAAACTTGAGGAAATTATTGAGAGAATCAACCAACAAGAAAGTCGGATAGCTAAAACCGAAAGGGATTGTAAAGAAGCAGGTAAACTGATTATAGATCTTCAAACTCAAATAAATGGAAATCACCAGAATTTACTTGATAGATGTGAAAAAATTGAATCTGCCAACATGGACCTCCTAAACGAAAGAGACATTCGCAACAAGCATATCACATCTCTTCAAGAAATGGTGGAAACAAAGAGCGGAGAAGTGAAGAAACTTACTAAAGAAGTCAATGATCTCGAGCAGTACTCGAGAAGGTCCTGTCTCCGCATAGTTGGAGTGAAAGCCGAAAAGAAAGGGGAAAGCACCGACGAAATAGTGATGGAAGTGGCCAAACTCATCGGAGTGGACATCGGTGTGCAGGATATTGATCGCAGTCATCGAATCAGAAGGAAACTAACAACTACAAATGCTGAGAAGGAGCAGAAAAAGGAAGAAGGACTTGGAAAGGGAAAGGAAAAGAAAGAAAAGAAAAGTAGTATTATTGTCAAACTTTGTTCGTATAGGATCCGCCAGCAACTCTTCAGAAATCGTCGCAAATTGAAAAATAGTGGAATCTCGATACATGAGGACCTGACAGCTTCGAACTTTAGTCTGCTTCAGCTTGTACAAAAAGACCACAAAATGTCCGCAGCTTGGTCCATCGATGGACGTATCTTTGCGACAGACAAGGAAACTGGAAAGAAACACCTCATCAAAAACAAAGAAGACCTGAAATTTCTGTAGACACTTTTAGTACTAGTACTTCACCATGTATTTTGTATGATCTATATTGTGGCTCCTAGCGGCATGCCACTACTCCTTTTTAAACAGATTGAAACCTTGTGCATGTACAGTATATATTAAGTATTTTACAATTTGACTGTTAAGTGTGTTTTGTGTGTGAATGTGCGTTTGTTTAGCATTATGTCCGAGGACATTTTCGGACAGAGAACAAAAAAAAAATCATGACAACAATGGTCCTCGGAAGCCGGACAATAGTCCTCGAACGTCGAACAATGAATTTGTGCTTTATTCCGTCGACTGTCCGAGGACGAGTAACAATAGAGGAACAATAGTTGTCCTCGGAAGTAAAGCCATGTAAACGTGTGTGGGTGTGTGCGTGTGTGTGTGTGTGTGTATATGTACTTAAATACATGTACCAAATAGGCATTTTATCAAATATCTATTGTATCTAGCTGTATTTTGTCCCTCCCTTTCTTTTTTTTTGTAACATACACGTATATGAGTGAACAGACTGCATATTAAATTGCATCCTTCCATTTCATTCAATTTGCAATACTGAGTTAGAATATGAGTTGAAGCAAGATAATCCTAATATAGCAATTGATATTAATACACTAAATTCCAACTTTTTCTGTGATACATCTGATGTTCATAACTCTATCCTTCATGATATTGATCCTGATGATAAGTTTTTTAGATATGCTAAAGGTTGTAAATATTGGTTGGCTGATGAATTCAACAAATCTTTTAATAAATATGAAAACAATTTCAGTTTAATTCATTTTAATGCAAGAAGCCTACACAGGAATCATGATGCTATACGTACATTTTTAGATCATTTAAAAGTCAATTTCTCCATTATTGGCTTCACAGAAACATGGATCCATGGTAATACCCCCCTCTTGTTTGACACTGATGACTATTCCTTTTATCATGCTGACAGAAAAAAGTAGAGGTGGGGGTGTTGCTCTACTGATTAATGATTCTTTTAATGTATCTATTCGATCTGATTTATGTTTTCCTTCTGACCTCTGTGAGTCGCTATTTGTTGAAATTCAGGTGCCTAAGAAAAAAAACATCATTGTTGGCATAATGTATAGAGATCCCAAACAAACCATTTATAAATTTAATGAATGTCTAAATGACTATCTTGAGATAATACAAAGAGAAAATAAAGATGTGTATATCATGGGTGATATGAATATAAATCTATTACAACATACATCCTTGAAATGTATAAATGATTTTGTCAATATTATGTTCAATAATTCGCTCCAGCCAATGATTGATAGACCAACTAGAATATCGAATTCATCTGTAACCCTGATTGATAATATTTTTACCAATGTATGCTGTTTAACATTGAAACCGGGAATATTCTACAATAACATAACTGATCATTTACCTATTTTTCTGATAACAGCCAATTTAAAATACAATGGAAATAGTCAAGATACTGAATATCTGAATAATGATTACTTCAGAAAAATCAGTGATAATACTATTAATAATTTTTGTAATGATTTGTCAGTCATTGACTGGAGTGAATTACTGTCCAAATCAAATGCTGATAATGCATATAATATATTTTGTTTAAAGTTTAAACAATTGCATGATAAACATCTTGTGTGTAAAAAAAGATTGAAGAAAAATATTCCTCGAAAACCATGGATAACCAGATCATTATTAAACTGTATACGTAAAAAAGATCGTTTATATAAATGTTTCTGTAAAAATCCTTCCAACATTAGTTTTGAGTATCGATATAAGAAATATAGAAACAGTTTATAAACAATTGTAAGAAATGCCCGCAGGCAATACTATATTGGTTTATTTGAAAAAAAAACAAGAACAATATGATAAGGATATGGCAAATTATCAATGACTTATTGAAGAAACGATATAAAAAGAAATCTCCATTATATTTTCTCAGTAATGGCAGTAAAGTAACTAACCTACAACTCATTTCTGAGGAATTCAATACATATTTTGCTAATATCTCTATTAATCTTCAAAAAGAAATTACATCTGATTTGAACTCAAGTCATTTCTCTTCTTACCTTCCTGAACGTTGCATACACTCTATTTATTTTCACCCAACCAATGAAAATGAATTGATCAATATTGTTAAAAGCCTAAAAAATAGTACAAGTGTGGGTATTGACGAAATAAGTTGTAAGATTATCAAAAAAGTCATTCATTATATTGCCATGCCTTTGTCATACATTTTTAATTTATCTCTTAGCACTGGGAATGTTCCAAATAATCTTAAAATAAGTAAGGTCATTCCAGTTTTTAAGAAAGGGGATCCTCATCTATTTTCGAACTATAGGCCTATATCTTTGTTACCATGCTTTTCAAAAATATTAGAAAAAATTGTTTACACTAGGATTCTTAACCACCTCAATAAGCATTCATTATTAAATGATTGTCAGTATGGTTTCAGACCCCATTATTCATGTGACCTTGCAGTTATCGATTTACAGGATCGATTAATGACAAAAATGAATAATAGCTTCCATACTCTAGGTATTTTTCTTGACCTTACTAAGGCTTTTGATTTAATTGATCACAAAGTTTTGTTATATAAGTTAAACAATTTTGGTATTCGAGGCATCCCGCTACAGTGGTTTCGAAGTTATCTTACAAATCGACTACAGTATACCTCATATAATAATCATACTTCTACTTTTTCGAATATGACATCAGGTATTCCTCAAGGATCAATATTAGGCCCGTTGATTTTTCTGTTGTATGTTAATGATTTATGTTTGGTATCCAATTTTTTTGAAATGATTCTGTTTGCTGATGATACAACTATTATATCATCTCATTATAATCTTTACGAGTTAATAAAAACAACTAATAGTGAACTGCAAAAGGTTACTGACTGGTTTAAAGCAAATAAACTAATTGTTAACTATGGAAAAACAAATTTTATGTATTTTAGGAAAATTAATAATGTATATGATCCAACTGATATATGTATAACTATGAATAATGTACAACTTAATTTAACAAAACATGTAAAATTTCTTGGTATTATCCTTGATGATCAACTCACTTTCAATGACATAGATCAGATATTTGTAACAAGATATCAAAAAGTATAGGACTTCTACTTAAAATGAAACCAATTCTTCCGGAAAAACAGTTATTTATGCTATATAATTCATTAATTCTTCCCTATCTACAATACTGCAATTTATCCTGGGCATGTACAGGATCAACTAAATTGGAACCCATACTCAAACTTCAAAAAAAGGCATTAAGAATATGTACATCTTCTCATTTTTTGGCTCCTTCTCAACCAATATTCTTCAGGCTAAAAACTTTAAACATATTTGATATTCATACCTACCAAATTGCTATATTAATGTTTAAAAATCAAAGTGCAATATTACCTCATAATATCTCTTCATTATTTCAATTTAATAGATATATACATCCCCATAACACTCGGTCAAGTTCAAAAATGCATTTCTTTAAAGTACCAAATGAACGCTCATTAAACTTGATTTGACACCAGGGCCCTCGGGTATGGAATTCTTTAAATACCAGTATCATATCTTGCAATATAACCTTACCTCATTTAAATGTAAATTGAAATCCAGCTTGTTAGCTGGATATAATAATTAATTGCCGTAGTAATTTACGATGTTACCCCCCCCCCCCCCCCCCTAACCTACCCGTGTGATTGTATGTGTGAATTTATGTGTGGAAATGATGTGTTTGATTTGTAGTGTATGAGTGCAGGGTGTAATATTTTATCTCTTTTGTACATTATGTCCGTACAGATATAAGTTAGGGAGCTGCATCAATTACAAGCTCTGCTTTTAGTTAGCTTCCTTTTCTTTATCGTTATATTATTGTACATGAAAGATATACATGTGTTTTATTTTGATTGTGATTTTTAATGATTGAGAAATAAATTGAATTGAATTGAACAGTCAGAGAATAAATTATGATCTAGACCTTTGCAAGTCGCCCTTTTAGTGTAGCGGCCGAACCTGAAAAAGGGCTCTAATTTAGGAGATACCCCTACCGGAGGTATAACAAGCTGGGAATGGTTTTATTTTAACCGTCTGGATCTCTAGTTTTTGAAAAGTTATGTTGTAGTTGCAGCAACTCTGTACAAGATGGTGTATTAACCCTTTAACTGCTGACACTTCAAATAACCCACTCACGGGTACATTACTGTAAAATAGTTGGTATTTTCTGTCGCATGTACTAAAGGTATGGGGGGGGGGGGAATAAGATAAATATTTTAAATACTTGCTTTCAAATTCAGCCCTTAAAAGTCTCACTCCTACCTCAAATGGCCGTTAGGAAGAACTTTTGATATTTACAGCAAAATCCAAAGTCAAAATCTTGTCCAAAACCGGAGAAATCCCCGCCGATTTGTTTCGCGATCGCGTGTTGTTTACAAACTGCCGATGTCTTAGACTAAAATCGGCCAATATAATTTTTGTCCACGAAGAAACTCGGGATCGCAAGGGCACATCGATCTTTACGATCGCGCACACAGAAAATCGGAACTTTTCCGTGTACGCCATAGGGACCGAATTTTTGAGGACAAAACTCTTTTGGGGAGATGTCAGCGCCCGCGGCGACCAGGAAATGTACACAATGACTCCGATAGCTCGTTTCGCGAGAATCAACAGTAAATTGCGGATTTCATTTTTGTAAATATCTTTTCCAACATTGGTGAGTTGAATTTATTGTATTTCTTGGATATTTTGGGGTCGGTTTTTGAAAATTAAATGCCGATTTTGAGTGAATATTGGTGACTTTTGTGCAGTGGTGTTTTAAAAAGATGAGGTGTATGACTGCCTACATTATACACACGAAGTATAGGAATGTAGCTATGAGTGAAATAACCTGATAATTTCAATTATTGCCTAATTAAAGGAATCAGCCCTGTTAAAATTTAACTCTATTGGTTATAACTATGCATTTTATAGAAAAATTGACATTGTAGGAAATATTACATGAGGTTTAAGCTGATAGGAGATTAAATGGGGTAACATAAATGCAGTATTGTGCTCTTTTGGGTAAGTTCGACCAAAATTAAGTATTTATAATTGGAAATTCGTTGTAACACAATCAATGTTTCATGTACAAACTGTGAAAATCAGAATAAGAAACCCGAAGATGAAGAAATAGAGGAGGACATATAGATAGTTACATGTTATTAGGTGTGATATGAGCCCAGTTCTACCGTGTGTCCCAAAATAACGGAGTCAACAAAAGGGTGGCAGATAGAAGTAAAAACAAGATATATGTGTACTTAATATCTGTCCTTCCTTGGTTAGCATTTCAGACAAATCTATTTGCAACTTTTTGAAGTACGTGTAATCATGACATACGATATAAACCATTTTTACCGGTTTGAATCGCACCAAGGTACTTTTTAATTGTGGGCTTATCATGAAGCAACGCTTCATTGTGTTTGTTTAGTAGAAACTAACGCCCTTGAATATGCTAAGGAAGGAGTAGTGATCCCAAATCATTTGATTTATGTTATACAGGTTTGCAGTATTTTGACCAAACATAAGTCTTAACAGAATATATACTCCGTGTTTTCAAAAACCTATAAGTCCGAAACGTGGATGTTTTATCACATAAATCGGTGAAAACGGTGTCTGACATGCCTCACTTCAACTCTGTGCCTCAAACAGTTGGTATCTGAAATTATCATAAACATGATAAAGGACAAAATAATAGTACACCATCAGCTCTTCAGTTTTTTAATCCACTTTGTTTGAACCCGTGGTATAAGCGCCGTCATAAACGGTGGGTAAGTGGACCATGATGTACTCATTTCCGCATGATTAACAACATTTTAGTTCAATTATACATCCAGGGTGCTGAACAAAATTTTTGCAAAACAAAAATTGCCATTTTTGGCCCCTTTACCAACAACCAGCGTAAAGGGAAAGCATCAAGTCCATACATTATTATGTTTGATATAGTACTTAAAATATAAATGACATGTACTTTTATATCTATATTGCTACCGATATGTAGGCCTATTTGAATAACACCAGTCAAACAGGGCTGATTTTATAAAAATAACTACTAGAAGCAAATAATAAGTTTCACCATACAAAAGGTTAATAGACTACAATAGGTATAACACTGTTATGCCATGTTTTATTGGTTACATGCAATGGAATGTGCTTAATTTTGGTCAAAATTGCCTAAAATAGCACAATGTGCACCGATATTTTCTCCCAATGAACCGCTTTCTGCTTTAACCCCATACGTAGCCAGGGTTGAATTTTTGGTTTGATTTTTCACCGACAAAAATGTCACGATTTTACTGACCACAAAAAGTGTAATTTGTCTGATTTCTGCATTGTATGCGCTCATTTTAAGCCGACAAGCCAACGAAAAAAAGGTGTTCACCAAAAGAAAAAGGAGATTTAAATTTTGTTTGAAATATCTGTTTTTTTAGGTGTCAGTAAGCAAAGGGTTATAACACTCATAGCTACATTCCTATACTGCGTGTGTATAATGTAGGCAGTCATACACCTCAACTTTTTAAAACACCACTGCACAAAAGTCACAAACATTCACTCAAAATCGGCATTTAATTTACAAAAACCGACCACAAAATATCCAAGAAATACAATAAATTCAACTCACCGATGTTGGAAAAGATATTTCCAAAAATGAAATTCGTAATTTACTGTTGATTCTCGCGAAACGAGCTATCGGAGTCATTGTGTACATTTCCTGGTCGCCGCGGGCGCTGACATCTCCCCAAAAGAGTTTTGTCCTTAAAAATTCGGTCCCTGTGGCATACACGGAAAAGTCCCGATTTTCTGTGTGCGCGATCGTAAAGATCGATGTGCGCTTGCGATCCCGAGTTTCTTCGTGGACAAAAATTTTATTGGCCGATTTTAGTCTAAGACATCGGCAGTATGTAAACAACACGCGATCACGAAACAAATCGGCGGGGATTTCTCCGGTTTTGGACAAGATTTTGACTTTGGATTTTGATGAAAATATCAAAAGTTCTTCCTAACG
Source organism: Heliocidaris erythrogramma (assembly GCA_025617745.1). NCBI lineage: Eukaryota > Metazoa > Echinodermata > Echinoidea > Camarodonta > Echinometridae > Heliocidaris > Heliocidaris erythrogramma. Next base: position 13,335,415 of record CM046857.1, on the reverse strand, counting down.
GCCATTTGAGGTAGGAGTGAGATTTTTAAGGGCTGAATTTGAAAGCAAGTATTTAAAATATTTATCTTATTTTCCCCCCATACCTTTACTACACACGACAGAAAATACCAACTATTTTTGCATATTGTATTCGTAGTGGTCAATATGACCACTATTCGTGGTGTGGGTTAAAATACTTTCTTGTACAGAGTTGCTGCAACTACAACATCAGTTTTCAAAAACTAGAGATCCATACGAATAAATTGAGACCATTCCCAGCTTGTTATACCTCCGGTAGGGGTGCACCTTTTTTGGGGGGCCTTTACCGCTACTCTATTTCATCGCAGCGCACTTTAAGTTGCACGCAGTGAACGCGCGCGTGGGTCCGGTCCTATACTGTATGTGCAGCTAACTTAAACTGCGCTACGCTGCAAAGTTGCAGGTTTATATCATAATTTTGTGAATGTCAGGGGCGGATCCAGGATTGAGTAAAAGGGGGGGGGTACACAAATGAAGGTTTGTCAACTTTTGGAAAGGTAGACATCTACTTTTCCCCCTTTTTCGCCAAAACGAGACATAATTTGGACAATCGTTTGCCAGATTCGTGATTAGAAGGCAAAAATACATGGAAACAGCACCGAGTTTCTCTCTAATTTAGTCAACCTTTAATGTACGGGATAGCCACACCAGGGGTGGTATTCTAAGATTTATGTTATCTTGAATTTAGTGAAAAGATTTTAATTGTCATAACAAATTTTAAATTGCAACATTTCATTGGTGTTTGCGCAGATGAATTCCGCGTACACAGCAACTTTTGCTCAGTCATTAACCAATGATGCGCCATAAGGCAGCGTACATTTTGTTATGACAATTAAAATTATTTTACTAAAATCAAGATAAAATAAATCTCAGAATACCACCCCAGGCGTTTGTACATCAACCATATCAAGATCAAGATATATATATATATATATATATATATATATATATATATATATATATATATATATTATTGTAAGGACATAACATATACAACAGCTTTGGCAAATCTCGTGGAAATAAATATAAATGTGAAAGAAATTGCGAGAATAACGTTGCGTAGCTCAATCATCATGCATGTATTCAAAGCATTCGCTTGGATCCAGCTGAGGCACTAGCGGCTTGTCTTGTTCACAAACTCATCTGCCCCCGACAAGGGGAATTATTAATAAGGTTGAGGATTTGTCAATCTGTCGGTCAATTGAATCTGGTGTCGCCTAAACCACTACCCGTCTCCGTGGTCTAGTGGTTAAGGCATTGGCGTTCTAAGCCAACGACCCGGGTTCGATTCCCGGCGGAGCATTTTTTCAGCCTTTGCAAAAATTTCAGAAAGGGAGGACAGTTCTGGGGAACGTTGATTGAGCTACGCAACGTTATTCTCGCAATTTCTTTCACACACACATATATATATATATATATATACATGTATATTTGTACTATATATATGTGTGAGCGTGTGTGTGTGTGCTTGTGTGTCTGCGTGAGTGTCTGTGTTGTCAATATATATTTCCACCACGCCATGGATTAGAGAGACCGTTTTGATGCTGATAATTAATATACTAAAGTGAATGCCTTTTATAAAAAAAGAAGACAATTGACGAAATTGTAAATTACAAAAAAAAAAAAATCTTTATGTCTTGGTATTAATATAGGAAAATCCCTAGACCATTATTCAGAGGCACTTCATAGATTTTCAGTCCAGCCAAAGGAAAATTAGTAAGGAAACAATCTATTCCCTATATGTTTTCTCTTTTTTATCGAATAGGCATCTATCATCGTCATGAAAGAAGATAACAATCAAAATGGATCAACACATTATTAAGGACAATGACAAATTAGACCATTAGAAACAACCCTTTAGATTTCAAGACCAGAATACTGCTCTCTCCTTTATCATCAGTGGTGAATGCATATGTTCAAAAACAGAGGACAATGTACTTCTTAATACCCACTGCTTTTTTTGGACTAACCTGCCACCTCGAGGGCACAAGCATTGTGTTTTTATCCACCCCCCCCCCCCCCAAAAAAAAAAAAAAATTAATTAATTTTAAAAAAATAATAAATAAATTAATTAATAAATTAATAAACTAATTTTAAAAAAATAAAAAATAAAAAATAAAAATATGAATTTTAATTTTAATTTAAGAAATAAAATGAATATAAGAAATGAACATTGACATTTAATTGAAATTAAGTAACCTTAAAGTTTTAGTAAGTTATACCAGTGTATACGAGGCATCAATTGGTGCAGTCTTTGACGCGCCATTTGAGAGTGATATCGTACACAAAGTGAATGCAAGAAGGAACACTGCAAACACTGCGTTAAATAACCGATAAATGTCTTCAAAGGCTTGATTAGAACTCCTTGATTAGAGTAGCAAACAATGCAATCAAACTGACGCATCGTCAGCGACGGGTATTCATTGCGCTATTAGCAGATTAGTTTACTTAGTTTTTTGCTCACCCAAAATGGGTCATCATCGAGATGATGCTGGATCAAAATGAAGATCGGGTACTGGAGGAAAGAAATGAACCCACTCAGAGTTCGAATGGCACCATACACACTGGCAAAGTACTGCATGGGGAATCTGAAATCATAAGACACAATGAATATGTTCATCGTCTCTGATAATTATAGAATAGTCATTGACATCTCAACCACCAAGAAATACTAAAACGGTTCAAAAGGGTGTTCACTCTATAGAAAATGATACTGTTAATAATATAGTTTGATGTTGTTCTTACGTAGATGTGCAATGATTCATTACAGTCTCTATAAAAGTGAAAGTGGAGGGGGGGGGGGGGGTTAGGACCGAGTTTTGAGATGAATTTGTCGAAAATTAAAGGCAATGTAGAAAAATTCTTAGAAATTCCAATTTACTAGCAAAAAAAATTTTTTTTAAAGATTTTCAAATTTGCCGAAAAGAGCAAATAGGAAGTTGAAAATACTTTTTACATGGAGAAAAAGAAAAAAAGACAAACAATCCAATAATGACTCGTGATACATAAAAACAAATCAATGAGATGTATCTAAATTATGACTGTCCTTGTGAAACCTAAAATGTGGTACTTTAATTTCATTTCCAGATGTAAAATAAACTGCTGTTAGTCCCCCCCCCCCCTTCATTTGTATAATTACAGTGGCGGATCCCCAGACATTTGCCCGATAGAACCCAATCTGGCATGACTTAAGTACACATTAAATACAAAAGAAGAATGTGTCCCCGAACTATATCCCTGGCAGTAATTTCTCCCTCGAATGGAACTTTTTAAAAAGGTGATACCCTTTTCTTGAATCTAGCAAGTGCCACCACCCCGACATAGAATCCTGGATCCGTTAAAGAAATGGCCTTAAGAAATTCTACAGACAATACCGATAACTTACACTATGGTGGTCACAGACGCCCCGACCCCAAAGAGAAGAGATCTCTTGATGAGGATGAAGACGAAGGTGAGATACTGGAGAGGAAGACTTGGTATTAACAGACAAGCCGAATAGCCGACTGCCGAGAGACTTGTGATCGTTAGAGGGAGACAGCTATCCCGAATGTCAGCAAACACATCCCTTACCCTCTCTAGATTAAATGGAGACGGGCATTGAGATAAAGAAAACACATTACTGGTATGATTAGGGACAGTTTTATAGGCCATGAAATCACTCGATCATGTAATCTCTCACGTAGGACATTTAGATATGGTTCACTCTTAATGTTATACAGACTAATATTTTTGTATATCGATTACACGAGAGTGTGGGACGCGAAGGACCCAGACATGGGCGTCGCTAGAACATTTTGGAATGGGGGAAGGGGCGACACCCACATGTGACGACAAAAATCTGTCCCTCTAAATAATAACAGAAAATCGCAGATGTGGTATCTTGATCATATCTTGGGGGTGGGGGCTGACATCTTTTGCTCGAATATCAACTTTTCAATTTCTAATTTTTTGCGGGCTGTGGCCCATTGCCGAAGGGGACCCCTATTCCCCGAATATTAACTTTCAAGTGTTTTTGCGAGAGAGCGAAATGAGGCAAAAAAATGGCTAGTTTTACATTCTTTTGCTTTCCTTCCCTTTTCTTCTTTTTTTTACCGAAAATTTTGAGGGAATGTGACCCCCCCCCCCCCCGCCGCCTTTAGTGACGCCGCTGGTCTCACATTATATAAAGAGCATTAATTCATACGTTTTTGTAAATTTTACAAACCAGCATCATAATCATATAGTTATAGTTATAGTTATAGATTTCTTTACAATGTCTCTTCTTCATGTATCCATAAAAGACATTTTTAACAATGTCGCAGCGATCTGTGTTACCGTTTTCATGTTTTCTTTAATCCAAAGCATCACCAAGCCTACCATCCGTCGACTAGCTAGGGTTGGCGACAAGAGGATCTCTGGTCTAATTCCGCGAAATCTCACGAACTAGACGCTGGAATGGCAGCTTTCGGATTAGAAGCTCGGTGCTTCTACGACAATACACGTACATCTGTCGTAGGATATTATATAACGATGCATTCACTCTCCAGACAACATTATCATGAAAAGATCTCATCAATGTCATGTATTTCGTGTTCAATCTTGTGCATGTATTAGGAATATTCATGTTATGGTAACTGTTGGATGTGCCTTCGCAGTTTTCATATTAAGGGCAAGACACAAGGTTTTACACCGTTCGGGGTATCGTGTTTTATTTGACTTTTTTATATTTATATTTTTTTTGTTGGATTCATGTTATGTGAGGTGTGAAGGAAAGTAATTATGTAAACGCCCCGCACCGTAATAAATTGGGGCTGGTCCGGGAGTCGAACCCGGGACCTCTCGGAAGTGGACTAATGAAAACGTGAAGCGGGAAACTTGTATGAACTCACTGGTAGACGAGCAGGAGGTCTTGTTCCTGTCCATGAGAACACCACCGAGGGGCCCTGTTAAAAAGACCATTGTCTGAATGATGGCGAAGGCATCCGTGTACCTGCTCACTGTATAAAAACGACAGAGAAGAGGATGTATTAATAATGTTGTGTTCCTGTAAAGTGCAAATCCTGGGGCGGATCCAGGGTGGGGTGTAGAGCCCACAAATGTTAAAATTACTTTAATCTTAGCTCCATCTAACATGATCATTGAGGTGTACAGAACAAGGTTTCAAGGATGAAGTTGATGATGATGATGATGGTGATGATGATAAGATGATTATGATAATTGATAATGATGACGATAATGATACTTTTACTACTTCTACTACTACTACTACTATTACTACTACTGCTACATATGTTGTGAATATTTTGGCTTCGTGATGTATTTTATTTGTACATCAGGTCAGTTTTCTGTCGCTATAATTATGCTCTTCTGTATCACCAACTTGTATAAATATGATACTATTTCTCCTCTTTGCAATCTGTTACATTCTCCTTCCTTCCTATACCAATTTTCTTTGACTTAAAAAAATGGTCATGCTGATGCTCTTACAGTAACATTTTAAAAATTACTCTTTGTCTAAGGCGTTGCCCACACAACCGCTGCTTTCTGGTTTTTGCCTCCTTCTTTGTAACATTAACTGTATTGATCTTTGTCAAATACTGTATTATTGTCAGGAAATAAATGTGAATTTCAATTCAATTCAGTACTAGTACTACTACTATTACTACTACTATTACTACTATTACTAATTGGTTTGTTTAACTTTTATAAAAACAGGACCGCGATAACAAAATTATCGTAAGGAGATTCAAGACACCTACCTAGACTGTCGTCATTACTGGTGAGTCTGGTTAGGAAGAAGTTAATTGCACCGAAGATGAAGTACAGATGAAGCTGAAGGATCGACTGCCACAGCAGGATCATCCAAAATGGCGTCGATAATACGCATGACCGGAACGTTGGGTATCTTATTCTTTTCTTGTCCTCGAAACTTCCATCATTTTGAGCTTCTTTTAGACTAGTCGGTCCTTCTTCATTATTCACTGAAGCGCATGACAAGATGAATACTAGTATAGTTAAAGTGATTGATAAATATTTGCGACACATACACTCGCCCAATTAATAATCAACATGCACACCAGATCGAAGAAGAAGAAAAAGACCACCACCAACAACAACATCATCATCAACAACAACAGCAGCAACAACAACAACAAGGTCCTGAGAAGAATAAGGACAACTTTATGAAGGTTGAGACGGGGAAGCGAAACCTCAGGACCTACCAGCAACTGAATCAAATTCAACTCCTCCCCCGTTTGGTTCCTTTGAAGGTTCCCTTGAATCCCCCTTCTCATCGGTGGAATCCGCAAGGTACCCTTCATTGCGTAGTCCAACGACATCCTTCTCCTCTTGATTGGTGGTAGGGGTGCAACAGATGACCAGTCTATGATCATCGGGGTAAGGCCAGGGGATGTGTTTGACGGGAAGGATGATGAAGGTGTTGATGTTGAGGAGAATCACGGATCCAGCGAGGATGGAGAAGAAGATTCTGATGGACAACCCTGCCTCATGAGCTGCCTACAGTGCGATTTGAATTTAGATAGTTAGGCCTGATATTCATCCATGAGTTATTTGACTCTTTAACCCATTGACTACTAAATTTTGTCAATCCCATAGGCTTAATACAGGAATTACCTGATTTCCGTAGGCAATGGTTTGATGGAGCGCCAACTACCACTTCATAGTGTAGACAATCTAGTTACATACAAATTGTATGCATCATAAATTTGAAAAACACAAAATAATTATTGCATCACAAAGTTCATTCCGCATTTTCATTTCATGAGAAATCGTGTCGTTTTGTTTATTTTGTTACAGAATTAATATTATTTTATTGAAATGGTGTAGTTGGCACTAGCACATCCTAAATAAGTGGACAAATTTAAGCAGGATTGAAATTGGTCCTTCGTTGTTATTTTTTTATTACGGGCTTTATATCATAACAAAATTTTATATACATATACTACTAAATAGCTGTCGCCCCTCCCTCCATCCGTTAGCATGGTTAAGGGAGTTTGGGAGGACTGGTGAACTGGTGAGGGAGGAAAAAATATATGCTTTGAATTATGTGAAATGAGTGTAGCGCTAGTGTCTGACAGGCTCCTCATCATGCTCTTGATTGTTGCTTGAAAATAACCTGTTTTCTCCTAATATCTTCTTAAAGTTTTTACCATGTAAAAGTTCAGGACTCAGTGATCATCATGGTTCTACTCGGGATAAGCGATGCGGTCTTGTTTTTGAGCAGTGTCTGGTTATATTATTTCACCTTTTTTCATATTCTGAGAGGAAAGACAGGTCTTCCAGCACCATACTTCCAGTCTCCCATTGTTCATGGTCAGTCACTTGACTCACCACAGACTATAGTTAGTACTCTGAAGGGCAGTGATCATCACATTCCCTATTCACTCTTGCTGGAAAGTGAACAAAGCAGCCTGTCTACAAAGGATTGAAGATGAGCACAAATGAGATCTTATGGAGTTTCCTGATCCTTTATCCACACCAATTTCTTCATCTATTCGTACAAGAATGGTCTCTGGTTCTAATCCGGATTGTAAATATACTGTCAAAAGCAAATATGACATTGAGTTTCTTCATAAGCTGAATGACAGAGTCTCTACTCAATATGGATGCTCACTGTCATTGCAGTAATGTTCAAGGTTATCGGCCCTTAACCTACTAAGATCACCATGCAGTACACATGGAAGGAGCTTTGTTTTCCCTCCCGCAAACCATCAGCGTACAAGACGCCTATTCAAGGGAGGAAAGCGCCGTAAAAGCAAGTATGCCTTACCGATCCGGGTCATTACTGGATTTCCTTCAGCATCTTCTGATGCATGCACACATCCTAAGTTTGTGAATAAGTCTGCAAAGAGATGCAATCGCAACTTTGTATGTTGAATGCCAGATCGCTCCAAAACAAATCTACAGAATTTCAGGACTTTGTTTTGGAAAACAATTGTGATTTTGTGGGAATCTGTGAAACATGGATGACTCACGATGACGATGCAGTCACTGCCGCCATCAAGCCTTCCGGGTGTGAAAACGGTGTGTAAAGGGTGTGTAAACGTGGAGGTTGGTCTCCTTTACCGTAGTGAATTGAACATGACTATCAACCCAAATCAGATTTTCAATGCTTCGAAATGTTGTCGGTTACCTTGACGTCCCAGAACACATTCAAGTGTGGACATTGTTATCATATATCGTCCCCCAGGTAACCAAGCAAAATTTACAAGTTTTCTCGATGAATTTTCAATCATGCTTGATGAGCGATTATTAAGACCCACGTCGCTTATCGTTACTGGAGACTTTAATATTCATTTTTACAATCCTCTGGCATCAAACACTAAGCAGTTTAACGAGCTGTTAGCAGGTTATGATATGGTGCAACATGTTTCCACTTCTACTCACGACAAGGGTCACATCTTGGACGGTTTTCTATCACGAGAATCCGATGAGAAGGTGTTCTCAGATCTTCGAATTGTACCAGGTATCTCCGATCACTCTGCAATTTTGTGCAAAATGCATCTGCACAAACCGCTGTCGACTACCCATCATCGAGTCATACTAACATTAAAGCAATTGATAGAACATCTTTTGCAACAGATCTGATGAACAGCGAGCTTGTCTCTAAATCTTCAGCTCTTGACGGTGTAACAGCGGGAGTCGAGTTATATAACCGTGTCCTCAAGGACTTATTAGATGTTCACGCACCAGCCAAGTCTCGTACTGTCAAGGCCTCATACCCCTTGGTTTACTCACGAAATCAAAAGTGAGAAACAAGAACGCAGGCACCTGGAAAAGAGGTGGCGATTCTCAAAGTTAGAGATTGATCGTCAATTATACTGCAAGCAGAAACAACATGTTAACTCTCTTCTCCGTAGACCTAAACGTGCCTACTACCAGCAATCAATAAGTGATTGCGGTGATGACTCTAAGAAGATGTTCAAAGTTGCTAATCTGCTCTTAAATTGCAAACAGGCATCTCCACTTCCAAAAAAAGCATGCAGCAAATCCTTAGCATCGCTCTTCAGCCAGTTCTTTTATGCCAAGATTGACAGTATTCGCAGACAGCTCTGTATCCATGCTGTTCCACTGCCATCACTGTCTTGCACAGGACTTGACACACTCGCAGATACTACATCAGTGGAAATTGAGTCACTCATCTGCAACAATCCTGTGAAATCATGTGAGCTCGATCCCATTCCAACTAAGCTTCTGAAGGAATGTGCTGCTATCATATCTCCTTATATTGCTGATGTGGTTAACTTGAGTCTACAGAGTGGGAAAGTTCCGAAAGATATAAAGATCGCTTATATTCATCCACTTTTGAAAAAGCCTTCACTTGATCCTGAATGTCTCCAGAACTATCGTCCTGTCTCTAACTTGCCTTATTTGTCGAAACTTCTGGAGAGGGTGGCCTTCTCTAGATTATATGATTACCTACAAGAGAATGATCTCCTTGACCCTGCTTGTCAACTTGTCTAACGACATCCTGACAGAGATGGATGTTGGTAGAATAACGGCAGTTGTGTTATTGGACCTGTCTGCAGCATTCGATACTGTTGACCATTCCATTCTTGTCAATGTATTGGCATCCGCGACCGTGCCCTAGAATGGTTCAAGTCCTATTTGGATCAACGCCACCAACTGGTATGTGTGAATCATGAAAGATCTGACCCTGTAGAGCTTAGATGTGGGGTCCCGCAGGGATCGGTGGGAGGTCCGTTGCTGTTCTCAGTGTACATCAGTAGGCTCAAGCAAATATTACAGCAGCATGACGTTAAGTATCATTGCTACGCGGACGACATCCAGATCTATGCTTCGTTCTCTCCCAATCAGGATGATGCAAATTGTACTGTCAAGATACTCGAAGCGTGCATCAAAGATGTGCAAACTTGGATGAATGCAAACTCACTTAAACTAAATGACAGAAAACTGATCTTATCTTGTTTGGGTCGAAATCAAATCTCGCAAGATACAGGAGTTTACCATAACTGTGTCAGATTCAGTCATTTGTTCCTCATCGCACTGTCGTGACCTTGGAGCGGCAGAACATTGTTCACAAACAATGCTTCCCCATCCATTGCTTTGTCTATACTGATCGAATCGACGCCTCTGTGTTCTTGTACTTTAGCTTAAGATATTAATTCCTTACTTTGTGTTGTACTTTATTATTTTGATATGTATGCTATATTGCATTCCTTCTTTAGTGTAATTTAATTATTTTGTTTGTAAAGCTCCATGAGCGTCATACTTGACGGATACCGGCGCTATATAAATATCCATATTATTATTATTATTAAAAATAACATACTGCTTATTTACCCACCTCCCACGCTAAACATCCTGACTTCGCCAGTGTCACGATAAACCTATATATGCTATTGCTTACCTTAGCCAGAAGAAAGACAATGGTTGATGAACTGTACATGGCGTTCATTAATGAGATGACAGTCGACTTTCTTCCTTTGAAAACATTTCCTACCTGTAAAAAAGGAAACAACTGTATCTCCTGAATATCAGTTTTAATTATTGCAAACCCGTATGTCATATATTATAGGATAAATCTCATATTAAAGGAGTATATCGCGAAGAATAAGGTTAAGTCTTGTATTGATTAGGAGGCAAGTTGACGAGGCTGGAAAAAGCGTCTGCCTGTCGAACCAAAGATCGTGGGTTCGAATGCAGCCAGGCGGATGACTGACGCCTTCGTTGTGTGTTAATGTGCCCCACCCCTGTCCCGTAGACACAGGCTAGGTTCCAGAGGAAAAATACTCCGTCCCTCGGATAGGACGTAAATAGAGGTCCTGTGTTTAGAAGAGTCAACACCTATGTACTGTATAACAACTCAATGCATTACGTCTGTTTCGGTCTGATGTTGAAATAACATGTTGTAATACATCAATGGCGACAACATGTTTCTCTATCCTCACTGACAAGAAGGAGGAGAAAGAAGAAATGAAGAAGTTGAAGAAGAAAAATAGGAACTGAATTTCATGGTGAAACAGAAATATCTTGCATTTAAAGACTGATGTACTGACCTGCATTGTTGTGAAGAGTAGCAATGAACCAGCAATAGTGAAGCTGATAGTCCCAGGGAATAAAAGTTCTGGGATTGTGGGAGAGCTAAATGCCATCATTAAGTAGCCAACCAGTAACAAAAGGCTAAAGACACCAGGAGTGAAAAGAAAATGACATGTTCACAAGTATCAAAAAATGTAAGTGTAACGCAAAATCAGCACTTACATATAAAAAGTACGTAAAACTTAATGATATACATAATTGATGTGAAAAAAATAGAAGAAAAAAAAATAGAAAAATGGTAAGAATCTCACCACAGCAGAAGCCTGGACAATCTCGTCCCGAATCGATCAAAGAAGAGGCCTAACGGGAACATACAAATGGTCTGTGATGCCACAGACAATGAGTATATAAGTTGTAGACGGCCATCTTGTTCGTGACATGAGTCGTTTCCATGGTGACCTGGTTCTCTGTCAAAGCTGTCTACGTCGATGATTGAGCTAATCTATGATGGTGAAAAAATTAAGAAGAAGTAAAATCACATTTTGAGTTGAACTAAAACTTATCCCTTTTTAGCAAAACTTCTCACAAGGATATGTCGCTCATTCTGGACATTCATTTATCCTCTGTTTGTTTCCTGTGCGATTTATATAAATATATTATCAATTGATTGGTGGAATATGGATATATCCCCTTCAGTGCCTTTCAGGTGCACTGCCATTAGGGTCTGGTCTTGCAGGATAGGCCTTCTATGATCACGGAAATTGAAGGTTTATAATGCAAAATGTGATTTTCAAAGGGATGACTTATCACAAACTGTGATTTTGCTGTTCGGTGACTAATAATGTCATTGAATGACCATGTATCAGTATCAGTATCAGTATCAGTGTTTACATAGGAACAGTCTTCCAAAGTCAGATGCAATGGGAGCTGACCTTGTATTTGGCAAACACATAACTTGAGGTGAGAAGACCTCTCTGCAAACTATATGATAGCAATTCTACTGCAAACATACTTACGTGAACAAAAGCATTATAAAGTCGATTACGTATGAGTGGTTTTGAAAAGATTGTTATGGGAGAGCAAATAGACAATCAATCATGATCAATGAACAAATAAACCGTACAGAACGCCATTGGGCACCGAGTAAGCTAGTCTCTGGTTATAATAAAACCGTGAAATGAGCGGCTTGCCTTAAACAGATTTTTTTTTAAAGCTACAATGAGATTTGAGGTTTATTCTGACACGAATAAAAACCACTATAACATGAAATTTATGTACTTTGGGTACCTTTTTCTTTCAAAATTCAGTCGAACTTACCCTTAATTTTCAGTATTAGATTTTCCCCCCTGTTGGAGCCGCCTTACTGTCAGGCTGGAACTGAAAAGTGGGCTGGTGCTTATCATAAAATTGGCCCTTTTCTCCATTGTAATCTCATACACAGGGCGAGAAACCTCCTCTTCTCTAAATCAATTTGCTTGAGGTTATAGATAGAAAATGGACGAAATAGTAAACTTTGAATTACGCGGCTACCCTATGGATGTTGTGGTTCATCATAAGGTATGTCACTGGCGTAGCCAAACTTGTTGAACAGGGGGGGGGGGGGGGGTACGGCACCTGGTGTAGGGTTCCATGTATGTTTTTTCGGATGAAAAGGGGGAGGCATGCCCTCCTTGTGCCCCCGGCTACGCCTATGAGGTAGGCCATGACAAAGCTCACAAAGAGACATGAGACATGAGACATGAAATGTGATTACCACCTACAATGATCATTGAGGAAGTAAAAGAACTTCTCTCGTAATGATAAAACTGTGAAATGAGCGACAAACCTTTATTTTGCCCTCCACAATCAGAATTAGGGTAGACCTACCTGATTTTTTTTATCCCCCACATATTCATCTTTCTACTTAATGTAATGTTATTCGTATCGTACTGTTTTCTTTTTATCTTTATCTGTTACATGCGCTTTGTATCTTTGAAAAAGCGCTTTATCTAAAATGAAATTTATGATTATTTTGCTAATATAGCCCACATGCATCTTCGTAATTGTGATATCGAGATGAAGAGTTACCGAGTTCCTATTACCTCGAGAAACATGTCAAAGCATTCATCTAGACTACATAGAGAAGTTGATCCGTTGGGCCATATTGGCATAATACCAGGCCCCCGTATTATTTGATGGATCTGGGGCCCGTTGCGCAAAACTTGCGTTTAATCGCAACTCCTAAGATTCAAACGCAAGTCCTTAATGCGCACTTCTGATTGGCTGAAAATAAAGTTGCGTTTGGTTTTCCCCGAGATGCGTTCAAACGCAAGTTTATGTGCAATGGGCCCCTGGGATAGGGTTAAGATTTTGTCTCCTAACCTGACCCTTAAGTTCTATGTATAATTTGTTTCTAATCTTCTATCTATCTATCCGATGTGTTGGGCAACAATGTGAAGGATCTTGAGACACGCCGGGTTCTCCATAGCTTTCTGTCAGATTTAGCTGCTCTAGAATTAGCTGTTCAAATGACATCCCCGTCCACTTCTTGATGTTATCAACCCCGAAGTTACCAGTCGGAGCCATATTGTTTCATAATTAGTTTTTGCAATGGAATTTACGTATTTTTTCAGATAACTTCAGCATGACTTTTCAGCCAGTTTCTTTCAAACTAACATTTAATTTCCCGATCTAAAGATTAGCTTTTAAACCAATCTTCATGATCTTGGCGGAATTAAATTAGGCTTCAAGTAATTCTTAATTGTTTATCATTCAGTAGAAAGTGGAACATGGCTAATTGCTATAGGCTACGAGTCGATCGGGATGAAAGCAACCCGGCTTGGAGCCTTTAAAAAAAGCGGATTTGGGCCGGCTGTCTTTATACAGTATGTCCCAGAAAAAAATACAATCGGTATTTTGGGTATCCATTACGAATGAAATCGTTTTTCAATATGAAAATTCATACTGGATTATGAAACCATAACTATTTATCTACCAGCCAGCGAAGACCCTGTCAGTTACCACTAGGACGACTACAGCCAGGACAAATTGTCCCGGACAAATTTCCCCAGACTATTACAACACCCCCTTTTTTCCCACGAGAAAGAGTTTTTGGACCACCTAATAGACTATAAATATCCGAGGGGCTGAATTTCAAGTGTTACTACTCTTGGTCTGAACACCATGGGCTTCTCATTATTCTACTGACATAAAGATTAAAAGGTATTAGAAAATTAATTTTATGAAACAAAAAAAAAATCTTGCAGCATGAATGAGCCGCTGTGAGGGGAAAAAAGGCAACACCTTGTTGACAGAATGCCACAAGGCATGGCTGCTATCATCAAATGTAGCAATTTTCCACCAAGAACTGCCCCAGAGGGATGGACATGGCTTTACGAGAAAATGAGGCAAAGCCCCTGGACAGTTATCCTCAGACCACTTCTGTCCGGACATTTTTTTCCAAAAAAACCCTACCCCTGGAGAATGTCCCTGAGGCAGTTAGCATCTAGGATATTTACATTATCTTAGTTGTTCTGAAAGTTCTATCCGTTGGGGTGCCCTTAGAAGTAATTGTCCTTCAGCGAAAATTGTCCGGGGTTACTTGTCCTAGGGGCAACTATCCTGGCGGTAATTGTGCGAGGGATTAGTTATTAGTTATTAGTATTCATCCACTCATTATGAGTTAGCTAGTAGAAATCATTCTGAATATTCAATAGACCTGTTTACTAAGTGATTCAAATTTATGGATGTTTCTTTCCTGGGGACCTAGTAACGAGGTATTCCATTAACCTGTTATTAAGGAACGAACAATACTTGGAATCCAGTTTGCATACATTACTTGTTGCTATGTCTGACAAGCCTCTGGCAAGCTTTCAGGTTGTCAAGAACAACCTTTGTTTCAAAAGTATGCATAAAATTTGAATCACTTAGTAAACAGGTCTATTGGCCTTTATAAGGGCTGGTCTAATAATTTTTCCAGGGCTGTATATACACAGGTCAAACTACTCACGTTCAGTGTATCAATTTCGCTGGTGTCGTTGCACAGGTCACTGAAATAGCCAAGCTGTATAAGGATGAACACAAGCGAGGGCCAGCCAAAGATAAGACCCCCGTGGATCAGATTTTCGAAGCAAGCAAGAAACAGAGCGACGCTTCGTTCAACCACCACCACAGACTTCATTGTATGCAGGAATATTCAGAGTTCAGCAATAACGCATACTTTTACAAGGTTGATAACTGGTCAATGAAAAAAAAAAGGAAAGGTTGATTCCAATAACATAATACCCACAGCTTTAATATGAAAACGGACAAGGGCAGAAGGAAACAGGCGCAAATAGTACAAAAATAATACAAAAATATATATATACATATATGTATACAAGAGTCAGTGATGAATGAACAAAATGCATCCATCATCAGCAAAGCGCAACAATGCGCAAGAAAGCACAAGCAAAAGTACAAAGGAGAAAGAAGAGAGAGAGAGAGAGCACTAGAGAGAAGAGAAAGCTACAGAGAAAGAGAGAGAGCTAGGGAGAAGAAAGAGAGAGAGAGGGGGGGGGAAGAGAGGCAGAAAAGGGAGAATATAAGAAACAGAAAAGGAAAATAAAAAGAAGAGAAGAGTCAAAGAAAAAGGATGAAGAAAAACAGAATAAAGAAAAGAAAGAAAAGAAGAAAGAAAACGTAGAAAATCACACCGTAGGAAAAGAGTAAAAAGATACATCCCCCAGGTTGGAGAGAGCCGAGATCACGGGTGTAGACACGCATAATTATCCAATTATCCATTCACGAGGATGCTAACTTCGAAATTTCCGATGTTGTGGTCAGGCTGGTTGAAGTCTTGTGCAACAGGCAGGCCTGCAGACCTGATCTTTAATGTTAATAGAGCGAATATGCTCAGTAACTCTGTCGGCAAGCCTCCGCTTAGTTTCGCCGACGTGTAACTGTTGGCACTTGGTGCAGTTGATGGCATACTTTATACAGTCCTTTGTAACACATGAGAAACTACCGTTGGTCGTCCAAGTATATATATATATATATATATATATATATATATATATATATGTGTAGTACATGTAGATATATATGAAGTACATAATGTATATGGATTTCAAACTAAAAAAAAAAAATTATATTGGCATGATTCATGGGAAAATATCGTTCGCCTCTCTGTTCATCGTAAGGAGAGTTAATCTCCTCAGTATGAACAAAGCCTGTTGTTCGAAACGCGTCGAGACAGGTATAGACACCTCGTTTTATCAAGGAGGTACTAGGCAACCTTGGTTTTATCGAAGTACAGTACTTCTAAACTCTTTTTCAGAGCTACCCTACAGAGGAATAAAAACAGTTATTTTCAGAACTGCATGCACTCGGGGGGGGGGGGGCACTCGACCCAAAAAGTGGTGGGTATGTGCCGCCGGCATGACAAAAAAGGGGCTTCGAAACGAGCGTATCATGAAAAGGATGGTCTTCGGAACTACTAATTGATTTGTACTATACTATGTATGTTTGTCCCTCATCTTGATTATTGTAGCATTATCTGGGGTAATACAACAAAATGTAACGTAATGTGATTAGTAACTAGCCTATTTAACTAGTTCTGGACGTTTTTAATTATTTTGTCCGTAAAACCATGAAGCTATACAAACCCCGTGTGTGTGCATCCAGCGAACAATACGTCCAGGATTTTCCAGTAGTCCTTGCATGAATATTCAATCTTCCTCCAACTCAAAGATCTATCCAACTGGATGGATGCATAGACATGGTGAAGCTGAACAAGAGCAATGTAATTATGTGTATGTGTGTGTGCGCTGCTAAAAACAAGACGTGCATGGAAGGTCAACGGGGAGCATACATTTTGCTCTTACATCAGTACTGTTGTGGGGTACAGAGAACATTTATATAAAGAGCACAATGATGGCCTTTATTCCGTCATGCTTGTGGGGTTTAAAATACAATAGTCCGGCAGATTGGTGAAATAATTGTGCACTTTCCTTTTTCATAAAAGCATGAAATTTGGCATGTAGGTAGGGTTTTTGATGGCGAATAATTCTGGATATAGGGCCACCTAAACTTCGGGCCCTGGGGCCCATTGTGCCCTTTCTTTTAAATGGCCCTCTCGGGGTCTTTTCCCTCCAAAATTGATGTAATCAAACCTAGTTTGATATACATGTATATGAAATATCATTTGGCATGTAGGTAGAGTTTTTGATGGCGAATAATTCTGGATATGGGGCCACCTAAACTTCGGGCCCTGGGGCCCATTGTGCCCTTTCTTTTAAATGGACCTCTCGGGGTCTTTTCCCTCCAAAATTGATGTAATCAAACCTAGTTTGATATATATGAAAAAACATGTAATGTTTCCTGGCCTCTAAAATCGGTAACAAAAGTTTTGAGGTGCCCATTTTTCAAATAAAGGGCCATCCTATGTATCAAAATATTATAAAGTCACTGATTTGTTGAATATAAGTAAATATGCTTCTAATTATAATCAGTTGACATTACGTCTTTGAATGTGGCGCAGGTGCCCATTGTGACCTAAAAAAGGCCCCCACAAGGCCCAAATAATCTATCTTTGCAACAATTTTGAAATCAAGGTTATATAAAAAGTCCACTTTAGCAGGCCACATAGGCGGCCCATCGATGGCGCCATCGATGGTGGCCCATTCGAGACAATTAATTTTTTATTAATTCCCTCACAGAGGTTGGCCAAATTCAAAATAGCTGTCAAAGTGTTAAAATGCCTACTTGCGTGTAACTTGAGTTTGGGCTTTAAAGCAAATCTATTTGCAAGCTGGTTATTATATATGTATCATCGTTGGATCACTATTTCATCAAGATGGCCTCCGTTGTAAGTTAACGTCCCGTTAAAGACAGCGGTGTTGCCATCCTCTGATTGGTCCGTTAAGGACGGTCTTCCTGTGTGTACAAATGTGTGAAATGTGTGTGCGCCAGTGTAATTAGCTGCCCCGAACCACGTATATTCAGATTCGATATTAAAAATTTTGCAAGAATGCCTGTAAATATATTCAGATTAATACACGATGTTAATGTTTGAAGATCAAGACAGAATTGCAAACGCAAGATGAAGAAACGGAATCATAACGGGAAATCCATTGGATGTGGGCCAAACCTAGACCAATCCATTCCTGGTTTCAAATTCGTGGAGTGTCTTTTACTTTTTTGTCCCGAGCCGCTTGAAATAGGTCATTCCAGAGAAAAGCTGAAAAAATGTCGATTTTTAATGTGTGGTACATTTCTTGTACGTTTATGAATATTCTACCGGAAAGCAGTGGAACTACTGTAAAAAAAAAGGTTATTTATATTATTTCTTCACATTTGCTCACATTTGTACATGTAAACATACCTAAAGTACTCAATGGACGAGTCCAAGGAGAAAATGGCCCCATGTAGCCCCTATAGTTATATGTATGAATATTCATTCAAAGTAAAAATGTATTTATGATTATGCCATTCAAACAAAACTTGCAGGATTTTTCATTCCATCCTTCTTCTTAAGATCTATATAGACAATATTAAAATAGATTGTTGGATCATTCCATTATTACTATAGGGGTAATGCCAATTTCCCCATTTTCAAGAAAATTGAAAAATGCCAATTGTAGGTCATTTTTGAAGTAGCTTATCTCAAATGGCCTACTCTTTTTAAAGTTGGTTTGGAGCTTGAGCTTTTACTTTTTTTGTCACCACCCGCTTAAAATAGGTCATTTATACGCGAAAAGCTGAAAAAGTGTCGTTTTCGACTGAGGTGTACATTTCTTGTAATTTTATGCATATTAAAAGCAATGGAACTATTGTAAAAAATATATTATATATATTTTATCGCCTGAAAGATTATTAAATGTTACGCCTTCGCATTTGCAAAACTTTGTACATGTAAACGTGGCTAGAGTAGTCAATGGACGAAACCAAAGGAAAGATGGTCCCACGTATTTATAACAGAGACGGTCATTTGCCAAGGAATTGTGAAAAGGATAAGAAATAATGTGTATCAGTCCCTTTTAGTATTTTGGGTAATGGACTAAGCTAGAGATATTTGAATTTTTTTTTTTTTTTTTTTTTTTGTTGGGGGGGGGGGGGGGTCAAAATATTAGGAATATGAGGATAGGAATACACAGTTCTTCTTCATTTTCTCATGATAAGTTTCTATAAACCTGAAAAGAAAATCGGAAAATAGAGATTGATTGAAAATGTTTAAGGAATTACTTAATTATTATCATTTTATTTAGAATCATTAAAGAATCCCTTACCTTGTTTATCGTATCATTGGTTATGTAAATTTGGCATGAGCTTATAACTGAAATCCTGCTAACGTCAAAAAAATATTCTTTTTTACAATGACTTCCTTTTCCCCTTTTTTTTCGAGTTTAATAAAAAAAACATATTGTTAATTTTACAGAATCTTAGCTGCACATGTGGTGTCATTTTAAAGTCTGTAAACTTTTCTCTGAAAAAAAACAACAACAAATTCATTAATTTTGGGATGTTCATAGCAGTAATGTTGAATATTGGGAAAACTCGGATGTTAGATGCTTCATTATACATCGCTATTTTCAACGGAGGACCCTGATTATTGACTCTTGTTTCAATCTTTTTCTTTAGCATGGGTGTTGCTTGAATGATTTGCATTTTCAATATGAAACACTAACGATAATTAGATTAAGAATTCCCCTAGGTTTTTACGTTGTTTATTTTTTGTTTGATTGTGCCCATCCCCTTTAAATTAGACGTTTATTCTAAATCCTTTTTTTTTTTTTGCCCTACACAATATAGACAAAATTATGAGAAAATTGTGATTTTTAACGCAGTGTCATGAATCTCCATGACAAATTATGTGTCTTAACATGATTAAAGATGAAAGGGATTGAAAATAGTATACACATAAACCCTGTATTGCATTATAAAATACAAGGTACTACATTTTTTCTTGTGCCGACGGGAATACAAACCATAATTTCATTCACAACTCAATCGATTGATCACACATAACAACCAAAATCTACATACTTTGAATTTTGAATGAACAAATTTGTTCAAATATTTCTCGAGATATATTAAACAGTTTCAGGGGAACTTACTTTTTTCAATTGGTTGGGTAAATCATGACGAAACGTTTACCGTTTCCCAACACGTAATGCAAAACCGTCTTTACAAGTACACGCTTCTTGCTGTTTTATTGCTACATGTATACATATTTTCTGGTCCAATAAATGATATCTAACCCATGAGTTTTAAAATTTGACGTTTTCATCGCAATGTTCGTACTGGAAAATGATATTAGGGTTTGTTTCATTTACGAAATCGGGAACCTCATTCCCTTTCCGTAATTACAAAACTTCGGTTTAACGAACCTTCGGAATTAGAAAAAAACTGGATAAACGAGATGAAAAGGGCACTTATAAGAGGGGAAAGGGGGCACTTACGAGAAGAAGAAAAGGGCACATATTAGAAGGGAAAAGGGGCACTTATCAGAAGTAAAAAAGGATACTTAAAGTGGGCAATTATCAGATTTGAAAAGGGGCACTTTTCAGGAGGCGAAAAGGTCACTTATTAGAGAGATTAGGTAATTATCCTATTTGAAAAGGGGCACTTTTCAGAAGGGGAAAGGGCACTTATTAGAACGGAAAAGGCACACATTTAGTATTACAAAAGGGCATTTATCAGAGAGAAAGAGGCATTTTCCAGAAATAAAGAGGGCATTTTTTTGTACTTGTAAAAGTGTGTGTGGGGGGGGGGGGGGGGACTGTGCCCCTCCACCCCCCCCCCCCCGGGCGCGCCACCCCTGGAAGTAGCATTATGCAGCCACTCTGTGATCAACTATTAAATCAAAATATACGTCAATCATTGTTTTTTCTTTCAATTTAAACAAAAAAGGTGAAAGATGGCATATCTTACGTGTAAGTTTTACATAACTAGTACATATTACTCCACACTTTTGAAATCAGTTATAAGATGGCATATCTTATGTGTAATTTTTACATAACTAGTACACATTACTCCACACTTTTGAAATCAGTTATGGAAAGAAGCACTATGAAGGCACTCTGTGACGAAGTATTGATTAAATATAGGTTTGCTCATATGTATTAGCCTAAGACGAATTAATGTTAAAGTTATTGTCTTTTTCTTGCAAATTTTCAAAAATGCGAAAATTGGCATATACATACTGTAAAGCTACTTTGACATAAATCCAAAAAAAAACCCAACAATTTTAAAATTCAGATAGCGAACATAGCGCTATGATGGCCCAACATGCCCAAATATGATTTGAAAATACATTTTGGTCACGTAATATTTTGTTTGTCAACGTTAACATTGAAAAAATCTTTAGACATTTGTCAGAAGTTAAAAAGTAGTAGTTTTTAACAGACATGTGCATAAAAAGTGTAAGACACTCCACACTAATGAAATCATAAATCAAAACTGGACACGTGAAGACACTATCTGACCAAATATTAGCTCATAAAAAGTTGGGCCATTTTTGTTATACTCTGTTGAATTTACCGAAAATTGCATTTTTTTCAAATTTCTCAAAAATCGGAAAAAATTAGACCTTTCAAAGTAAAAATAACACCATTTAGTCTAATTATTCATTATTCAATTTTATATCAGAAGCACCAACAAGGTAAAGATAGTTTGTGGCTAAAATTTCAAAGAGATCGGGTCATTTTACCTACATGTAGGTGAAACATTTACGTAAAATTGGGTGTTTTTCGCAAATTAAAAGTGTAAAAATAGGCTACAGAGGGCGCATTTTGGGGTGGGGTGGGGTGGTAAAATCACGGATAGAAATGGTGGAGCGGTTTCAGAGCTATTTTTGAAAATGCTTCAAAGGACTTGATCAAACTTTAAAATATGAGTCCAATTTGCCGACCCCCATCGTCCGACCCCTGCCTGATTCTCTCAGACAGTAGCTCTTAATTCCTAACTTCAACGCTGGACCCAACCATACCTAACCCTCCTAAAACCCTAGATCTCTGACGTAATAAAGCCCTGAGAAAATGTTGCTGGCCGGAGCATATGTCTGATCATCCACTTTGCATTATCATCATTTTCATCATCATGCACTTTCAGAAATAATAACTTGGGACTACCAGCATTAATGTCCTCTAAATGACTACAAAAATAATATAGTCCATTTAACGATCTTATACAGACAACAGTGAACCGAGAAATGTTCTGTCCGTTGAAGTTTAGTTTTTATTAAAATTTGTAATCGTAATTGGTCAAAGAAAATTTTCAGCTTTGAGCAATTTGCATAATTTTCCCATCAAATTCCAGTGTGTTAATACACTATGAACACGGTGACAAAGAGAGCGGACAATTTATGCAGCTCCTCATTGTGCCCTCCACAATAGCTCTAGTAGACAAAAGGACATCCCTTCACTGCTATTATGTGACACCTGTTCTACATATTTTTACAGGATAGCAATGAATGGATGTTCTTTTGTTAACCAGTGCAATTGTGAAGGGTATAATGAGGAGCAGCATAAATTGTCCGCTTCTTTGTTCGTCATGTTCATAGTGATATAATTCATCTTACGCAGCATCTAAACCTGTGACACAAGAACGGAGGGTATACTGGTCAGGGAATCGTATTGTATCACAGGTTTCATTGCACAAGATTAACAACACTGTCAGCGTTGGGTGCAGCGCGCACACTGCGCGTAAGTTGTCTTGCGTTGTTTAACATAGCCTGTATAATTTATAAGACGTTTTTGATTTATGCAAATTATGCGAAATGCTCAAAATTGCTTTGGGGCAACAATGCTGCAATTATTCGGAGTCAACATGGGATAACAAATCCACCAAAAAAAATATATATCAACGGACAGAACTTTTCTAGATTCATAGTCAAGTCGACTCTAGGGGGTGCTATACACCAACTCACAAAATTGCAGGGGGTGCGCAGCACAGGGGGTGCTGCAGCACCCCCGCACCCCCGGCTCCCAGGCCCCTGGTTCCGGACAAACCCTTAACAGATTTCTGTGCGAGCACGTGCGGGTGCCTCTAGTTGTCTATTCCCGATTCGCTTTTAGGCTAATAGAGATTGTAATTAAATCTGCAATATCTCTTTACAGAAGTAATATTTGAAGCACGTTTTGAATATAGAGCACAATGCATTTTTTTTTATTCACTCTCAGTACAGTAAACATGCTTCGGCAACCACAGTACAGAAAGACTGCCAGTCTATATAAACACCACCATATAAACCACCATATAAACCACCATATAAACAGCGTTTCTCATTGAAACATGCACTACAGTAACATGTATAATAAAGATCACCTGTTTATAAAAAAACTACATTTCCTGTATCTTTTGAGTGTTCTTC
The DNA here is from genome assembly GCA_025617745.1 of Heliocidaris erythrogramma. Classification (NCBI taxonomy): domain Eukaryota; kingdom Metazoa; phylum Echinodermata; class Echinoidea; order Camarodonta; family Echinometridae; genus Heliocidaris; species Heliocidaris erythrogramma. The sequence goes on along the minus strand of CM046857.1, from coordinate 13,312,065 downwards.
TTTTAAACCAGGTTTCACTCTACCATGAATCTTACTCCAGCATCAAAAACCTGTCACCCATCTTTATAAAAAATTAGATTTCAGAAAAAGTAAATATCTAGGATATTTTAGGAAAAATATAGTATTCCAATTAAGAATGCAGCTAATTCCCCAAATCGAGAGGTTGCAATTTCAGTGTTTTGTTTCACAGCCACTGAATTTTGTTACAGCCATTTCTCAAGGTGGCTCTGACTGCATCTGTACAGCATATTTTAACAAGCTTTCTTTGAATTATAAATTTCATAATTGGTTTCAGCAACAAAAAGATAATAATAAAGCAGGCCAAGAAGTCCATCCTGCTACCTTATGCTAGGAGTCCACTGGGCCGGCGCCAGTTGGTGCCAATTCGCGCCAAAGATTATGTGATTGGCGCGTAGTGGCTGCTGTGGCGCCGAATTAATGTCCGCTCGGCATGTGTCGCCAAGTGGAATAAACTGGGTGCCATATGGCGTGCGCCAAATGCCACCCGGCTTGCTCCAAAATGTTGCGCCAGTTTGCGCCATTACACGGCCATTTGATTCCAAAATTCACCCTGTTGGTGCCATTCGCGCCAATAGACGGCTACTTTGCGGCACTTGTTGATTAGTTTGTGCCAAAGGTCGCCAAATTGGTTTGAACTTGCCGCCACTTGCCGACTATATAAATACCGGCCATCGGCTACCTGGTTCAGACCCTCCTCAGCTGCTGTATGAACAACATCTCTACTAATTATGTACAATTTTGATATGTCTGAGGCTTTTGATAATTTTGGAGTGATGATGCTGCTCCATCAGAAGATGATGAGAGATGCTGAGGTGGCCACTGCCTATCAACTTATGCTGGCCAATCCTGAAGAAGAAGAGCCTCCTAAGAAGAAAAGGAAGCACAACTGGTGGTTTAGACCCATGCTCCACCCACAGCTGAGGGCCGAACGTGGACAGTACCACACTTTGATGGAAGAGCTGAGGGAGAATGACAGGAGGAAGTTCAAGAACTACACATGGTGACTGGAAGGGGGTGTAGGTGAAGCTGGGGAAGGCTGGTCTTGCTCTTGGGCTTGGGGTGGAAGGTCTGGAGCAGCATCTTGGACAGGGGTGGCAGGTCTTGGAGCGGAGCCTCTACCAGCTTCAGCCAGCACCTCATCATCATCTTCGCTTGCAGGGGGCCTCGCCCTAGAGCTCAGCTTGAGCTTCTTGGGCTGGGGGTCCTTCTTCTTGGACTCCTCAGGCTTGTCCTTCCCCTTCCTACTGCCTTTCTTGCCTCTTGGGGGCATCTTCGTTGAAAATCTTGCAAGTTGTGTGAGAAAGTCCTGCGATGCCGCTTTTATAGGCAAGTGTCGCTGAATGGTGGCATTTGGCGCGAAGTAGTCACCAATCGGGTGCCGTTTGGCTCGCGCCACTGCACATTTGCCGTGCTTTGGTGCGGGCTATCCGCCTCTGTTGGAATTATTTGGCGCGCACCATTACATTCCAGTGGATTCCAATAGGCGGATTGTTTGCGCCAAAGGGCGATATGTTCGCGCCATTTGGTGCCACTTGGCGCGACGAAGATTTCAAACATTTTGAAATTTTCTTGCCGCCAAATTCAAATTTGGTGCCACCACGAGCCAGTTGGGAGGCAGTTTGAGCCACTACACGCCACTAGGCACCTTATTGGCGACACTAAGCGCCACAGCAAATTGCATTGGCGCAAACTGGCACCAACTGGCCCCGGCCCAGTGGACTCCTAGCATTAAGTGAATATCTCTAAGATTCCATCAAAGTCTAAAGGCTAGTGCACAACCTACAACCCGGTATGACCATCATTTGAAAGAAACTATCACTATGAACACGATGACAAAGAGAGCGGACAAAATATGTATGTGACACCTGTTCTACATACTTTTACATAATAGCACTCAAGGGATGTTCTTTGAATTGTTTGGATGGTACAATGAGGAGCTGGATATTTTGTCCGCTTCTTTGTTCACCATGTTCATAGTGTATAATATGATTAGATATAGAATCTTTACAATGTGAATTTTTCCTGGTGGAGATCCTGAATGACAATTCACAAAAAGCACTATTTAGGATGTCAGGTATTTCAGACTTTCCAGTTGGAGAAAGGCCTGAATGGCTGCAAGTTGATGGGCAGTCTTTCGACCGATGGGACATCACTACTTTTGCTAAACAATTTGCTACCCATCTGGTCATTTATGTGTCCGAGGACTGGAAAATATTTAACAAAACTATTGAAGGAAGATTCTGGAACTAAATCAGGAAGAGCATAGTCGTCGTCAAGGCTGAAAGTGTGCTCCCTCTGAAGTTTAAAAAAAAATGATTGCAACTAAGATGAACTGTTTGACATACAACGAATATTAGGCAAAGTGGTACAGCTCACACACATGATTTGGAATTATATAAACATAGAATTGCACATATTCATCAAAATTAAACATGAAAAACTATAATCATATCTCTGATAAAATATTATATTATGTATCATAAAACAAAATATAAATTCTTCTACGACACGCCATGCACACAGAGTACTAATCTATAAAAACTAACATATTTATATAAAAAGAGATTTATAAAAAAATGATTATCATTACCATCAAGTAAAATACAATTCCAAAATGCTTGGATTCATTAGTAATATTATTGCCAATTATAAAATACACAGAATGTTTTTCACACAAAAAAATTGCTTCTAGTAAAGATAATACATGCATATGACATGGAAATATATTCCTCTATAATACCTATGCTTTCTAATCTTTTACTAATTTCAATATCAATACATCTCTTTTTTATGACAGGCGATTTAGCAGATATTAAAGAATATATTTGTTCTTTTATCAACATCAAAAGTCTGTGATATAAACATTAGGCCTACCACTATTCTATTACCAAAACAAAATCTGTTTCAATTGATTCCAACAATTATATATCTATCGCTCTCTTTAAAAATACTTGAGGAAGACAAGACATTGCATTTCTTTTGTTTTATTGTATTTACATGTTTGTTATGGCATATTGTACTGTACTACTTTTCATGTTTCTTTCTGTAATATGTGTGCGTGTGTAGGCATAGATGTGTGCATGCGCGAATGTTGACCAACCGAATCCATCCATTTAATTTCATGTTATGTAAATGTACTATATTACATTTCTATTTGTATTATATTAGGCCCCAACTACAAGCTTTGCTTCTCAGGGGTCCAAACCTTTCATTGTATTGTATATTTTGTATCAATATTTTATTGTATTTTAATTACACTCTCTATTTGTTTTATGATTGGTTGAATAGAATTGAATTGAATGCTGGTGGAAATAAAATTTCCACGATTTTATGTGGATCAGCCTGAATAAAATTATCAATTATAAAATTATCAATTATCAATTTATACACTGCTACTGTACTGCTCTTTTAGTATACACCTCTATATACACTGGCCGGTATTCATAAAAAGTGAATTAATTTTACATGTAGGTCAAGTTTAAACCCTGGCTAAGTAGGTTAAGTCCACACTTTATGGAGTGTGAAGAGTCAACTTCTTCATCCATCACAACTTACTATAATTCTGACACTTTGAAGACAGTTTTTGATATCTTCCAAAATGCATTTCTGATGCATTGGAACAAGACTCAAGTCATCATGAAATAGACCTGTCTATTAATAGTATGCATATTAATTTATAGTATGCAATTTTGTGAGCAAAAGTTGGTCTTGATCACTTCAAAGCTACATGCACAAAGTAACATACATTGGCAAACATGATTTCTTCAGCATCATTTCATAAACAACTTCATTAAAGAATGTAAACTTTATTGCAGAATTACAGTAATTTTGTCAACACTTGGTGCTGCAGAAGACTAGACATATCTTACACTGATTTTAACTAAATCTCTTTTCATAAATACCGGCCTTTGTATGATGTTTTAAGACACCACTGAGAATTGAATATCAACTTTGACTTGCTTGAAAATGAGTGAAACACCACAAGAAAGCATAGAAGCCTCACAGCCTCATAACTGACAGTTTTGCTATCTTCTAATAATACACATTGCTGATGGGTATGGGCCAAAGTAATTCCAGGCTGCAGTCAAGGTGAACACACAAGCAGGGGACTTATCCCAAGACGCTGCTGATATCACAACTCAGACACTTTATCCTTCCCACCTTGGCCACTGCCATCAGGGGAGCTTCTGTCCTGGTGACTGCCATCTTGATGGCTAGAATCTTGGTTGGTCTTATCTTGCATATTTTCTTCTTTATTGGTTTCATCTTCATGGCTCAAAGCTGGCTGGTCCATGTTGGTAGTGTCTGTGCAACATAGGAAGGAGAAAATATATTCAAACATTAAAATGAGGCATGAAGGCTCATATTATCAATAATTTTAGAGCAATTCAAATGTTTACTTAATGCAAGGTAAACAAGAAAAGCCACAACCAACTTTATATATTGGATTTATTCTTTCATGAAATTAAATTGTCATACTTTCACTTTAAGTGGTGTTTCATCAAAGCGCATTGGCAAATAGTTACATCATTTCTCATTTCAAGGAAAACATTTAACATTTTGTTTGAAACTTACTGATATGTTTTCTCGAACTCAAAATCATATTAGATTACACGAACAATCAAGAATAACGACAGAAAATTTGTAAAAAGTTACGCTGTACTCTTAAGGAGATCTACATTCTTCTTGACTTACCAATTTCCTCCTCCTCCTCACTAACATTGCTCAATCTTTTACTGGGACCCGCCACCAAATCAGCAAGGTGAACAACCTGATGATTCTGGTTAGGATCATCCTTATCGAGCATCTTCTGTAGGACGTCATCCACTCCTTCCAGGGCATCATCAACGTTTTCGTAGATGACTACATCCTCAATCTTGGCTCTGTCAATGATACTTCTAATGCTGGGCTGTACAGGTAAATGCATAGGAAGTCTTTTTAACAAAGCAAATGCCAAGAATTGTCTCGCCTGCATCTCGATAAATGTGAATGAGAATGCAAAATTTGGTTGGACAGCTTTTTTTATACTAAGCAATAATGATGATGTTACATACATTTTATCCCTAGAAAATGAGACAATGCTGCTTGTGCATACTGTTAATACTTTATTTCTTAAACTTAACATGTCAGGCGATTTTCACTGAAAGTTCATTGACCTCTTGACCTGCTCTTCGTCAGATTCGACTTATTTTCAAACATGTCCTGCGTCTTTAAGAGATGTACCTGTATGAATTTGGCGCTTCGACCCCAAATCCACAGAAAGTTATGGTGATTACAGCAGACTTATTGACAATGACGCCGACACTGACGGAAAGAGTGACGCCTTGGTCTCGCTCCGCTACACAGGCGAGACAAAAATTACCCCCCTTTCGGCTTTGACACAGTCTATTCTTTACCTCCCAACCAAACGTAATAGATTCTGAAACTTTTAAATACCTTCTTTGGTATAGACACGTAATGACAAAACAGAAATTAACAACTAAAATTCAACAAAATTTACAACATAAAGCTACATAGACATAATAAAAATCTAAAACAATGATTATCTCAGTGAAGGCACAGGCAGGTAAGACCAGACAATAAAAAGAGACTTGCGTCGTGGCGGGGGGGGGGGGGGGGGCACTCAGAATTTTATTTGGTACCACTGCATATCAGAAACAAAATAGCATTGACAAACACTTTTTTGCCAATAAGGGTACTTTGTCAGATGAACCTTCAAAACTTAGGCCATCATTTCTACACATTTATACCTACTCAGTGACATTTATGTCGATGAGACGTAGCACTGTAGTGTGTAGAGTAGAGCCCTGCCCCCTACCCCCTCTCTTTATTGAATTGCAAAGTATGATTATTGGTACATTAGTAGTGAACTCTCTGTTCTCTACGGCTCAACAATGTATGGACTTACTGAAGGCAGGTTTTTTTAACACCGTATTCAAATGAATAAAAAAATCAATACATACCCTCACTCCAGCTAGTATAAGACTGCTTTTCTTCTTCGAAAATGATCTGACAATGTCTTTAAGACCCTGTAACAAAAATTACAAGAAAATTTTATACTCAACTTAAAAGTTGAATTAGGCTACAAAATGGATACAGTGGCTTAGAAAAAGGTTTCGTAATAGATAGGCTGATGTTTCTCTGGATTGCAAATGAATAACCTTTCTTGGTAACTATGGCATCCTAGATTCCACTTCTCATTTGATATCCACCTTGTCTCTAAATCTTTAATACTTTATCAACAAAGATGCAATTATCTATAAGAAATTAGATTAGTATATATTCAAACTGAACTTCAAGTATATGTCCAGAAGAAGAATATAAATGTGACTGTTTTCTTTTATTTTCTCTATCTCCTCCTAGAAGGGGAACTCAACAAAACGACTTCAAATAATGTCAATATTTAATTCCCCTGGAGTTAAATTGTAGTGTAGTAATTTTTACGAAAATGATCTCACACAAATTGCAACAGAAAATATTTCAACAGTTCTAGTATCATGTATATGACCTCTATTACATATACCAAGTCCTAGGTAATCCGAGTGGTGGAAAGTATTGTAATCATTTTCCATTTTTCAGCCATCAATCATAAGCACAAACAGTGCCAAATACATACAGATCGCTCAACACGGTTTCAGTTGGACACACACTGATGCGCATTCTTTTGTTGTGTGGTTGTCCATCAAAACAACATGTACCGTACTGCGTTCAACTGTAAGTTTGTATATCCGTGATTTGGAGCAACAGCTTACAAGGACGCCCTCTGATTATATCAAATACATTAATTACATTTCAAAATATATGTTGTCATGTAACATAAGATGGAAATAATGACATTGCGTATGAGTAGATAAGTGAGAAGGATTGATGATGAAAGGGAGAGAGGGGAAGAGGTATTGACTTTAAGATGGAATATAATCCGTTTGTAGTACGTGGATGCATGATAACCAAACAGAAAACTTTATTTTAAAAAATTGCATTCGAACTTAATTTTCTTTATGTAACTTCACTGGGGAACCCTGCCTTGCAACCATGGATTATTCCATGTATTTGTAAATTTGTGGAGGGGTGGATTAAGTGAGATATGGCGTATTATGCGGGGCACACATCGTTGCTAATAACTTTTTGTTTTTTCTTCAAACAAAGAGATATATCATGCGGTAGTGGAACACAAAAATGGAAATACATCTTGGAGGGTTTTAAAAAAAACCCGGACACTTGCTGTTGTACACTCTAAAAATTAAATTGTGAAAATTAAAATTGAAAAGGGCCATGGACTGACAATGTCTTAAACATGTTGAATGTAACATTAATGTAGTGTTAGATACCGCAATATGAATAGTGTGATACAACATAATTATTTAAAACAAAATCGCCCCTTCGAATGGTGATTTACTTTTAGAAGGTATTGTGTTTCAAGAAGAGACTGGTAGCCTATTTATCATTATACTCTAAATGGAAATTTCAAGTTGCCGCCAATGATCAGTATTATATTTTTGTGTTTTTGTCTTTGTTCCCACCAAAAGCTTATTTTTACAACCAGATCATTTCATAAAATCAATTTGTAGCCTATCTTACAATTTTATGAAATCAAAGTACTAGTAGTTGGATTATAAACGTTACCCATATCGGATATTTTTTACTACCTTCCTGTCATCATTATTGCCATCATTCATCCATGCCAGTGTTTATGTTGAGTAATACCAATCTAGTGACCATTGATCATCTAAATTTGCAAGTTATATGAAGGTTTTATTTTAAGTGATTCACCAATAATCATATTATTTGACATTACTTACGAATGCCAACATTTATGTGATGTATAGCAGCAATATGTACAAGTGTTGCTTTAAAAATAGTTTTAAAACTAGGAGACTGTGTATGTAGCATTGATATGGATCAAATAATATTTTTAGATCATCATACATACATGTACATAATACATAATATATTCAATTAGTTTATGGATCTTACTCAAGGCATGGGTAATCCCAAAATCTTGTCAAAGTTTCACTAAATATTCCACTACAAGCCCAGCACCATAGCCCATCACTCATAATGGTGTCGAATTGTGCACCTGCCCTTTCTAATGATGGCCCATAACTACAGGCAAACAGAAAACAGAGAATCAAGAGACTGAAAGAAAGAAAGAAAGGGAGACAGGCCTAAAGGAATATAAGGAGAATATGTTAAGACCGCTCCCACACCCTCCCCCGCTCGATCTCTTTGCTTCGCACTTCATCAACCTGGTACAGCCTGCGGCCCCCTAAATAACTAGACCCATATGCTACACAACGATCTTACAATGGGATTACACACACGCCCTATAGAAATCGCGTGTACGCTGTTCAACTTCCTCTGTTCTGAATATGAAAATATGCGTCAGTCCGTGACGATCGTGAAGGATACATAGCGCAAAGTTTTCCATGGATAGTTGAGAAAAACCTTTAAAAAATATAATTTCCAACACTCGGATTCCTTAGGACTTTTTACATGTTATACAGGAGACATTCATTGGTAATGCACACGTGTCAGATTTTCTGTTTTCTGTGGTGCATTTAATTGAACAGAACTTTGCCTATTTTTTTCACCTCAAATATTGCACATATATACATATGTAAAATCAACAAGCACAGTTGTAATAACAACACTTACCTCAACAACTGAGTAATCTATCGAGGAGACATTTGTAAAGTCCAGAATGGCTGAGGGAGGTTTTTCGTGGATGAGTGCTTTGTCATCCAAGAGGTTCTGTAATTCGCTCACCGCAGGGAACCGTAGACCCTGCTCCATCTCTATGATCACAACGCTCTTATCATCTTCTTTCGACTGGCAAAGGAAGAAGCAAGAAAGAAATGTTAAAGGTAGTTGTGTGAGTACGTGATAAATAACAAAAAAAATCTAATTGGACGACTTATGGGGATATGATAAGGATTATAATTTGCTTATAAGTAATAACAATTTGGTAACATTTTTTTTTACAACTAAAAAAACATCGTAATTTAAAAAATTTCTATTTGACTATTATTAATACATGACTGAGTAACTGCTCATTTCTCTTTGAAAAAAGCTGATGTGCTCCTAATTTTCATGACCTCCCCCTAAAAGGTTTTAAAAGCTGTTCTGATTTTAAAAATCTGAATATTGAGGATATCTAATATTCTATCATATATCATTATGAACAATGAAACAATAAAACTGAGAATTGACTTTGGAAAGTCCCATGATAATCTTGGGTAGCACAGAAGACAATAAGATTTGATACCGTAAGGCCTGGTCTGCTATAGGGATAGAGTAGCATGAGGAGGTCTACCAGGATGCCGATGATAGTACCATACTCTACTCCAAGCCAGAGAGATATGAAGAACGTCATTGCCAAGGTTATCAGGTCGGGTTCTGCAAACAACCAGAAATTGAGATGGTGATGATGATGATGAAAATTATAATAATGCAACAATAACTATATTAAAGTGTGTATATCAAAAGAGGTTTTGGTTCCCGATGCATTAACTGCCAGGTTATTAACTGTCCCTGCATGTCCAAATAAATTGATGAAATATGTTGATGAAGGTAGAAAAATGTATTAAAAGAATATATTTTGGCAAAGGATATGAAACAAGACTAAAGACTTCTGTCCTAAATTGTAACGTACATGTTTCTTTCCCACAACTTCAGTTATGAGAGTATCTTGCATATTCATGGTGTCAAACTAAGAAATATTGTATATTCCAATTACAACTTAACTAGGGAACTGTTGGCATGTCTAGCCTTGAGCTTTCAGAATGGATCACCATATACACCTTTAACACCTGCCACCCCATCCTGCCCCATATTTCAAGTGTTGAATAATGTGATTGGACTGGGAAGGATGGCATACTCTTTCCAGAAACAGAAAATTTTACCTCTATTGTAAAGTTTATATCCATGGAAGACATTTTATGCCCAATTCATTAATGAAATTTTTTTTAAAGTCAAATTTCACTCTTTAAAAAAAAATGACAACTGTCCAAAAACATGGTACCCTACATGCCCTAGAAGATATTAAAATCACTTACTTCTGATCCTCCACAGCCTGACAACGATGTGGTAGTCGATCATGAAGAGGACTGCATAGATAATGACAGCAGCAAGGGAGGCTTTGGGAATGTAGAAGAATAACGGGGTGAGGACGGCAAGAGAGACGAGGACAAGAGTCCCTGTTACGATACCTGATGCTTGGGTCCGGACCCCACTCTGCTCGTTGATAGCTGACCTGTGACATGAAAGAGAGTGACCCTCCACATAACCATCATTTGCTTGCCGTTTCTTTTACCAGAATGTTGAGAATAATGGATCTGCTTTGTTTGATACAAAAATTGTTATAATGACTTTAGCAGAAAGTGAATTCTTAATGAAATGATGAGGAAATTGAGATATGGAATGTCTTATGTCTTCATCTATTAGGAATTGATTTGAGTCAACACCTTGTGAGATCATAATACTGACTCAGGATAGTGAAAGGATTTTAACATTTTTTTCTTCCCAAAATGCCTCCATTAACATGAAATATAAAATCAAACTGTGTAGTACACATGCAGCTGTGTCATATATCTGATAAAGATGAAGAAAAAAAATATTTTGTGTCAAAAGAGGCTCAATATAAATGTGGGAGGATAGACCTGGAGACAATCAACAGTGTCCCTTTTGTGATACCAGATGTTCAAATATATACCTGCTCTGCTCATTTATCACTACTGCATGACATGAATATTGACATGTTGACCCCCTCTACTGACAATATACCTATCATCTTTGCCATACTAAAGTTAAAGAAGATATAGTCCGCATACTTCAATGTATCAGGGTATACAACTGGTTGAAATCGACTAAAGAGTCTGTCATTTCGATTCCTATCCCACCACTGCCACCCGGCCATCTGAACTGATTTAACCCATTGCCTACAGAAATCAGGTGGATCCTGTATTAAACTTATGGGAATGAGAGAATTCAGTAGCCAACGGGTTACTAGTAATTCCCAATACTTACATGACCCAAACCTCTGTTTTTTTCTTAACTCCTCCTGTTTAATTGCTTAGGTTTGCATGAAATTATCATAAATGAACTTCCAGAAGTCAAATTGGGGCTAAAATTATTTATTTCAATGTAAATTTTGTTTTGAATAGCTTGCATGGAACTAATTTTCACAATCAAGACTAAAAGATATTTTATGAAAATTAAGGTATTTAGTCACATTCATTTGAAACCAAGTCTACTTTAGAAAACAGAAAGAATTATTACCTGGAAAAACTACCTGTAATTGGGTATCCTGATATAAATGATGAACCAATATTACAGGCCCCTGCAGAAACAAGACAGAATCAATTAAAGGAATTATTTCTTTGTTTGGATTAAAAAATCAAATTCTTATACAATATCGAATAAAAATTGACATATGGGACATTGTACTACAAGCTGCAACTCTAAGATTGTATCTACCTATTTTTTCTTTGATGTTACAAGATGACTTGTGGAAAACTGAAGCAAAACGCAAAGGATAGCAATCATGTTAGATGATGTATAAACAGCATCAACTAAACAAAATGTCAAGGGCCTTGTAACACAAAGGTTTGCAATCATTTGCAAATTTGAAACAATGATTCTGATTGGTTAATGGTCAACCTTTTGAACAATATGTGCATGCAATAATGATATTGATTGGCCATCACCCTTTTGCAGTCGATTGCTAACCTTTGTGTTACGGGTTCCTGATCAGCCCACCACCCCGCAAAAGTGGTTTGCACTTGGTGAAGGAAATGTGCGTATTAGTCGAGAAACAAGGCTCAACACGATAATTGCTCTGCTGGGTAATCAACATATAATCAGATAATGGTTTCCCTTTATCGGGCAAAATGCATGTTTTGTTTGATGAAAACATGTGATACATTTAAGTGAATGTCTTTGATATATTTTATATAATTTGTAAGCTGTATGAAAGATAGTCAATACAGTCAGAAGACAGACATACGAGCAGAGAGGGTACACAAAGAGAAGAGAGATGCAAAGAGAAAGAAATAGAGCGATAAAAAGACATAGTGAGACTGGTAAAGAGACAATGATAATGACACAAATCTAACCACAACAGCTTACCTATAGCTATAAGCTCTTGGTTGGTATCTATACGATAGCCATTTTTACGAGCTGTAAATATAAAAAAGAACAAATTATTATGTACTATCATTTTTGTGTATTACAAAATATAAATCACTTCACTTCACAGACACAAACAACTCAAGCTAAAAATCAAAGCAATGAAAGAAAATAAAATCCACAGACTGAGAATCGAATTAAAGCTTATAACATACACCAAATATTTTTTTTTTAATCTTTATAAGAAACAAGTGCATTATCAAAAGCTATGTATAACCTGCTCAGGGTTGATATCACTAAAGTACTTATATGAAATAAATGTCATAGATTCTTGCCTAATGATTTAAAATCTAAAAGTGGAATTCTGAAAACCATAATAATCATATTGATCTGAGCTAATGGTCAATGACTGCATAATAGTAGTAGTGGATAGATTATTAACAAAAATCTCCAAATGTGCTTTCTACACTGTTAGTCTTTCTACACTTGATTTTTTTGACCCCGTACTATCCTTAACCCGGACTACATTTTTTGCTGTTCTCATTGGCAGTTTTAGTCTTGTACTATCTCCCTATCCAGAGTGCTTATCCCCACCTTTTGACATTTAGCCCCACCTTTGGTGGAGCTAACCCTGCTTTTTCCAGGGCTAAAATAATCCCATACTATCTTGAAGTTAGCCCACTGTGGTAAAATGCAATGTGAACAAAAAGCGGGCTAAGCTTAGTCCCGTACTATCGGTGGGGCTAAATCCTCGTTTAGCCCCACCAATAGTACGGGACTAACCAAAATTTTGCAAGTGTAAAAAGCCTATAAAAAATGTTTATTCTGTGCAATTTTTGAGACGATCTAAATCTGTAACAAAACATGTTTTAAAGAATACTGCCAGTGATTTCTACAAATTGCAGTGTAAAATATAAAATTATGACTAATAGTGCCATAAATGAATTAGTGGTAGAAATATGTATCAAATCGTGGTGAAAGAGAATTAGTTACAATGTAAGAATAAAAAGAGGTATTAAGTTGAAGTGAAGATGCAACAGTATCAATTTACACTTTAAATCAGATATTATTCAGCAATGCCAAAAATTTAGGAATATGAAAATACCTTCATTTTCTTATAATTGGGACCCTTTCAAATTAAATTCTCTATTCACATTAAAGAAATTAAAGGAGGCATTTTAGGGTATAATGAAACCTGAACGGTTAATGAACTAAAAAATAACCACTTCATATTTGAGTTTCATACTGAATGTGCATTCCTGTGAAATTTGATATTCAGGTAAGTAATATAACAAAATATTACAATACCATGACATACTATCATAATACAAAAAAAACATTTTTAAATCATTGAGCATTCATTTTTTAAACATATTTTGCATGTGTAAAGCACTTACCAAATCCTTTGACAATAGCTATATTTTCCAGAAAGCCAAGCATTGGAATGATTATAAGACCCACATTTAAGTGCTGAGGGATGGTTTAATGCAACAGAAGAAAAAATAAAAATGCAAGGGGTTAGTACACAGATGCACATAGTTTGAAGGGGAACAATCGCCACCAACAATAATTTGTAAATCATTAGGAAATATAAAATCATCCCCTAAACACTATGTCAGTCAATAAAATGGGTAATGATTAGAAACATTGAGGGTAAAAGTGATTCATATTAAAGGGATACGCCACCGGGCGGCCGTGGGGAAAGTCAAGATTGCGTAAGCCCCATTCACTCGTACACAAAGTTTGTGCGTCGAACGCGTCCGTTGGACTAAGTGGGATTAAATTTCGACTGCACGAAGCCGACCGAATCTCGCACGAAAGCTCGAGCAGGCGGAGCGTGCATGTTTGTGCGGCGACCAGTTTATCCGAGGTTTGCGCCCCGCGGGGCAACGACATGATTAGGTAACGATCACGGTGCCCTCTCGCGGCATTAAAACGTCCACAATCTGCGGTTGAGTATCCCTTTAAGGCCTGCACAGAAGTAAACTCAAAGTCATTTGCCAGTAGTCTGCTCTCATATCTCCTTTACCTTTATTGTGATTGCATTTTTGTAAAACTTGCAATATCTCTTTAAAGAAGTAATATTTTGAAGCTGATATTTTTAACATACTGTAGGAAACGAGTATACATGTACAATGAACACATGGAAAAAAAATTTGGTGGTTGGTTCCCTTTCATAATAGAAATCAACATTTGAATTTAGCATAGCTGCTGGAGGTTTTGAAAATTTCTATAAAAATAGGATCTAAAAAAAAAAAACCTCACTCATGAAGTTATGCAATGCATTTGGCTCAATCGCCTGGATCTCCAGCTCTTAAAACAAAGGAACTTTTTTTAGTAAAAAATGAAAATGATCCAATTGTGCATAAACTTTAATATCAACTGCTAGATACAAGTATAGTTTTTGCACAATAAACAGACAAGAAAAACTATTGGTGGTTGGTCCCCTTTCATAATAGAAATCAATTATTGCACTTAGCAGAGCAGCTGGAGGATTTGAAAATTTCTATAATGATAGAATCTATAAAAAGAAAAAAAAGGATCTCGCTCATGAAGTACGGGTAATCCCTATGGCTCAATTGCCTGGATCAATAGCTCTTAAAACTTTTTCTAGTAAAAAATGAAAATGATTCAAGTGTGCATAAACTTATCAACTGCTGGGAGCACATTGGAAGTTTCCGTCAATTAAATTTAGGGGCATATCATTTAGTGTGTTACAAGAGTAATTTGCCTCCTCTTTTATATTTCTTTTTTTTTCTGAGAGCATTACCATTATATAAACACAACTAAGAAAGGCAAAATAATCAACAATATATATATATATCTTTTCTTTTTAATTTTTAATTAATTTTTACAAGTTTCATTTGTGAGTGAGAATGTGGTAAATAGTACATTTCATTTCATACATGCACATTCATCTATTATATTCGTGTATAGTTATAACACAATTTTCTACACCTAGAGGATTAGTCTAAAGTGTAAAGCTTCCAAGAATTTGCTAATCTATCACTTGAACATCTATTTAAAGGTAACTTTGACTTCTAGTGATGATGGGAAATAAATTCCCATAGAAAGCAAGGGCAACTTGAAATGTTCGAAAATCTATGTGTATCTGCCAACCGATTATGGAAAAAAAGTGTATAACAACTAAGTAACGAGCAAAAAGCAGATGAAAATCAAGCTAGTTTTTGCAAAACTAACTTCCATTTTATGTAGTCTCTATTAAAGACCTCAGCCTGACCGAATTTTGAAATATACCCTTTATTCATCCACGGGGAGCTATATATTTCCTGAACAAATTGAAACCAACTTCATGAGATTCCGTTTCCTGTGGAATGAGTAACAGCGTCCCGAATGTTGAGCCCCGGTGGTTTGGGCCCCGTCTCTGAGGAACGCTACTTTGCGGGGGTGAAAATTTGATGACGACATATCGTGTAGACGCACTCGGAGCTGTATACATGACATGTCGTCACACGTCTAGCGACCCCCTGCAGTGTTACGCCATAGGGAGGGGGCGGACCCAAAAAATTATCTTTTTTATTTTTTATGGATAAACGGAGACGAAAATTTATGAATAACCAGGGTAATTATATTCTTTGTTACTAAGCTTTACGTCAATATATGGTTGTTTTGGGTCAGGCTGAGGTCTTTAAAGGGAAAATCTGAGTTAAATTTTCAGTGAATATATTTCAATTTTTTTTTTAATTTGTTAATGTTTTACTTATTGAAACAACCCACCTGCCAATAGACCTGTTTACTAAGTGATTCAAATTTTATGCATACTTTTGAAACAAAGGTTGTTCTTGACAACCTGAAAGCTTGCCAGACATAGCAACAAGTAATGTATGCAAACTGGATTCCAAGTATTGTAGTTCATTCATTAATAACAGGTTAATGGAATACCTCGTTACTAGGTCCCCAGGAAAGAAACATCCATAAATTTGAATCACTTAGTAAACAGGTCTATTGAGAAAAACACTTCGAGCTAGTTTTTCTTTTGATGGAATTCCAATACCAGAACTCAAACTTTTAAAAGCATATATATATATATATATATATATATAGACAAAATAGGAATGAAAAGTCCGTATACGATGAAAAAATTCGAATTTTCGGCCATAGGCCTTCATCAGGAAATGATGAAAATTTATTAGATAGGTACACAAAAGAGCGTGAAGCGCAAAAAAAACAACGCAAAAGCTCCATGGATACCAGCGCAACCATGGTAGAGATCAGGAAGGAGAGGAGAGAGAGAAAGAGAAAGATATAGAGGCGTAAAAGAGCAGAAGCGCAGAAAGGCTCTTCTGCTCTTTTACGCCTCTATATCTTTCTCTTTCTCTCTCTCCTCTCCTTCCTGATCTCTACCATGGTTGCGCTGGTATCCATGGAGCTTTTGCGTTGTTTTTTTTGCGCTTCACGCTCTTTTGTGTACCTATCTAATAAATTTTCATCATTTCCTGATGAAGGCCTATGGCCGAAAATTCGAATTTTTTCATCGTATACGGACTTTTCATTCCTATTTTGTCTATAACTTTGCAAGTCCGAAGCAGAACTATATTTTTTATATATATTTTTTTATATATATTTATATATATATATGTGAAAGAAATTGCGAGAATAACGTTGCGTAGCTCAATCAAAGTTCCCCAGAGCTGTCCTCCCTTTTTGAAATTTTTGCAAAGGCTGAAAAAATGTCTCCGCCGGGAATCGAACCCGGGTCGTTGGCTTAGAACGCCAATGCCTTAACCACTAGACCACGGAGACGGGTTAGTGGTTTCGGCGACACCAGATTCAATTGACCGACAGATTGACAAATCCTCAACCTTATTAATTAATTCCTTTGTCGGGGGCAGGTGAGTTTTGAACAAAGACAAGCCGCGTGCCTCAGCTGGATCCAAGCGAATGCTTTGAATACATGTATACATTAGAATAATTATTAACAAGTGTAAGGAAATAACATATACAACAGCTTTGGCAAATCTCGTGGAAATAAATACAAATGTGAAAGAAATTGCGAGAATAACGTTGCGTAGCTCAATCAAAGTTCCCCAGAGCTGTCCTCCCTTTTTGAAATTTTTGCAAAGGCTGAAAAAATGTCTCCGCCGGGAATCGAACCCGGGTCGTTGGCTTAGAACGCCAATGCCTTAACCACTAGACCACGGAGACGGGTTAGTGGTTTCGGCGACACCAGATTCAATTGACCGACAGATTGACAAATCCTCAACCTTATTAATTAATTCCTTTGTCGGGGGCAGGTGAGTTTTGAACAAAGACAAGCCGCGTGCCTCAGCTGGATCCAAGCGAATGCTTTGAATACATGTATACATTAGAATAATTATTAACAAGTGTAAGGAAATAACATATACAACAGCTTTGGCAAATCTCGTGGAAATAAATACAAATGTGAAAGAAATTGCGAGAATAACGTTGCGTAGCTCAATCAAAGTTCCCCAGAGCTGTCCTCCCTTTTTGAAATTTTTGCAAAGGCTGAAAAAATGTCTCCGCCGGGAATCGAACCCGGGTCGTTGGCTTAGAACGCCAATGCCTTAACCACTAGACCACGGAGACGGGTTAGTGGTTTCGGCGACACCAGATTCAATTGACCGACAGATTGACAAATCCTCAACCTTATTAATTAATTCCTTTGTCGGGGGCAGGTGAGTTTTGAACAAAGACAAGCCGCGTGCCTCAGCTGGATCCAAGCGAATGCTTTGAATACATGTATACATTAGAATAATTATTAACAAGTGTAAGGAAACAATCTGTCGGTCAATTGAATCTGGTGTCGCCGAAACCACTAACCCGTCTCCGTGGTCTAGTGGTTAAGGCATTGGCGTTCTAAGCCAACGACCCGGGTTCGATTCCCGGCGGAGACATTTTTTCAGCCTTTGCAAAAATTTCAAAAAGGGAGGACAGCTCTGGGGAACTTTGATTGAGCTACGCAACGTTATTCTCGCAATTTCTTTCACATTTGTATTTATTTCCACGAGATTTGCCAAAGCTGTTGTATATGTTATTTCCTTACACTTGTTAATAATTATTCTAATGTATACATGTATTCAAAGCATTCGCTTGGATCCAGCTGAGGCACGCGGCTTGTCTTTGTTCAAAACTCACCTGCCCCCGACAAAGGAATTAATTAATAAGGTTGAGGATTTGTCAATCTGTCGGTCAATTGAATCTGGTGTCGCCGAAACCACTAACCCGTCTCCGTGGTCTAGTGGTTAAGGCATTGGCGTTCTAAGCCAACGACCCGGGTTCGATTCCCGGCGGAGACATTTTTTCAGCCTTTGCAAAAATTTCAAAAAGGGAGGACAGCTCTGGGGAACTTTGATTGAGCTACGCAACGTTATTCTCGCAATTTCTTTCACATTTGTATTTATTTCCACGAGATTTGCCAAAGCTGTTGTATATGTTATTTCCTTACACTTGTTAATAATTATTCTAATGTATACATGTATTCAAAGCATTCGCTTGGATCCAGCTGAGGCACGCGGCTTGTCTTTGTTCAAAACTCACCTGCCCCCGACAAAGGAATTAATTAATAAGGTTGAGGATTTGTCAATCTGTCGGTCAATTGAATCTGGTGTCGCCGAAACCACTAACCCGTCTCCGTGGTCTAGTGGTTAAGGCATTGGCGTTCTAAGCCAACGACCCGGGTTCGATTCCCGGCGGAGACATTTTTTCAGCCTTTGCAAAAATTTCAAAAAGGGAGGACAGCTCTGGGGAACTTTGATTGAGCTACGCAACGTTATTCTCGCAATTTCTTTCACATTTGTATTTATTTCCACGAGATTTGCCAAAGCTGTTGTATATGTTATTTCCTTACACTTGTTAATAATTATTCTAATGTATACATGTATTCAAAGCATTCGCTTGGATCCAGCTGAGGCACGCGGCTTGTCTTTGTTCAAAACTCACCTGCCCCCGACAAAGGAATTAATTAATAAGGTTGAGGATTTGTCAATCTGTCGGTCAATTGAATCTGGTGTCGCCGAAACCACTAACCCGTCTCCGTGGTCTAGTGGTTAAGGCATTGGCGTTCTAAGCCAACGACCCGGGTTCGATTCCCGGCGGAGACATTTTTTCAGCCTTTGCAAAAATTTCAAAAAGGGAGGACAGCTCTGGGGAACTTTGATTGAGCTACGCAACGTTATTCTCGCAATTTCTTTCACATTTGTATTTATTTCCACGAGATTTGCCAAAGCTGTTGTATATGTTATTTCCTTACACTTATATATATATATATATATATATATATATATATATATATATAATGCACTAAATTATGTTGTATTAATGACATATCACAAATAAAACCTCCACCAGTATGTCACATGGTGACGCTACATTTGCTCCTGCGACATTTGCTCCCCCGTTCATATCTCGAAAGGTCAAAGGTTAAGGTCAAGGTCATGATTTTTTTTTTTTTTGTTAAGAACAATGTGAAGATGAAGATTAGGATTAGGGTTAGGGTTAGGGTTAGGTTTAGGTTTAGGATTAACATGGCAAAGTTAGACCGGAGCAATTGTCGCAGGAGCAAATGTCATGGAACCATGTCACATATACATTGCCATGTAAAGATATCACTGGTTACTAAGAAAGAAGTATACATTAGCACAGATAAACATACTGTATTTATTTTTCATGTGTTTGGAGTGTATGGTACATGTATGCTGTACGTGTGACAAAAGTAGATGGTAGCAGTCCTCTATTTGTTCCTTTGGTCGACCAAAGCCAATTAGGGTTCAATCTACCAACAGTAATATCCAGTACTGAGCAGCTGTGTCTGTTTGTTTTAATTAAGGAGTATGATTTTAGGGGGGTCCTGGTTGTTTTGTTAAACTAGATATGGTGGAATATGTTAATATAGTTCTGTTTGCAGCCTTAAATGTTTTAACTGTACTATTAATTTCCAGATTCATGCCATAATGATATCTCACCCTCAAATCAGTGGTGCTTTCCTTTATATACATGTATGACGATGGTACAAATTTTACAATCAATCTCTTACCTCAAAGTCAATAAAAGTCTATTTGGAGGTAATCCTCAATTTGCAAACAATTTACATCAGTTTGTTTCCTACTGCAGGTCATTAAAACTAAAAACTTATTACACTGTACTACATTACAATACAAACACCATCAATCCCTGACGTTATCAACACAATTAAATTTAAAACTACAGTTTGTTGATAATCAATTTGTTTCCTTCATCATTGAATTCAACTATTTTTTACATCGCTCTTACCTCAAAAAAGTTAATAAAAAATCTAAATATATCTTACTTTGATGATGTTATCTGCCCCAAAGTTTGGCACAGTGAAAGGCGGAAGGCCATCAGTGATGTTACCCACGATGGTAAAGACTTCATCGTTACCGCTCTCATGGAGTCCAAAGGCTATACCTGCTGCTATGATTACGACCACAGCATTACGAGCTAAAAGAAACGTTAGGGAGGCAGAAAAATGTAATGAATTTTAACCTCTATGCACATTTCTTTATCCTTATAGCAATCAGTTGAATGCAGTTCATTCTACATTCATTTTTGCATTTTCATGTGGGAGCAATGTCCTCTTTGTGGTAACGGACCTTGTGGACAGAATAAACTTTAGCAATTAGAATAAGTTTGGCAATCTCGTTGTAATAACGATGACCTCTCTGCCCATGTTAAACGACGATCGCTGGACTTGTAGTCTCAGAACAACAAGCGTCGTTGTTTCAGCCCGTGCGAATCCTCATCGTTGTTAGTGGGCCGTTGTTATTGTTAACTTAAGGTGTCGAAACTACAAGTCCCGTATGAAAGTTGCTTATTACATGGAAATACTCACCAGTACAAAATATCCAGACAAATTTCCAGAGTATCTTTTTGCTCAGTGGTGGATTCCTTCCCATCATTTCTATACTTGTTTGGGCTTTATTCTTCATGAACTAAAATGGATAAAGGAAAGTTGTAATACTTCAATTCATGCCTATTTGTATACATGTATATAGTAATGTCAGAAGCGACTCAAAACAAAAGTCCAAATACCGACATTTCCTAAACTGGGCGTTGTGGCGTGCGCCTGTAATCCAGCTACCAGTGGAAGTTATAAACTGATTCAGCGGACCCAGGTTCGAGACTGAGTCACGTCTTTCGGATGGTGACGTTAAAGGTCGGTCCCAGACGTTAAATAATCATATCTGATTGATACACGTCTGTAAAAACCCAATTATTACACACACAGACATTTCCTAACTTTGTGTGATGATTTACCATTATTTCAAATTGAGCAGCTATCAGATGTATAACATTCATGGCTTCATTATGATTAATGTCGTTTTTCCAAAGGTTTATAATTCTGAAGATTCGTTTTTCCAAAGGTTCGTTACTCCAAAGGTTCGTAATTCCAAAAAAGTTATGTAGGGCTCTATTGCATTTTTGGAATTACGAACCTTCGGAGTAATGCATCAAATGTTCGGAATTATGAACCCTATTTCATTTCGGAAAAAAAGGAACCCTATTTCATTTTCGGAATTATGAACCCCCTGCTATGGGAAATTTGTGTTTCGGAATCATGAACCCTCGGGAAAATGAGTACCCCCATGTCTTTTCCAGTTAAATATTTTTCTTTTTAATGTGAATATTGCAATGTTCACAGGATTTTGAGGAAATCGATTGTGGAAAGCAAATTTCTGGACACTTAATTCACTGTTGCTGATCATTGTGGAATTTCTTTCTGCAATGAAGGCTTTGACCATTAATTTCTACATTTTCTACACCTACAAAAGTGATGCAAACACTGTAGGCCTCTCTTTCTTTCTTTCTATCTCTCTTTCTATCACTGGGAATAGAATTTTGACATCTCAAAACTTTCAAGCGCTGATAACCATTCTGTGAGGTACATGTATTGAAGCCAGGTACTTCTAAAATTCTTACCCTCATTATGGCCAGTGCAACAATACAGCTCAATCCAAGAGTGACGTCTTGCCACCTGGAATGACAATTTTTTTTTAAATGGATGAGAGACTCATGGGTTGCATTTCCTAGACAAAGGCAACTAAAGGCTCATTGACTCATGTTTGAAACTTTCAAACATACACATGAGCATATGGCAAAATTATGCTGAGAGGGGGTGAAAAGAGAGAGTAAAGAGAGATAGCAATGGAGAGGAGATAAACAAAAAAACATGACATGACCCCTTCCCCAATTATTCTCCTACTTTCTCACCATGCTATCTAGCTATCTATTTAGAATATATCATTATAATCATTTATGAATATATACTAAGTGTAAAAAAAAGCATTTGATACTTTGGTCGTTAATAACTCATATAAAGTAAAAACTCATATTAATAGACAAGTTTTTCAGAATGAAAAATTCAAGGATGTCAAATTTATTTGGAATAAGTGTTGTGAAATTTCCTTCATTAATATTCTTAAAATAATGCTCTGAATATTTAATTAGATTCTAACTTTTTGAAAAATTGAAACCACACAATCTGCATGTGTCAGTAATTAATTCTGAGCACAGGAATTGCCATTTTGCATCCCACCTGTCATTTCTGCCTACCTTTTGCTATCCACTGTCATTAATGATTCATGACTCTGGGTTAAAAAGGTACTCAGGAATTTCAGATACAATGATCAAAGATAATTGCTGTGCTCTGAATTACTTACTGCTACACACATATTTTGTGGCCTTGACTTTTCCAAAAGTGACAATCAAATTAAACATTCGGAGCATTGTTTTTACGAATATAGTGTTCAAAGAGGTGTCATAAAACTTGCTCCATGAAAATTTCAGTCTCATACAAGTTATAACTTGAGTTATTAATGAACAAAATTTTAACAGTCAAAATACAATTTGCATACATTGCAGGTTGTTCGGTTGGGCAAGCCATTACGTTTGTCCAACCTAGCAACAACCAATGATCGCAATTAGCATTCTGGCTATTGAAATACAATACTTTGTAACATGTGAATATATTTTGTTACTAGCCAAACATGTATAACACTATGAACATGATGACAAAGAAAGCGGACAAAATATACAGCTCCTCATTGTACCCTCCACAATTGTTCTGGTAGACAAAAGAACATCCCTTCATTGCTATTAAGTAAAATAAGTAGAACAGGTGAATATGTATGTAACACCTGTTCTACATATTTTATATAATAGTAATGAAGGGATGTTCTATTCTCTACCAGAGCAAGTGTGGAAGGTACAATGAGGAACTTTATATTTTATCCGCTTCTATGTTCGCCATGTTCATAGTGCACATTTAACTGCTTCTGAAAATGGTCTATTTGCAATGGTAATACATTGCAATAACCAGAGCAAGCTGCGTAACGGTGTCAGCCATAAATCTATCCTCATAACTAAGAGATTGTTAATCATAAAAATTCACTTATTTCACTCCAGACATAATGATGTCTCCATGTGCACAAGCATTTCCTTTTACAGTACCCAATGCAAGAAGCACGTACTTTTGTCCCATTTAGTGAATCAAACAAAACTTTATGAATGCTATCAAGAGTAAATAACAAGATTTTCACATTAAAGACTAAGTGAATAAGAAGTGATAATCACTGAAGTCAAGTATTACAGATCAAATATAATCTTTTCGGTTATACACTAATGACATATTCTGATTGATGCTGAACTTCAGTCATTCAACCATCTAGGACAGAGTTCACCTGATAAGAAAGATAGATGTATACCAGTATATGTGTGTCTGTGTCTCTCCAAATGCGAGACAATGCATTAAAGTTAATATTTGTCATACAAAATTAAATGATGCAAAATAAGTCCAACCTTTATAAACAAATAAAAATAAAGAAAAAATAACATTTATGGAAGTTCCAAAGTACAGGCAAAGCATAAAATTTCTTGTGGTAACATTCTGATTTATAACTGTTTTGCTTAAAACTGTCCCTGAGAAGAAGATATCGGGAGCATAAGAATGTATTTATTAGTTGCGCATAATGTTCCTTGTAAGAAAATTGTCATGAATCATTTTCCAAGCACATTTTCATTTTGAAAACAACATGTAAGATATTCAAGTGGTGACTGAAAAAAGTTAAATTTCAGTGGCACTTCACATTATACATGTATCTTTAACATCTGCAAGAAGTAAAAGAAGCAATATCTTTAATGCAGTCTCATTCCTTGTATCTTTTCTATACCTATGTAAATATTGATCTTTACTTGTTACAGATGGCATTTGATCTTTACACTGTGATTTGCACTTAATTATCTGATAAAGATAGTAACTGTCTGGCTGTATGCATTTGGTAACTTGGCAGGCGACAGTAAATATTAATTTGTGCAATATGTACAAATCAATTTTTATGAGATATGCCTTGGAATTTTAAGATACTCATCACAATGTTGTCAAGAAATCATACTGCATGGATTTTGAAAGGGCTTTTACCCAAATTAAATAACTGCGCATACATCAGCTCCACTTTACATAGAAATTTCCATCAAAATGACTATGATAGAACAATCCATTGCTAAATGCACATTCACAGATATTATGTAAATTAAACAAAAAGGAAAATAGTTGGTACTTTGGGGAACATGAAATATAGTGAAGAGGAGAATGATAAACCATCAAAAGGAGACATACAGTCCCAAAAATAAACACACATAAAAATATGAAATTTTAAATTATGAAATATACATCACACTTTTAAAAAAGAAGAAGAGGAGGAAAAACCTCAAGATAAAAGATATAACTGTATTACCTGGTTTCATCTATATGCCTGAATGTTTCTATGAGGTCATGGAAAAATGTCTCTGCTGGGAACTTGATCCCAAACAGAGTCTTCACTTGACTCATCGCTATGGTGATAGCTGATGCAGAGGTAAAGCCTGATATCACTACAGCAGATATATAGTTGGCTATAACACCTATGAAAAGGTAGTTTGATAGACATATATTAGTTTAAAGATATATGTTTCACCTGTTCTATACAATGCAACTTTAGTGTACATGCTTTTCCCATAGGCTCTAGCCCCATTTATCTTTGGCTTCATATTCAACAGGTTGAAGTATGTATGTTTGATAGATTGTTTTATGGTATCTATAAACACTACACAGAAATTATCGAAATGTAACAAGAAAAGTAACAAGAAAATGAATGATATATAAAGCAAGTTGAAAAATGTAGAATAAATATACAGCAACTTCAAAGCAATAAGGTTACATCAGAAAATAGAAACATATTGCTAACACAGACACATGTACATTTGGAGTGTACTTTAATCAACACTATCATTCTTCTTCAAAGAGTGAATGAAATGCAATTTATATATTTATGGCTTATACCATAGGATCAAGATAAGGTTTATCATTTCCAATTCATGTCTCAATGTTAATATTTGCACTCATAAATGGAAACATACAACATCAGGTAATCATTTATGATGTTTGATAAATCATCCACCTACTAAATATGATTTGGTAGAGAACCCTTGATCCCACAATTAACATACATTATCTTTAAATATTTTGTCTTGCATGAATCAAAACCAATCCAATCCTATTATTAAAAAACACCTTTTCCATAACCTCTTGCTAGCTAGAGTTAGCTAGGGCTTAGTATTCAACAGGGGCGGTATTCTGAAAACTATGTTATCTTTTATGTTAAGGAAAACTATCTATAACATAATCTATAAATAATTGTCATAACAAACTGAAATTGCGCGGCGTAAGCACTAATCATTGGTGCTTGCGCAGATGTCTCGGTTAACTTCACGCGAGCACAGCCATCTTTGCGCAATCATTAACCAATGACTTGTCCTGATTTTGATTTGTTATGGCAATTAACAGCGTTTTACTAACATAAAAGATAACATAGTTTTCAGAATATGGCCCCTGGCAAAGGTAAAAAGGTATACACAATGAAGCTATAATTCCAGAACACCTTTGGCAACCTAAAGTCATGAATTATTCATAACTGGGTAGCAAAAGGTCATGGAGAATGGCAGGTACGATGTACAATGTCATGGTTGTGTTCTGAATTAATCATTGATACAGACAACTTTGATGGCCTTGATTTGTCTAAATACAAAAACTTATTTTGAAAAGAAAATTATTTTTTGAAATTTTTTTGGATCAAAATAACAAAGGAATACATAAATTTCAAACCCTATCTGACACCGTTCCACACAACAATGTGTTAACATCATTATGAAGTAGCAGTTACACTTTTGAGGTACAGGTACTACATGTTTGCTTCAAAATTACAAAATTTATGTTTATTTTCTAATTATAATGTAATAATAGTTGGTGAAGAATTCAGGAACTATTACTTAGTTGTTTTTATGGATTGCTGAATTAAGTCCCTCAATACTTACCTAGATGAAGGACACCAAAGATGAACTGGACTGCTCCACAGCAGAATGCCAACAATATGGCATAGGTTGGATCATTAAACTCTTCATCGCCCTGCATGGGTGTTCCGTACTGTGCCACAAGGAGGGACATGATGGCTGTGGGGCCAACTGAAATATCCTTGGACATTCCAAAGAGGGCATACATATACCCACCCATAATGGCTGCATAGAGTCCATACTGTACGGTCAAAGCATAAGATATACATGTGTCTGAATTGCAAGACAAATCAAACCTTCAGATAGAATATATTTTCTTTGTCCAATCAAATGTATAAACTTATATTTCAACTAATTTCATAAGAGCTCTTTTTTAAGTTTACCTGAGTTCTTGTAGAGCTTTCCAGAGTTAAATCACTCACCACTCCCTTGGATTTTCCCCCTACAGAGATGGACTATTACAATGTAAATCAGCCAAATGAATACTTCATTGACTGGCCTCTTGGTAATGACACATGCATTTGTGGATCCAGGGGGGGGGGGGCCTTCCGGCCCGTGCCCCCCCCCTTTTGGAAGAAAAGTATGCATTTTGACCATAGACGATCCTCCATTTTATTGATTGTGCCCCCCCCCCCCCCCACTGAGCGAATTTTTGAGGCCTGGTGAAAAAAAAAAAAATTGCCGCCACCCCCCCCCCCCCCCCCGAGCGACTTTTCGAGAAGCTGGCAAGACCCCAAAAATACGGGTCTACCTTTTCCAAAAATTGACAAACCTGCACTTGCATGCCCCCCCCCCCCCCTTATACTTAATCCTGGATCCGCCCCTGATGACACATCTGAGTGACCAATCTTGAGAAATCACAGTCTATCATTTACATCACTGACTGGCCTTTGCAAAAACTAGAATAGAACAGTCCTTGAGGGAGTACAGTGTGTCCCACCATTAAAGTCAACATTACACCACTGACTGGCCATTAATATTGAAGGTGGCATCAACTTACCTCAGAGGGAAGCTTGGCGATGCCAGCGTAGGCCAGTCCTTGAGGAATCACAGTGAGACCCACTGTCAGTCCAGCAATGAGATCATTGATTCCTTTGTAGACGCGGTACTTTGGAAGCCACATAGAAATGGGAAAGCGCTCCTTCCATTTCTCTATGGAGCAGTAGTCTTTGACCTTGGATTTCAACCTCCGCGCCACCTCCCTCCTCTGACGACTTGATGAGCTCATGGTGATGGTCTGTAAGTGTTATGTGGAGAGGTTATAACTAGTTTTTACTTCTTGGTGAAATCATCTTTAAATAGACACATTTCAAGATTCATTAATATTGTTGCATGGCTACGGTTAGCTAGGCAAATATGACATTTTCTTTCCGGAAAAGATTTCTTTCTCTTCAGTCCTTCAATATCTTGCTCTTTGTAGTAGATTGTCATGCAGTAGGCCATACATGTACATATCCTGTTCACCTTGGTTTCCTTCTCTCCTTCTCTCTCTCTCTCTCTCTTCATTATTCTTGTCTTCACTTCCTCTCTATAATCTTATCTCCCTTTCCTCCTATATACAATGTAATTAGAGCAATAAAAGTTGCCATTTTTTCTCTATAGCCTACCAGTATGTTTCTTTTTTCTTCTAATATACATTTCCAACTTCTGGACTGCACAATTATTAAAGCTGCACGTAGGGTATCATCTAAATATGCATGCCAACGACACATCAATATCTTTTACAGCTTCCTCTTGGAAATATCATTTTCTTCCAAGCTTCCAGAAGCTTACAAACTGCACATTCAGATGGTAGATGGTAGTAAAAGTGTTCAAAATTATACAAATTGTACTCCAACTAAAATACAGTCTGCAAAAAAGAGATGGTACCAGGAGCTCTCCTTAAAAAGGAAATACCTTGAGTTGGTCAGAATTACAGGCATAAAATACATGTAGCTACATGTAGATCTCTCTTTACCATGTAGGAATATTTATGTCATGTAAAAAAAAAAGATTTAAAACACATAATTCAGAAGCCTCTTCCAGTTAAATAAAATCTGCAAGAACCCAAAAGAAAGGTCAGCAATTTTCACTTTGAAGTGGGGGGGGGGGGGGGGTGGGCAAATGTCTCAAAGAGAGCTGAAAAGAAAAGAACAAGTCACAAAATAAATATAGACTCTTATTTGCATACTTTGTTGAAAATATGGGGGAAAATATGGGGGGAAATTGGAAAAATATAGAACAAGGTACTGGACTCTCCTCATTCTTTTTTAATACCCAGACAAGACATAATAATAATAATATTCTGTTTTTATATAGCGCCTAATACATCGGCGATGTCTCTATGAGCACTTTACAGATATATTATTACATACATGTACTCTACAAATACTTTCCAGATGTAAATAATCATATTTTGATTGATAAACGTCTATAAAAATCCAATTACACCACTTGAGGATCTACTTAGCAAGCACACACAGACTTTCTCTTTTCTAATGTACGTTATAGATAAAAATGGGCAGAGAATCTGAAAATAATGACTTTTTTCAAGTCAAGATCAACTAAGATACAGGGAATATCTCATCTAAGGAACATGACTGTGTGAAATCAGGGCCCCTGTTTCACAAACGTTTTTATCAATAACAAGTACAATAACTGATATAAGGGACTGAAATTCTTGCATCTGATAGGTTGAGAGCAAATTCATTATAAAACTTAGGCAGTTGTTATTCATAACAAGTTATATGAACCAGGGCCCAGAGTCATTATGGTTCTGGAAGTCATTTACCTATAAGCTAACTGTTCTTTCACACAACATTTATTCGTTTAGAGTTGAGGTTACTTATACATGTAGTATGCTACATGTAGTGCTACACTTCATTACTCTTTAATGATTTACATGATGTGTACAACACTGATAGCTCGTGAGGTGGTCGTGGGGGTGGGGAAAAGGCATGCAAACATGTCTTATTCATTTGCTTGAAATACCTGGTGGATACAGGCTATGTAAAATAATGTAATGATCATGAGGGCTGATTTAATTTCATATTTCAATAGTAACTGTACTCTTAAATCTATAAAAGACATTGTTTTTAGAAAGACACATTTGTCCATAACACTTTACAAAAACATGTAGGCCTACCCCTACAAATATGCTGAAGCTCAGAAGCCTTTGGTTATCTTCAAATTTATATGAGAAGTTGTTGTTATTAGATCTGTTTGGTAACCAGTCAAAATGGACTATTTTTGCAACAAATATGATTTTGAAGTTCAAGCAATTTTTCTTTCTTGTTTGAAAGGATAGTATTTTTTGTTAATATTACTTTAAGACGTAAAATAAGAAAAGGAAATCACATATACATGTAACTACCAAAATCACAATAAGTACTGTATGCATCCTGCAATATTCTTGCCATTTGGAGATTCCCATATATTTGTGGTTTTGACTTATAACTTAATTCATACCTTTTCTTTTTTTTCTTTTTTTTTCTTCAAAATTTCACTCAAAAAGTTTCGCTTTGAATGTTTCTTCTTGGTGTGCCAAAAGTTCAACTCTTATCCATATAAGTCAACAATGAGTGGCGGATCCAGAATTTTGTGATGGAGGGGGCCAAATATTAACAAAATTTTCTGAGAAGCAAAAAAAAAAAAAAAAGAAGATAGTCATCAGCATTTTGGGGGTCTCTTTTTGTTTCAAATTATCTTACAAGCAAAAAAAGTCAACTTTCTATGAAGATTAAATTCCATCTTGTATAGACCTGATGCCAAAGAAAGAATTTCCAAAACATTTGGTCCCAGCAATATCTTAATTTAGAAGCATACATGTATATGTTTGTATATTGTGTCTTTCCTATCTTTACTTTGGTCCAAATAAACTACAGTTAAACCTGTCTATTAAGGCCACCCAAGGGAAACAGAAAAAGTGGCCACTGTAGACAGGTGGCCTTTATAGACAGGTTCTAAGACACATATTTCTTGCTACAGGGAGGCAATATAAGTGACCACTATAGACAGGTGGCCACTAAGACAGGTTTGACTGTACTTTCTTAGATGAATTTTGCTTTACAATTCTACTCATACTTTCACAGATCAATCTTTCAGATTGTCTACATCTGACATGAATCAAGTAAAAAAAAATCAAGTTCAAAATTCAATGTTCTACTAATCTAAAGATATTATTAAATTCTTTGCTTCCCATTCAAAATATAATCATTAATGAGTTACAATTAACATTTTTCAGATCTTGATATCATGAACACCAAATTTTTATCATGCACCAGGCTTTGTAATTTCGAGTGCAAAACCACACCACAGGACAAATCACAAATCACCCTCCTCGTCCTCATCATTTTTTCACGCCCGAGCTTCGGGGCTGGTATCGTCAACAGTCTGCTTTCACTTTCCATCAAAACCACTTCTTAAAGGGAAATTAACCTCAGCGTATGAATTAGCTTATTTTGAATGGTGTAGTATATGCCTCTTATTTGATACATGCAATTTCATGTAAAAACATAGGATATAGATATAAATCACTATTTTCCAGCCAAGTTATTGTCTGCTAGCAATAATAAGGGGGCTGCCATTACTTTATGTGTACACGAAAATATTTTTCATCCAAGTAATATTTCCTTCATCGTTAACTTGTAATTGATTTTTAGAGGACAAATATATATTAGATATAGTCACATATTCTGAAATGTAAGTTTAGTTTTATATATTTTTTAAAAGGTCTTAATTTGTTCATAAAAATATACTTTCTGTACGTGGAGACGGAGAATTGACGTCAAGGACGGAGACAATCGTAACAATACCAAAACAAAGCGAGGAATCTGCATTACAGGATGGCTATTAGAACTCATGGGTCGTCAATTATCTAGGCCCATGGCCAATAACAATCGTAATAAAATCAGAACAAAGCGACGTATCTGTTGTAAAGGTAGGCTATTATCAATGCATATGGTACCTAATGATCCGTGTCATGCACAAAATGGCAGCCTCCATGGAAAGACGTAGCAGACAATACCGCATCTAGAATATCATGTGGGGTTAATTGTCCTTTAATAAAAAAACAAAACAAGAACACTTACCTTGTGTATATTCTTTCTTTTCTAAAATGATGACGTTATGATATACTTTACTCCTCCACCGCAAAGCCTAACAGTTTTAAACAACCATTACAGTGAAATGCATTGTTGACAAAATGAGGTCAATCGATAATTCAGATATTGATTGCTTAGCTCCTCGGAATCAGCGAGTGCATCTTCACACTGTCAGCCTCGCAGAACTATGGTCCTCAAGCATGTATGCACAATGGTCTAAACACACCAAGGCACATGCACACAAACACTAGGTGCCGGTGGCGCGCCTGGCGGCAAGTATTTGCAGGTGGTAGAAAATGCAAAAAGTTAGCTGGCGCCATCATCATACCTGCACAATGCAAGATTATACCTACTCGTACTACCGATAAGTTTTGCGAAACTGAACCTGGACTGCCACATGGTCTGGAATAGTTTTAACAGCCGATATATTTTTTTTCTTTCACTGAAGAAAAAAAAAAGTAACTGTTAGAGCTTATAAAATACATCTCTTATTGAAATGAAATGTATACTTTGGCGATTTTAGTGGATATAGGGCATATAATAAAAAATCAGTATGCTATATTACTGTTGTCATGCAGCACTTCGAATTTTGTATTTATTATACATGTATTGAGATTCCCAACTGGTCGTAAATTAGATATATTACTTTGTATCAGTCCCTTTTTTCAGGTCAAAGGAAAGAGGTTTGTTCATAAATTGCATTAATCTACCTTGTGATGCTTTATATAAGGACATACTGCAGAGCTCCTTTTTTCAACAAAAATTGTCACTTTTTATGTTTAAATTATTTTGATTCGGATATTTCATTTAAAGCACAACAAATTTCATATTTTGAGTGAAATATTGATTTTTTTATTTAGGTATATTGCTTCACTTTGGATTTTTTTCATAGCCCCATAATGTGAACCACGCTAAATGTTACCGACAATTATATTCTTTCTTTTCTTCGGGGGGGGGGGGCATATTTTATGGCGTGTTTGCTTTCTCTGATATCCTGCTACAAAGTGGAGTAGAATTTTTTTATAGCCCCAAGAATGTTTTTGACAGGGAAATGATAAATTAGCAGAAACAATCTTCAAGAAGGATTTAACATGGCGTCATGCACATTCAAATCAGTAGTCTTATACGGTATTTCCTCTCATTTCTATATAGACTAAAAGTTTATCGCGCGCTCTCTCTCTCTCTCTCTCCTCTTCTACCTCCTTTTTCTCTCTCCCTCCTCTCTCTCTCTTCCCTGGCTCTCTCTTCTCTCTTCTATCTGTTCTCCCCGTTTCTTATCCTTTCCTATATACTCTCTCCTATATCCCTTCTCTCTCTCCTCTTCTAACTCCTTTCTCTCTCCCTCCTCTCTCTCTCTTCCCTGACTCTCTCTTCTCTCTTCTATCTGTTCTCCCTAGTTCTTATCCTTTCATATATACTCTCTCCTATATCCCTTCTCTCTCTCTCCTCTTCTACCTCCTTTTACTCTCCCTCTCTAAGGGAAAAGAAATCCAGAAATACATTTCGAAAACACCTGGTGCGTTATCTTTATGACTAATATCGTATATTGTTCATACACGTATTGTACTAAGTTCATGCGATTATGGATTATAATTTAAACTACCCATATCTCATTTATTTTGTTCTAGTTCTCTAGTCAAAAAATATACCAAAGAGTTAAAAGGATCAATAACAACTAGCACCTGTGCTATCTTTTGATCCTTTAAACAACTCCATACTGTACACTATACACAAGTAAGATATGTAGAACGGAAACAACTAGGCATGTACATTATGTATCAATCGTGCTTATTCCTGTTTTGCATGTCTTGTTGAATAATTTGTACTTTTGTAACAATATTATAATAATACTTGTGTAATATTATGTTATGATATGTTCTTTTTTATATTATATTCTTTGTATAATCATTATTGTAATACGTAAATGTACATATGTTGTTGTTAATAAAACTTCAAACTTCACACTCTCTCTTCTATCTGTTCTCCCTGTTTCTTATCCTTTTCTATATAATCTCTCCTATCTCCCTTCTCTCTCTCCTCTTCTACATCCTTTCTCTCTCCCTCCTCTCTCTTCCCTGGCTCTCTCCTCTCCCTTCTATCTGTTCTCCCTGTTTCTTATCCTTTCCTATATACTCTCTCCTATATCTCTTCTCTTTCTCTCTCTCTCTCTCTCTCTCTCTTTCTCTTCTACCTCCTTTCTCTCTCCCCCTCTCTCTCTTCTGTTCTCCGTTTCTTATCCTTTCCTATATACACTCTCTCCTATCTCCCTTCTCTCTCTCTCTCTCCTCTTCTACCTCCTTTCTCTCTCCCTCCTCTCTCTTCCCTGGCTCTCTCTTCTCTCTTCTATCTGTTCTCCCTGTTTCTTATCCTTTCCTATATACTCTCTCCTATCTCCCTTCTCTCTCTCTCTCTCCTCTTCTACCTCCTTTCTCTCTCCCTCCTCTCTCTTCCCTGGCTCTCTCTTCTATCTGTTCTCCCTGTTTCTTATCATTTCCTATATACTCTCTATCTCCCTTCTCTCTCTCTCTCTCTCCTCTTCTACCTCCTTTCTCTCTCCCTCCTCTCTCTTCTATCTGTTCTCCCCGTTTCTTATCCTTTCCTATATACTCTCTCCTATCTCCCTTCTCTCTCTCCTCTTCTACCTCCTTTCTCTTCTCTCTCCCTCTCTCTCTCTTCCCTGACTCTCTCTTCTCTCTGTTCTCCAAGTTTCTTATCCCTTCCTATATACTCTCTCCTATCTCCCTCCTCTCTCTCCCTCTCTCTCTCTTCTACCTTCCTTTCTCTCTCCCTCCTCTCTCTTCCCTGGCTCTCTCTTACCCAAATGATAAAATCAGTATGGATTTCAGCAATTATAAAAACATTCATACATTTATCCACACTGAGCTACAAAATCAGCTCATAGAACAAAATCAAAATTGCTCTTGGAAAAATTAGATGATATCAACAACAATAACAAAAAAAATGCATTTAATCTATATTTACTGCATACATGTACAGTGCCGTGAAACTCACTATAACAAGGTCACTGGGACCATGAAAATGACCTTGTTGTATCAGGAATCTCCTGATATCAGGGTAAACAAACAAAAGAACATAACCAAAAACTGTCGAGGTCTAGAGTAATCTATGATGGACCTCCATACAAAATCTGAAAGAAATCAGTCTACAAATGTGACCACCAGAGTGCATGCAAGACAGCAACCACTTATTACATTTGAACCTATAAAAAGCGGAACACTGGGGGCAGCATCAGCAAGCACTAAAGATGTGTAGATTTACTAAGACACACCTCCATATAAAATTTGAAAGAAATCTGTCAAGAAATGTGGCAGTTAGAGCGCACAAAAGACATATGACCTTTGACCCTATAAAGGACGGAACAATGAGGGCAGCATTATCAAAAACTAACAATGTGTAGATTTGACCAAGATACACCTTCATACAAAATTTTAAAGAAATCCGTCAAGAAATGCAGAAGTAAGAGCGCATGAAATGGACAAATGACATTTTACCCTATAAAGGATGGAACAATGAGGGTATCATCACCAAAAAGTTCAGGAGTGTAGATTGTACTAAGATACATCTCCATAAAAAATTTGAAAGTAATTCATCAAGAAATGTGGCCTGCAGAGTGCACTCACGCCATCCTCCAAAATATGACCTTTGACCCTATAAAAGATGGGACACTGGTGGAAGCATCACCAAAAACTATAGGTGTGTAAACTTTATCAAGATACACTTCCATACAAAATTTAAAAAAAATGTATTTTTCAAAAAATGGTAAAATCCACTCACACACATATCCGTGTTATTGTAGATAACCTCACACTCTGTACCTCCATACCTTGAGCAATTGCCTCCCATAGCAAGTGTGTGATATCTAGCACATATGTGGGCAGGAGAGGAGCAAGATCACTGACCAAAAACAGCCTGAAAATTTCACTTGATCAAGATGATAAAGATCCTATCAAAGAATCTGGTATGAAATCAGATATTCTATCATCATAAAATGTACTATGAGAAGGAAGTATTTTCTCAAAATTTAGCTGATTATATTTGTGTTTTTACCTCTTCAACTTAGAGGTCGTGACCACCGCCGAAATTGACAAGCCCCACATAGTGATAGTTCCATGAGTGGGGACTTTATATTATAATCACTGTTTTCATGTTTGACTTCCAGTGTAGATGATGTAGCATCAAGTTCACATTTTCCAAAATAATCTTTTATCGTCACAAGGTGGCACTATTCTTTTAATCTCTTCAAAGACCTTGCTAATCCTGCTGGTGCTAAGGCGAGAGGTGTCTTCTCTTCCTGCAATAGAAGAAAATACAGGAAAAGTTGAATATTGAAATTTTGAAGTAAAATTTTTTTTCATCTCTCTCATCCATCATCCCCCTTCCTCCTGTGATTACTTCAACCATAGGGTCTATATTTCTCTTACTTATTCTCTTCTTATCATCCTATTCTTATAATTTCTGTACTTTAATGAAACGATTATTGGAGTGAGCTCCTGTTGAGTAATGTAGACGTGGAATATTTCACGGTGTGGAAATTTTCGGGCGGCATGCAATTTGCGCGAAAATAAAAAAATGCAAATATTTTTGTTTATGTATTCTTTGGCCAATGAGTATAGCGCGTCAGCAAAATTAAAAACACATGAAATTTCCACTTTTACGGTACGTTTTAAAGAAAACCTACAGCAAATATTCAAACAACTACACATAAATGCTGTACACTGCTTAACAATTACAGAGAAATTATGCAGTAATTTGAATAATATGAAAATAAAGATTTTGGAACTACCAGATTAAAGGGCGTCATTTGTAAATTTCTTTTCGTTAAGGATGAGTAACCTATTGTCGAAGTGTATAGGAAACTAACCTTATTCAGTACTTCTAGACTTGCTCCATGCTCTACAAGGGCCACAGCTTCTTCTGTCCTTTCCTCTTCACAAGCAAGATGTCTGAGTGAGGAGAAGATATTTACATAATTATTGAACAATGAAAAATATAAAATTAAAGAAGACATTCACTATATTGTGGATAAAAAATATAGCTAAAAGCTAGTAGCACTAATAAGAGTCCGATTAATACAAATTTTCAAAATGTATTCTCTAGATGTTAATAGGAATATATGTGTAAATACTGTAATTCTCATGCAAATGCAGGTTAATGCAATTCCTACCGGTATACACAAAATTGTTAATCCTGTTCCCAAAGATATTAAGACAATTCTTACTTTGATTCACCTCTGTCTTCCCTTTTCAAACATGAGGCCAGAGGAAATATACATCCCATTTCTTGATTCATTATCAATATCTAACTGAACTATATATAGAAACATGCATATTCCCACATTAATAATACATCATGAGTGGTAAAATGATCTTCATTAACTCTTACTGTGCCAAGGGGTTTAGCTGTCTTCAAAATTTTACCAAAATGTGAACAATGCTTACTTTTCAAATGTATCCACTTCATTAACCATCTATTATTTCACAAAATATTGTGTACAAAACGTATAGGAAATTTATTACCATTTCTTATGATAGCAAACATTATTCCATTACCCAACTTTATGCATAAGAATTATTGAAAATTACATTTGAGTTTCTTTTTTGTCCATTATTTGTAGGTTTCTCATTTGTTTACTATTGTTTAACGTTGAAATAAGGTAATATCTTTTTAAAAATCTGCAATTTTCTCTGAAAATTTCTATGGTAGCATATAATTACATGCATAATCATATATTTAGAATGCTTGATTTATGCTCAATATTTTGATATGCATTGACCGCCATATTCATTTCCTGTGGTCGTGAATAGAAATGACAATCCTATCTGTCACATATACGTGACATCGGCACTGAAAGAGTTAAGTGTCACGCTTACAGAGGAGTGTTTCCTTGTTTATCTGTTGCATCTACCCTGCAGTTGAACTGGAGGAGAAGCTTGACGATTTCTAGGTTTCCTCTGGAGGCAGCACGGTGGAGGGGCGTGGCTCCATTCTCATCACTGATGATTGGATCAGCTCCATGATCTAGAAGAATCTCGGTTACCTAGCAGCATGGGCATAACAAACATGTGATCCTCTGTGTTATAAATTGAATTCAGTGGACCAATTAGGACCATCAATGGCATAAAGAATATATATGCAATTTGCCTTCTAAAAACCAGCAAATAAATCTCCACTTTAATTAAAAATACAGATAGTGTGATCAGGACTCCAATTTAAAAATTGAATGCAATACATCTAGTGGAGGGTGAAACCATCATTAAAAAAATAATGAAACAGAAACACAAATATATCAACATGAATATGATATTAGTATACAAGATGGATCTTGATATCAGAACAATACATACAAAACAAAAGAAAACAAGTAAATTCCATGATTTCTCTGGTGATGATATTCTTAAAATCTCAAGCTTATGTTTACGCTAAGTCTAACCAGATAAACAACACCGGAGAGGACGAGCTTCTCACCCATAGTTTCAGGGCTCTGACCAGATAAGGTCATCATCTCAAAGCTTTCAAATCATGAAACAAACAAATTACATATAATCAAAATTCAACCAAGCCTCAAATAGATTTAGTTTGAGATGTGAATTCTTACCTCAACCCTATTTCTTGATGAGGAATAGTGGAGAGGTGTTTGTCCTGTGAGATTGGTTGCATTGACCTCAGCATTCTGACCAATCAGAGCAGAGACAATGCCAGCATGACCAACGGATGCTGCGATGTGTAAAGGACTCCAACCAGACTGGGAAAAAAAAATTGTCAAAAATCAAAGCAATATTTCACTTGAAAAAGGGTTGCATTCACAGGGAAATGGCTCAACATGCATACATCTGTATAGTATCTTTAAAACAAATTTCATCTGTATTTAACCACCTCAATTTACAGAGTGGAAAAATGTTAACAACATGGTATTACTATTCTTTTGACTTGTGAGAAGCTTTTTCTGCTTTAATACTTCAGAGAGAGCAATAGAAGAGTTGTGCTATATCAACAGAAATGTTGGCAGTAAAGGGAAACAGAGGAAAAGGAAAAATACAAATCAAAATAGTAAAGCGATACGACAGACGTGCAATAGTGAGCTGAGTTTAATAGGAGGAAGGGTTGTGTTGATGGATGGAGAGTGAGAGGGAGGGGGGAGACACCAATAAGAGAGGACAACAATGAGAGAGGAGAGAGTGTGTGTGAGTGAATCTCACTCTGTGTGTGTATATGTGTGCCCATCAAGGTCATTTTCATTTCCTCCAGCGCATGGCCCAACAGAGTAATTATACATGTACTTACATCATCTTTGACATTGACTGGAACTCTGTTTTCCAAGAGATACTGCACCACCTCAAACTTTGCTCCTGATGCTGCCCAGTGAAGGGGCATACGATCATTCTGGTAAATCAGAGCAGTACAAAACACATGTTATCCAGAAAACAGTTTTACTTTTTATAAAAATCTGAAATGCACAAATATATCATGAACATAAGCAAGTAGTCAGTGACAAAGTGACATAATAATAAACTAGTTGATTGCCATCGCTCACCAGGTCCAGGAAGAAGAGGTACTGTTTTTGCTAAGAAACAAAATAAAAGAAACAAATAAAATCAATCTAAAAGAAAATGTCAAGTATGTATAGTATAGGTGGCCGAACAATGGGTTAGGACAATGAAAGTGGGGGTGCACCTTTTGTTTGGCAGACAACAGGTGCCCTACCCCCCAACAACTATTGTCTGAGCCTGTAGTTTCGCCACCTTTGACCTGCTGATGCGACGTGTAGATTATAATGTATTCATATTCTCTACTACTAGGTCTAGGCTTAAGAAGTCAAGCTTTAAACATTTCTGTAGATATACTTCAACAAGTTCGGCTGGGTAAAAAAAGCATGAAGTTTCTATCCTTATTAGGCTATTATTATTCTATACTTAATCTTAAAAGTAAAACTCTTAAAATCATTTGAAAACTAAAACTAACAGCTAAGACTAATTAACACCAACACACTTACACAACATAAATTTAATAAAAATGGGGCAATTTGGCAATTGAATAAGCGATAAGAGTTACTTAAGACTAATATTATAAGAGTCTAGGCCTACTTCCACGACTTCTCTAACTTACATGTATTAGTATGATGTAGTTTGTTAGAAATCACTCATAGCTACATTCCTATACTTCGTGTGTATAATGTAGGCAGTCATACACCTCAACTTTTTAAAACACCACTGCACAAAAGTCACCAACATTCACTCAAAATCGGCATTTAATTTACAAAAACCGACCCCAAAATATTCAAGAAATACAATAAATTCAACTCACCGATGTTGGAAAATATATTTCAAAAAATGAAATCCGTAATTTACTGTCGATTCTCGCGAAACGAGCTATCGGAGTCATTGTGTACATTTCCTTGTCGCCGCGGGCGCTGACATTTCCCCAAAAGAGTTTTGTCCTTAAAAATTCGGTCCCTATATGGCGTACACGGAAAAGTCCCGATTTTCTGTGTGCGCGATCGTAAAGATCGATGTGCGCTTGCGATCCCGAGTTTTTCGTGGACAAAAAATTTATTGGCCGATTTTAGTCTAAGACATCGGCAGTATGTAAACAATACGCGATCGCGAAACAAATCGGCGGGGATTTCTCCGGTTTTGGACAAGATTTTGACTTTGGATTTTGCTGAAAATATCAAAAGTTCTTCCTAACGGCCATTTGATGTAGGAGTGAGATTTTTAAGGGCTGAATTTGAAAGCAAGGTATTTAAAATATTTATCTTATTTTTCCCCCATACCTTCAGTACATGCGACAGAAAATACCAACTATTTTACAGAAATGTACCCGTGAGTGTTAGAAATGAGTATGATTTATTTGATCATGTCATATTATAATTCAATCACTTCAAATTTCCAATAATCAAAGGGTCCTCGGTCCTCCAATTGAAATTTTGCAACATCATTCCTCTTGGATTGCAAGTTGCACAGCTGCGAAAATCAAAGGACTTACACTCACAGTTACACAAAATTTGACAGATGGGGCTACAAATTAAATGACCCAATGACATGTCATTACCGCTTACCTGATCTAACTTTACGAGCAAGGATTTATTATCTGTCGCTTTCACTCTGAGAGCACTCAGATCTCCTTCATGTGCTAATTTCCAAATATCATCCGTAGCCATCTTGAACTTGAAGTGTAATATACAAATTGAAATAAATAAACGTGACAAAGCAGTTTCGAAGCAGCAGACGCTCTTTCGCTCTTTCAAAATGAAAACTTGAATACCTATGATTATGAAGCGCCAATGAAACCAGTTTTGAGATTCGAAAATTTCGAATTCAAAACGTGGGAAAAAATAATAAATTATTAATTAGCACTTACAAATTAATCAAATGAAAGAAAGATGGTTAACGGCTGACTTGTGCATGCAGATCGAAACCCCCCACATATGGCACCAGGTGGCCAATGCACCCCCCCCCCCCCCCCCCCCCCCCCCGGCCTCGATTCTTCAGGAGAAGAAAAAAAAAGACCTTCTGGACGGATGAACACAGGTCGGGAGGAAAAGGTTGGGGAAGCCAACAACAAAACAAAACACTCAAACAAACAAACAAAAGTCACACAATATTTTTTTTCACATTCCCCCCCCCCCCCCCCCCATGACTAGATGTGAGAAATGGCGATATTTAGATCTAGTTTTTTGTTGATATCTCCCTCCACACACAGTATGTGCATCCCATGTACAGCTCCATAGGCCAAGCCAAGGAGCTCGTACAACTACCCCCCCCCCCCCCGGCCCCCTTACTTTTGGGGAGATGATCGGGCGAGTGTAGTATAGTCTAATAAGCGGGGTAACCTCGCTAGTCATAGGGAACGCTGTTCATAAGGACCATTTCAAGGACCGATATCCATAACGCGTAACTAAATGAATAACGGTGTTGTATGAATAGCGGTCCTTCTAAATAGCGAGCAAACCATACACATATTACCTCACTATTCATAAGGACTTCCATTCATAAGGACCACTATTCATAATTATTCATAAGAACCGCTATTCATATAACACGTGTTAAATGAATAGAGGGTCTTCTATGAATAGCTGTCCTTATGAATAGCGAGCGGACAACTTTGTTTTGATATACGGTAATCGTACCTTTTACTTTGTTGTATTCTGTCCCTATTATGTGTGTGTGCCTCTGCTGAGTTTAGTTTTGTTTTGATGCTAATCATAAATTATTATGTCATGATTTATATCAATAAATTTGAATTTAAATTTGAATTTGAATTACACTCTGGGGGGAGGGTATCTCATGGAGATTTCCTCCTTGGAGGACAAGTGATAAGAAAGTTGAATAATTATATCTGAAAGCTGGGATATTCTCTCCCATTGCATTCGTAGTGCGCGGCAGGCTAATATTCATCATGA
Source organism: Heliocidaris erythrogramma (assembly GCA_025617745.1). Classification (NCBI taxonomy): domain Eukaryota; kingdom Metazoa; phylum Echinodermata; class Echinoidea; order Camarodonta; family Echinometridae; genus Heliocidaris; species Heliocidaris erythrogramma. The sequence goes on along the minus strand of CM046857.1, from coordinate 13,270,095 downwards.
GAGTTCCAGGTCTCTCCAGTGGCAATATTCGGGGGGAGGAATCTGACAAGTACTGAAGAATATCGAAATTTTGGGGTGCCCTTTTCCTTCAAAATTGTAAGTGAATCTTGACATTACCAATTCGCCAATTTGAAATTCCCACATTTTAGTGAAAATATCATCGGGCGAATAAGACAATAAATCCACCCCATGAACCGAAACTTTCAACGAGCGCGTCTAATTAAAAAACTAGCTTGTCTATGACCTGTCTACTCGTAGTCTGCAAGTTCAGACTCTATAGATGACACTTCAACATATAGACCCCATAAATCCTCGACCCTGGTCTAACTTTATCAGTGGCTGTTTGTGTCATGATTATTTATATACTTCGTCACAGCAATGGCCTTGAAGTGCAGTCCAAATAGTTGAACATTTCAGACCCTTGTTACCTGCAATGACTTTTAAGGGTTTGTGGCCACAGTTCAAGTTTTAAGTTCACATTTTCATAGATGTTGAATTGTACTATCTTTTCATTTTCCAAAAATGCAACGAGACCTTGTACAGCCAAAAGTGACATGTTTTACATAACTGAAATATGGATAGGCCTACTCTGTAGATTCATAAATCTTCGCCCCGAGACTGACAAACCCTTCATTCACGAGTAGGCCTACAGGCCCCGCCCCCCCCCCCCCCCCCCCACTCGGAAGTCGAAGGGACCGCATGCGTGTTCCCAAAATCTCTGGTAAAGGGGTATTTTTGGGCGACACAATCCGGCCCGTGAGTTGTAAAAAAAGGGGGTGTTTTTTATCTTTCACCCGGAGATTTCATTAAAAAAGGGGGTGTTTTTCTTTCTCTCTCTTCGACACCTGAGAAATTAAAAAAGGGGGTTATGAAATATCTTGAAAAATTGATCAAATCCCAGGATCGAATTCCTGAAATTCCTGCTAGTTTTGATAGCTCATTCAGCCAGGATTGTTTCATTTTGAAAAGTAGAAACACTGGCCCCCATCTCTTCCAAGGTATTGTAATGACAGCTTACTTGGGAGGGGGGGGGGGAGGAGGGGGGGGGTTGGTGTCTGTCCTGAGATATGGGGTTGGAATGAGAGCTCACCTGAGATAGGGGGGTACATTGAGCAGTGTTCTGAATTTAGGGGGGTCTCCAAGGCAAGCCCGCGCAAAGCCCGCGATAGGGGGGTTCAGAAATGTTGGCAGCCCTGAGATAGGGGGTGCTTTCAAAGGGAGGGAACAAGCATACGCGTACCCTAAATAATACTGAGTGGGGGGCCGGGCCTACAGCATGTCTCAAAGTTTGGCCATATTATGGTCATTCTCCATAGGCATGAATGCATTACAAGGTATATCTAATATTAGACTGAGGTTTTTACATTGTAAAGTTGATCGAGGATGTAAAATATATTATAAGCAAGTTTTATACATTTCTCTGAATACCTTTCTTAAAATATTACTCTGAATATTTAATTAGATTTTTCACTTTTTTCAAAAATCAAGGACAAAAACTGTGTATCAGTAATTAATTCAGAACACAACAATTGCCATTATGTGTTTCACTGTTATTTTTGCCAATCTGTCGGCTGTCCACTTGTATGATTCGTGACTCTGGGTCGAAAAGGTGCTCTGGAATTTCAGCTGCAATTCACAATGGCAATTGTTGCATTCTGCATTAATTACTGCTACACACAGTAAAAAATCTAATTTAATATTCAGAGCAATATTTTGGATTGATGGTTTGATGGTTTATTTTACCCGACTGCTAAGCATTGTAGGCCTATGCTTGTAAATAAGCAATCAAAGGACCAACGGCTTTATGTCCTCTCCGATGGACTTGGTAATGAGGATTAAAATGCCTTACCAAAGGGCACTAGCGCATCGACTTGGTTTCGAACACGGGTCCTCCAGTTACGAGACCACTGCTCTACCACTGTATGAAAAATATTCAGAGAAATGAAATAAACCTTGTTACAATAAATTTTACATCCTTCAACTTTACAATGTAAAAACCTCAGTCTGATACGAGGTATAATTTCTGAGTTATCAACGATCAAAAGTGTCCACTGTTTTTTTTTTTTTTTTTTTTTTTTTTGGTTTTGGGTTTTTTTTTTTTAACACCATTAATTATCTCCTGTGGTATTTGTGCCACTTTCGCAAAAGGTAGAGCATTTCATGTCGCGTTCCATACCCAATTCAATGCTTTCACAATTAGGCAATTAACGCACGTGGAACGATCGTATGACTGAAGGCCTCAGTGAAGCGCAACGCCGAGAGGACCGAATTTTTCCCTTACTTTCTACCTGTAACAATTCACCAATCATCCTAATATGGTATGTGTCGCATTCTTTAAAAGTTTGTTAATTTATTTATTCTATCATTTTTGAAAAAATGAATACATTTTGGTAACATTTAGTGTGTTTGTTGATGAGTGAGTGGATTACAATGTAATGCCTTGGGACACCGAAATAAATGTGTGGGACCACAGTATGGCGTGCTCGATCGGGGCATTTGCAATTTGTGTGTGTCACTACAATACATGTCACTGGGTGATTTCACGCTCGGTGTTCATGGTGTTGGTGTTTAGAGCAAAGATTCTCCTAAAATCGAGCTCAAACACTGCTTGGCTTAACTGCAGAATACCCTGCACATTTAGAGTACCACATGCACATCGTTGCCGCTTGCATGGTTGGCTGGAGAGCCAACGACCTACGATGTGCTTGACGTACATCACACCACGAATAGTGGTCATATTGACCACTACGAATACAACATGCAAAAATAGTTGGTATTTTCTGTCGCGTGTAGTAAAGGTATGGGGGGAAAAATAAGATAAATATTTTAAATACTTGCTTTCAAATTCACCCCTTAAAAATCTCACTCCTAGGATGCGCGGCCCGGTATTCGGTCATATTCCAGAATTCGGTCACGCAGCTCTTTGAACAGCTGTGAAGAACTCATGAATAATTTTTGAGGCTCGAAACCTGTACATAACAGACACATGAACAAGGTACCTCTAATGTTGAAAGCAATTCAGGTCGGACGCCCTGGAAAAGATCTCCAAATACCCTCGAAACTGGTCAGTGTTACCCAAGTTTCCGCACTTCCGGGTTCCGTTAGCGCGTGAGTTAACACGCATAGCCATATGTAGATGCCTATGGTGAAATAACTATGTGTGCAGGTGCAATGAATTTAGTATGTGTGTGAAGAGGAGCTTCCGGGTCTTCCCTCTATCGCAGCGAATTTGCAAATGGCGATCTCAGCGATGAGCAAGAGAATATATACCTCACCCCTGCCAGTGAGATGGCGCTCTTCCAGTATTCGGTCAGGCAACATTGAGTGCCTTGCGCCAACGCGCTTTGTGTGCAACTTGTCGCTTTGCGCTTTGCTGACGCGCTTTGCTCTTTTTAGAAATACATTTTGTGCATTATTTCTGACCCTAGAGCTTCGATTTGTGGATTTTAATGGATAAAAATTCTCATACATTTAAGTATGAATATATAGAAGCCACAGAAAATGCCTAAAAACGCAGAAATGTGACAAAAATGGTTATATAACTCTCCCGAGATGCAGCGCACTATCACGTGACCGAATTGTGGGCGGCGCCGACCGAATACTGGGCGGAAAACTTCTCCTTCTTCTGTCGGCGATATTTTTTGGGGTAAGTTTCCATGTTTTAAATTATTTTGATAATTATTTAAAGGACAATTTTGCGGTTCTTTTGATGGTAGATTGTCAATTTAAAGAGATAGGTATTCATATCAGCGGCAATTCTTTTTAAGTGACCGGATACCGGGGCGCGCACCCTACCTCAAATAGCCGTTAGCTGTTAGGAAATGTACACAATGACTGTGATAGCTCGACTCCGATAGCTATGAGTGACGTACATGACGTACGTCATATCACTCATAGCTACATTCCTATACTTCGTGTGTATAATGTAGGCAATCATATACCTCAACTTTTTAAAACACCACTGCACAAAAGTCACAAACATTCACTCAAAATCGGAATTTAATTTACAAAAACCGACCACAAAATATCCAAGAAATACAATAAATTCAACTCACCGATGTTGGAAAAGATATTTCCAAAAATCAAATCCGTAATTTACTGTTGATTCTCACGAAACGAGCTATCGGAGTCATTGTGTACATTTCCTGGTCGCCGCGGGCGCTGACATCTCCCCAAAAGAGTTTTGTCCTTAAAAATTCGGTCCCTGTGGCATACACAGAAAAGTCCTGATTTTCTGTGTGCGCGATCGTAAAGATCGATGTGCGCTTGCGATCCCGAGTTTCTTCGTGGACAAAAATTTTATTGGCCGATTTTAGTCTAAGACATCGGCAGTATGTAAACAACACGCGATCGCGAAAAAAATCGGCGGGGATTTCTCCGGTTTTGGACAAGATTTTGACTTTGGATTTTGCTGAAAATCTCAGAAGTTCTTCTTAACGGCCATTTGAGGTAGGAGTGAGATTTTTAAGGGCTGAATTTGAAAGCAAGTATTTAAAATATTTATCTTATTTTTCCCCCCATACCTTTAGTACATGCGACAGAAAATACCAACTATTTTTGCATGTTGTATTTGTAGTGGTCAATATGACCACTATTCGTAGTGTGCGTCATATTACTAAATACTAGCCTGTAGGCTGTAGCCCCGGAACGCTGCCACGAAGTGGCAGCTCCTGAGTGAAACCACTACTATTCCGTGTGTCACACAATTTACATGTGCAAATGACAATGTATAGTTGTATTGTAGGGACTATTTTTTTAAATCAAAGTATCATATATGTGATGCCACTTACCTAAACAGACCTTCCGCAGATCAGCTCTTCCTCAGAAATGTATAGAATCAATCAAATGTCACTTTTTTCACTCAATTGTAATCCTCCCTCTCGTCTCTCGCGAGCGAGAATTCGAACGTACATGTAAAAAATATATTGACGCGCATGCGTATTGCAAACTATACATCGGACTCCGAAAATTTTTAGTACAGGAGCCGGGCAATTAATAGGCCTTTTTTAAAATCATCCTCATCGAAAAGAAAGATGACAGTTATTTGGAAAGTATTGTAAGTACCTAAAGCATCCTCAAATGTAGTTATGTCATATTTCATGGAATAATTTTGACATACGAGCTTGGATTTAAGAGGCACCCAACCTTTCAAAGGACTGCTGATCGCAGCCCGAATGCTACGCGTTCAGGCTGCCGCAGTAAACTAGCCTGTAGCCAACATACCATGACATACCGGTACTTACACGCCAATGTCATGACCGTACCCTCGATCGCGATATGCTAACACTTCGTTGGCGAGCCAACGACCTACGATGTACTAAAGCTTGGCCTACGCTTACCTGCATGAATACCCCGCACAATTAGCTATCACAACGTTCTACGATGTGCTCACATAAGTACCCGTACCCGCGATCGCGCAGTGTGCCCCATAGATGGAGCTACCACATCGTTTGCGCATGGCGCGCGAGCCAACGACCTTCTACTGCAATGTAAGGTGGTGGCAAAAACAAAAAAACAAAGAAAAGAAAAAACGCCATGGCACTTGAATTAATGGGAGTATAATAAAGTTATATAGGCCTAGCTATACGAGCTCCTTGGCTTATCAATCTGGTACTGGGCCTACGGAGCTATACACTTCGTCCTATTGGGGCCTGTGACGGATCGTATCAACACAAAAATCACACACATTAGAATCACCCATTCCCATGCAAGCTGAACCTTGCAAACCACCCTCGGTGTTTGCTGTGGTGGTTCTGGTCAAAATTGAATGTTAACATTAATAATATATTGATAATATGAACACTTATCAAAAACAAAAACAAAAAATGGGCAGCGGGGATAGGATTCAGCTTACCTTCCGCATGTTGCTGTAAGAATTGTCATTATCATGACAAAAGATGACCTCTAATTCTCTCGATGCAGCTGAGTCGGCGAGGGGTCAGCAGACTCAGCACTAGTCTAGGTTCTAGACATTTTTAATTATTTTGTCCGTAAAACCATGAAGCTATATGAGCTATACAAACCCGAAGTTGTGGGGGGGGGTGAATCGTGCACCGTTCTACGCTGGGTGCGCAGTGCACACCTAACCATGGTGCGCACACACGTACACACGGGTTTGTATAGCTCATATGGTTAGGTTTAGGGTTTTTACCCCAGTGTCCTAGGGTGCGCGGACCCCGGTGCCTTAGGGTTAGGGTTAGGTTTACGGATTTTACCCCCAACCCCCAACCTGTACCAACAAGCCAACAACGCGGCCACCGTGACGGGTACCTCACTGGCACTGTGCGACCCCTTTCAGATACCCGCCACGGTGGCCGTTCTTCCACTGCAGAATACTTTTACCATTGTCGAATGTTTTCAATCCACATTGCTGTTATTAAAAGACCAAGGTCCTCAATTTGTGCTGTAACTTTGTGGAGTTGTAAAGGGTTTTATACAAATAGATGTACCAATAGACAACAACATTTTACATGCAGTAGGCTACTTTAAATTAATAGCACATACTAAGAAAATAGAAATCGATGACCTCTGTCTATATTTAGCCTTTTGTCATACATTGAATTAGGCTTAAATGCCTCGTTGTTAATTGAATATCAGCTAATAAAGTTATTTGTTATTTGTTCACTTGAACAATTTAGGCGGACAGATTCATACTTATACATGCCTGGTTCGACATTAGTCACATTAGTTTAGTAAGTGCGAATGGAAATTGGTACTTTTACATCTTATTTAGATAGCATGATTGAGAATTTAGAGAACGAAGCCATCGTCTAGCTCTGTATCAGACACTTATCCATGTCATTGCCTTAGATTGCTCGCTATCATTATATAGGAGGAATGTATAAGAGGACGTGAGAGAGCTTGCCACAAGAATCGAGTGCGTGTACGTGACATGCCTGATTGTGAAGACAGGACATCGAGCGTGCCCCGTCGCATGAGTGTTGCACATGGTGTCATGTGCAAGACGGTATTGGAGGTTTGATTGTGGAAGTCTAGTAGAACAAATCTTAGGCTTTAATTGTTTACAGGTAACTGAGTATCAAATGGAGGAATTGAGTTAATGATGTTAGCTCACCTTGTTGATGAAGAAGATAGTTGGTAGTTGTCAGTGATGTCCAATCACCATTTGTTCACAATCATGAACTATTCAGTGTTGCAAGTTCAAGGTTCAAAATAACCATAGTGGCTATATACAGCTTACCACCACATTAAATTGAAACCACTAAGGTGACGACGGATTTAAAAAGAAATCACATATCAAAATAGTAGATTGTATTATTCAAAAATTTGTTAGATACCTCTAAAGTTATGCATCATATATTCAAAGAAATAATTTCATTATTAGCATTATTTCATTCAACATGAGTAAGCTAATATTGGTTGTTCCAGTTAGCAAGAATAAAGAAATCTCTAGGCCCAATTAGAGAGAAAATCAATTAAACAAATAAAGATTACAAAACGATCATAAAAATAAAGATAAAGATTAATGATCACTCCTGATCTTATATGGGTGTATTAGATATTTACAAACAATACCATAACTGCCTGGTTATTATATCTAACTCATATTTACACAGAATTATATAAAGATATAGGCCCCCTATTTGTTTAAAAAAAAATCATTAAAAACTACATTTACATGAATAACGGTTACCATGGCAACGAAAATTGATAGAAATATATTTTTGTTTAAATCATGGAGAATATCATTCTGAACAGAACATCCAAGTCAAAAATTGCCACTCTGGAAGCCCCGAAGCTTTGAACTTCCATTCTTTCTAAATTTCCAAAACATCCATACCTATTCTGTTTCTACCAGTGAACGGCCGATAATTCTTCAGAACCTAGATTCGTCAAAAATAATTAGATGAAGTTCATTTAGGATGGTGATCGAATGAATGATTAGGGCCTAAGAATCGATGGTCTAAATTGTAAGGTCATATTTTGAATTGAATTAGTACACGCGTTTGCCGTATGGATAATATGTAGATCAGTAAATTATTTTAAATACAGGCTTATTCTCTGCGCCTTTTCTAAGGATAATAAGGACATTTCTTGAAATAAATATCACTCTTGACAGGAGCCGCGCTACAAGGGGGAGGGGCATGGGGCGACCGCCCCCTATGATTTTTCAAGTAGTGAAAAAAAAAAGAAAATAAAAGGAAGAAAACAGAAGAAGAGAAAGAAAAGGGGGAAAAAAGAAAGAAGAGTATTAAAAAAAAAAAGGTCTGGGGCGTGTAACTTTATATTACCCCTGTTATTCAATTGAGAAAACAATGACGTCACCTTAAGGTCGTCTGCCCCCCGGCCCCATCAAAATACCCTGGCGCCGCCTCTGACACTTGAAATTGTTTAGCCGTCCCTATAATGCCTGAATCCAGTACTTCGAAGAAAAAAAACCAAAATAGATAAATAGTAGAGAGGAAGAGAAAGAGAGAGCGAGAGGAGCACACATTTTCAAACTATAACGTGAAGTAACATGTTGAAATCAATATAAACAAGTTTGGAATCATAACTCATCTCCATTCTTTTGGAATTAAATTTGACTGAAAATTGCATCATCGGTTTTCCAATTCAAATAGTACATTGCAAGGTGAACTTTGCGACTTGATCTCACATACAGCTGAATGCATTTCTAAACAGGACTTTTTTTAAATAATAAAAATAATAATACTAATATATTGTATGTATCTAAGCGCTTACAGATTATTTTTTTTAAAACAACTCTGTACTGTTTATGACCCAATCCTAAAGGAATACAAAAATAATTTGCCCGGAACTCAACCACTATTAAACTAGTCAAGTGAACTTCAAAGCCGCTAAAACATTATCGATAATTTAGCCGTAGAGGGAGTTGTATAGGTTATAAGCGAATCGGCTGGTGAGGGGAACAAATCGATTGCAGGATTCCCGCGCGAGTGAAAGAACGAGCTCGATGTCTTTCGGACAAGCGCAATGCGACCATTGGTGGACAAAGCCGGCATGCGGGATTAGCACACTGCGGCTATCTCGACTGCGGGCTTAGATTAATCCGCTGCGGCGGATCATCCATGGTATTAAAACCAAGCTACCTTATTACAAGGAAATAATGCGCTATTAGAAAGGGAAATGGGCACTTATTAAACGAAAAAAGGGCAATTATTAGATTTCATAAGGGGCAATAATGTCTGAGGTTAAAAGGGGGACTTATCAGAAGGTAAAAGGGCACTTATTAGAAAGAAAAAAGGGCACTATACGAAAAAAAGGGGGCACTTATAAGCTATGAAAAGGGGCACTTTTCATAGATAAAAAGGGGCACTTTTGGGCTACTTGAATAAATGTGTGGGGGCCGGGTGGGGGGGGGGTTTTAGACTTAACCATGATTGCGAAATATCATGCAGTCTTGCCAAATAAAAATGAGTTAAGAAATTGCGAAATGGGAAGTGAAGTTCAGTGTTGTTGACATTAAAGGAAGTTGTGACAAAGAGCGCATTATCCATACATGTAATAAATAGGGCAGACTGCACATCATTAGATGAACATTTCTCTTCCGTTGCAGCTTGTCTTCAGTTCAGTGCTACCTGAACGTTAAACATTAATGCCTACTCTTAACTTCTGAAAGAAACCATCAAGACACGCAAAGCATTCATTAATAATTTCAATTTTTGCAAGAATTCTTCTGTTACAAATGGCATTTCTCTTGGCTGTAAGAGCAGCTATAATTGGAGCTGGTGGTGCTATAGCAGCACTAAGCTACATGGAACAAACTGCTGTGCGGCATATCATTGTTGCAAATGCGACTCTGCAACCAATCTCTGTTATCGTTGAGAACCGCGGCAGTAAAAGCGAATCGATTATCGAAGCAGGGGAGTTCATGAAATTCACAGTGTCAAATGCTAACCCTGTATCTATCAAAGTGAGAAAGTGCACGAAAACTACCTACGACGCAGAAGTAAGCGATTACGAACACCACAATTTCATTGTGAGAAAAGCTTCTACAGGGGATTTGGTTCTCGTTCGAGCTCAGAAAGGGATGATATGGGAAGCTGAGCCTCCAAGGCAAAATGTGAGTAAATTCATGGATGAAAAGAATTAGCTTGTGAAGTTGTGATTACAAGTTACAATTACAACTTCGCAAATTCTTATTTCTTACCGATTTTGCTCAAACTTCCACTGAACTGTTTCTCTCATTATTCTGCTTTTATTTAAATCAACAAAACACCAGGGTGGACTTCCCTTTAAAGTTGTAATAATCAAAATGATGTTTACAAGTTACCCTGTGAACCAATTGTTCTTTGTTGATGTTGTTGTCTTTGCCTTTTTACAACAGGAGGATTTTGGAAGAACAAGTCTTAGACCTTTTAGGGAGGAAGATCTAGGTATTCATAGTCATATTCATAGTGAAAACTGATAAAGTAGTTCGATCCGCAAGATTTGCAACAGACATTAATTTGTTGAGAGCGTTATAGTAAGATTACACATCAAATTTCTGAATAAGTTTATTTCAGAAAATGCAAAATAATATGAAATGACGAGGAATAATTAACTATACACAAATTGTGTATAGCGGTTTGGCTAAGTCACAGGGAAAAAAAAATGTGTGTTAAAACATTTTTTTTATCAATTATCAAAGACACATAACAGAAGAAAATCTTTCAGAAGTTTACCACCAAAATGACTTGTTTGATACATAGAAATCAATACATTGAATCTATTTTGACATTAGTTTGCTATTCATATATAATATAAATAAATTACACATCAAGATTCTGAATAACTTTTGTTTCAAGAAATGCAAAATGATATGAAATGTCTGGTGAGTAATTGATTATACACAAATTGTGCACGGCCATCATCATCATCCAGCACCAATTTAAGTGTATGGGACTGAAAAGTAAAATACTAATTAACTCACCATCTTTACTACCGATTTCTGATACGTCTGTGAAAATTTTCGAGCAATGGTTCATAAACCGTATCTTACACTCTAGCAGAGCTAGCAGCGAACTGCAAACCTTCTTGAATATCCACAGAAATGTCCATTTTGGAGCATACAGGAAAGATAAATATGCCTACTCCGCTCTGTGAATTTGCAGACCAATCCGATGACCAATCCCTTTCACAAAATAGTGTATGGTGTCTTTGAACAATCCATTTTATTATGTAGAATTATGTAGCTTGTGAAATTGTGATTACAAGTTCCAATTACAACTTCACAAAGTCATAACTTTCTTATTTCTTACCGATTTTGCTCAAACTTCCACTGAACTGTTTCTCTCATTATTCTGCTTTTATTTAAATCAACAAAACACCAGGGTGGACTTCCCTTTAAAGTTGTAATAATCAAAATGATGTTTACAAGTTACCCTGTGAACCAATTGTTCTTTGTTGATGTTGTTGTCTTTGCCTTTTTACAACAGGAGGATTTTGGAAGAACAAGTCTTAGACCTTTTAGGGAGGAAGATCTAGGTATTCATAGTCATCCACACCAGCCAGTTTATGGATTGCGTTCATCTTTCCACGATGGGACCCGTGACTCAAAGCAATATTAGTACAGGTCTATGGTCATCCAGCCTACAAATCAAGTCTAATATATTATGGTGTCAACAAGTTCATGATTAGACATTCTATTTGATGTTTAAATCATCTTTTGAAAAGATAATAAAATGGGGACCTTGCCATCTGTATGTTACAACAGACCTGCTCACATATATATTTAAATTTTATGTACAATTTTAAAACAAAGGTTGTTCTTGACAACCTGAAAGCTTGTCAGAGGCTTGTCAGACATAGCAAAAAGTAATTTATGCAAACTAGATTCCAGGTATTGTAGTTCATTCATTAATAAGAAGTTAATGGAATACCTCGTTACTAGGTCCCCAGGAAAGAAACATCCATAAATTTGAATAACTTGACAGGTCTGTTCAATGATGCAGTAGGCAATATTCGTCTATTTGCTGTATGTAAAATTCATCTGATCATTATTCTCATTATCAATGAGCATTTATATCATGCGCAGAAAAATTCAATGAAATTCTTCTATATTCGAAATTATTTCTACATTAAAAACTATTTGACTTTCTTCATCGACAAGTCCATCTTGTAGATGAAGAAAGTCAAATATATATATTTTTTAATGTCAGGGAAACATATTAAAACAAAGGAGAAATTAGACAAACTCAAAGAAGATTTGGAAGAGAGCCTGATATCAGAAGCATGATTGCATACAAGTCTTTTCCCCCCTTCGCAATCTTCGTATGGGGGGGGGGGGGATGGGGGATGGGGAGGACACAGCAAACATATGCATAATTCAAAACTACCGTGTTATTGATTGAATAGATACATGTATCATGATAAAAATGTGCTGTTACACAACAAAGTTTTTGTCTTAAATAAACATTTCTCTTCACCCCCTTTCAGCTCTCCCCTTTCTTTTCCGTCTTTCTTTATCTCCCTTGCTGCATGCATTTTTCTTTTCCTACTTCCCCTTTTTGCTCTCCCAAAATTGTTTGCCTTTTTTCCCTTCTGCTGATGAATAGTATATTGGATGTGTATCTCATGATGGCCTACATTATATTGATTGTATAGTACATTTTAACCAATGTCTTTAGTTGTTTTGCGAAGTTGACAAATTTATATGCGCAACCAATTAAGTCTGAACATTTAATCACTATAAACCATGTCTTTGATGTACTTTTATTATCATTTCTTTTTTTAATTATGTAAGAATTATGATGTTTTTGTTTACTGTACAAATTTGTGCAATTCAGCCAGCTGGCTGTAAATGAATTTAAACCATTACCATTAATTTACCATTACTATTACTATACCATATAGTTTAAAGTTAAACTTTATTTAATAAAATAAGGTCACATACATGTACATGTACATGTAGAGTCGGTTTGTAGACATAAGATATTGGTATTAAATGTTGAATTTATCTATACATGTTGTAAACCGATCTGAAATGTTTAGGTTCCATTCATTTTCTGCCCTACCAAATGTAAGCCCCCCCCCCCACCAAATGTAAGCCCTCCCCCCCCCCCCACCCCCCCCCCTAAAAAAAAAAGAAATCATTAACACATTTCTGTAAAATAATCCTGTGCCTGCAAAGAAAAGCCATGAATATTATACAGTGTGTATCATTAAAAAGTATACCCAAGTTATAGCCTATGTGACCCTGAATTTATTCCATGGTTAAAGAGTAACTCATATAATCTAATGATATCCTATTTGTAACCATGCTGCCCCGGATGACTGAGCAGAGGCTTTTCAAAAAGTATATTGTACATTGTACATGTACCAAGGCTGGGCTGACGCATTGAATTTGGGTCAAAAGCCATTTTGCATAAATGTTATTTCAGTCTGAAACCAATTGCTGAAAAATTCAAAATGATTTTGTGCAACTGAGCAGAAAAGGTGTTAATGTTAACTCAAACTCATGAAAATTTTTAATAAAAGCAAAAATTGTGATAATATTGATGTGGCTTCCTCCTCATTCCTAATTGAAGGTAAACACTTCTTCATTGAGTCATTATAAATAAATAAAGTTACTTTTCATGTTTCAGTTGGAAAGATAAGGTACACTGTTGGAATAAACTTTGTGGAATAGAATTCAGTTGTTAGAGATCTTATGCAATGACATCATAAACCTGTCCCTATAATATCTAGTAATTTAGACTGCATAGCTTCCATACATTTACCGGTAGACAAAATTTCTTAAATACTTGTAGATCATTTGTCAGTCAGGGGTGACAATAATTCTGAACATTTCTTTGAATTGTACATTTTTAATGTGATACCAGCTTTGTGTACATAAATGGACTGAACTCGTTTACTTGACATACATTGAATTAGGCTTACATGCCTCGTTGTTAATTGAATATCAGCTAATAAAGTTATTTTGTTATTTGTTCACAAGAATTTAGGCTGACAGATTCATACTTATACATGCCTGGTTCGACATTACCTTTTCAGGTAGTCAGATCAGTTAAGTGCGAATGGAAATTGGTACTTTTACATCTTATTTAGATAGCATGATTGAGAATTTAGAGAACGAAACATCGTCTAGCTCTGTATCAGACACTTATCCATGTCATTGCCTTAGATTGCTCGCTATCATTATATAGGAGGAATGTATTAGAGGATGTGAGAGAGCTTGCCACAAGAATCGAGTGCGTGTACGTGACATGCCTGATTGTGAGGACACGACATCGAGCGTGCCCGTCGCGTGAGTGTTGCACATGGTGTCATGTGCAAGACCGTATTAGAGGTTTGATAGATTGTAGAAGTCTAGTAGTACAAATCTTAGGCTTTAATTGTTTACAGATAACTGAGTATCAAATGGAGGAATTGAGATAATGATTTTAGCTCACCTTGTTGATGAAGACGATAGTTGGTAGTAGTAAAAACGGCTGGCAATTGGCCAAAGTCGTTATTATGCCCAGCAACCGTTAAATCGGCCTGACCAAGTGAATGTTTAGTCAAGTTTCTTGTGTTTTTATTATTGAAATTCTGATCATTTGCAAAGGAATAAACGCTATTCAACCCTATTGTTAATTCATAACTGAAAAAGATATCAGTCAAGAAGAGCGGGATTCGAACCAGCAACATTGTAGAACGTGCGGTGTAGAATAAGGATACTTCGACCATGCAGATTCTTTACCACTAGACCACGAGCAGTTGACGGTACAGTTTGTTGCTCTTAAGGCTTTATACCTCCACTCTATAGAAATTCAATACCTCTTTTCTGCTCACTATTTTTTCGATATCCTAGGTAGGATTTTTGCCAATTTGAGGATTACTGGGCATATTAGCTATTATAGCCCCGATATCCTAACAAAGCGCATCGATAGCTTAACACTGGCAATGGTAGCTGTACGAGCTCCTTGGCTTATCAATCTGGTACTTGCCTACGGAGCTGTACACGGGATCCTATTATGGCCCGTGTTTGCAACTCTCTTCCAAAACTCACTCAATCAAAGTTACGTCCCCATTTGCTGGAAATCTTCCATTATTATACCAGTTGCGAAAACACCGAAAGCGTCAGAATTAAATGATTTTCGACCAATTTCGCTGACTTCTTTGGTAATGAAAAGCTTTGAAAGGTTTGTTTTGAAGTACTTACTCACCCATGTATTGTCGGAAATAGATCCTCTACAGTTTGCATATCAACCCAACAAATCTGTAAATGATGCAGTCCTAACTCTAATCCACATGATATCAGAACATGTAGACAGACTTGGATGTTATGTACGATCAACCATGGTAGATTTCTCGTCGGCCTTTAATACAATTCAGTGTCATGTGTTAGTCAACAAATTAATTACACAGATGAATCTAAAATCATCGGTCATTTTATGGTTACAAAGTTTTCTGACAAATCGAGAACAAAGGGTAAAAATAGGAAACACTACTTCTGACACGATTACCGTTAACACTGGGTCCCCGCAGGGTTGTGTGTTATCAGCACCCCTTTTTATACTCTACACAAACGACTGCAAGGCGTCATCTGAAAATGTCATTATATTGAAATATGCAGACGATACAGCCATTGTGGGCCAGATTGTAAAAAGTAATGAACAGGCATATAGAAACGAGATAGCAACATTTGAAACATGGTGCGACCAAAATTTTCTCGTCCTAAACACGACTAAAACAAAAGAATTGATTTTTGACTTCCGCACCGCTAAAAGAGACCCGATGATACCGGTAAAATTAAAGAATGAAAATATTGAAGTAGTTGAATGTTTTAAATATCTCGGAACAATGGTTGACAACAAGTTGTCATGGGATGATCAATGTAGGGCAATTGTTGCAAAATCCCAACAAAGGATGTACTTTCTGAGGAAAATGAATACATTTCATGTAGACAGAACCATTTTAAATCTTTTTTATCAGTCAGTTATAGAAAGTGTCTTATTATTCAGTTGTGTTGTGTGGTACAAAGGGTGCAAAAGGAGGGAGTTTGTAAAACTACTAAGAGTCGTTAAACAAGCTGCAAAGTTGACGGGAGAAGTCAGAGATTTGGATAGGTTATGTGAAAGAAGAATCTTAAAGCAGGTTAGAACTATTCTGGACAATGCAAATCACCCCCTTCATTATTGTTACATTCTCATGCGTTCAGGTAAAAGATTTCGTTCCTTGAATTGCCGCACCCAGCGCTTCCTAAATTCGTTTGTTCCTTTCTCGATTCGTTTATATAACCAATCTAATTAGACATTGCAAACCCATCTCCTTTCCATTTTTAATTTTAGCAGCTTCATAATGTCATGATTAATATTTATTCAGGATTTAGTTAAATCGATTATAATTGTGTAAAATTTAAATCATATCACACATTTTGAACTCGTATATTGTAGTTTCCATTACTACTACACTCTCTATTTTCTTACGTGAATTACTTGTAAAAATGTCTACCATGTATTATATGTATTGTATTGTATTGTACATATATCTGTATGCGAGCGAAATGAATTTCCAAATTGGACAATAAATGAAAATTGAATTGAATTGAATTGAATTGAATTTGAAGTGTCAACACAAATTCCCACTCCCACGCACGGTGAACCTTGCAAACCACCCTCCGTATTTGTTGTGGTGGTTCTGGTCATATTTCAATTCTGAAGTTATCAATCTACCCAAAATGCAGCTAGATGCCGGATCGGACGGCGTAGCGCGTACAGGGCAAACAGCCAAATTTCAGGCATTGGTTCAGATTAGCCGTGAAGTTTCATGACTTTTGTATTGACTATTGTAAATGTTGATTTGATCCTGGTAAATGATGTGGATTCTCTGACTCTGGCCCTGGGTCTTTAACTACGGAATGTTAAATCTATCTTAAAATGAAAATTAGGTAGGAATTTTATTCACTCCTTCAGCCTCATTAAAAAGCAAACTTCTTTCCGTGTGCTCTAGATCGAACGTTAGACCAAATGCTAGCCTAGATCTAATATCAGGCCTATATGAACATAATACCTCTTAACACCTATGAAATTACACTTCGAATGATGCCTACTGTCTTTATTTCTCATGACTAATCAGCAAAATTTCCCATAGCTAGAAACACCAACACCAACACTGACCGTAAAATCTGTGTTTCTTAATCCCGAGGGGTATAGTGTTAGTGAATGGGAATTTGTACATGATTCATGAAATTAAACACCGACGGCTGAGCTCGGTTCAGCAAACGGTAATTAACAAAAAACAAACTGGCAACCGGAACTACGTCAAAAAATTAGAGGTCAACACCTAACACCGACTGATTTTTTTTCAATTCATACTCGGTGTTAGATCACAATTTCGCGGCAAAATAGACACTAACACCAAACACCAACACCGAGGGTGAAATCATCCACTGTAGTAGTGTAGTGTTAATGTAGCTTTACACCCTTTTCTCTAAAGAAAATATTCAATCATACATGCACCATAGATATAATCATTGCTCCTGTGTTTTTACACAACCTGTATAAAACAAGTCTATTCCTGCTTCATCAAAAACTAAATTAAAATAAAATTCATGACCTGAAATTTCTGTACTGAGCAAATCATGCCGAAATGGAAGAGGAGCTCGCAGGATACGTCATGGAGTTGCCAATTTGTGTTTGATTGATTGCACCTTTAAAAATTCATATGTTTCTTAGTTCTTGTCGGATTTTGCTTAAACTTTCACAAATCTGTTTCTCTCACTTTCCTTCTTTTATGCAAGTCAACTTAATACCAGGGTGAACTTTCCCTTTAAGGCCAATTAAAGTTGATTCTTAGTTTCTCGTCCAGAGTTTTCGGAAAAGAGGAGGAGGGGGTTCCATGTTATTTAATATTTGTTCTTTTTCCTGTACATAGAAATGCTATTGGGTCAATTATTAACACAAATTTTCTAATTTCAATTCCATTTTTACATGCACTTCAGAGGGCTCACACAAAGATAATGCATGATAATTTTTGTTTTCTCAAATTGTCTAGAGGTCCTCAGATTATGCTTCATTTCATTTTAGAACAAAAATATTTTTTTCTTTTTTGAGGCATGCCGAAAAAAGGATGGAGGGGACAAGAAACTAGGAATTAAATTTATTTGGCCTAACACCACGCCATATCTTATGGTGTAATGACTTGAAATTAATCCAAAAATATAAGTCAGAAAGGAAGGCAGTTCTAAGAACTGTTCCCAATCAGGTTGTCAATTCAAACTTTCAAAGTTTCCAGTGTGTTATTTGGCTGATTTTTGTTGTTATTGAAAAATGCTAGAATCTAATCCACTTTCTGAGACTTTTCAAGACCAACTTCCATATCATATTCACAAGCAAAATAGTAAAATGAACTATGCCATAGTAACAATCTGTAATAGTTTCGGAATGAGAGGATAATGCTAAAACAAAATGAAAAGGAGAGGGACAATAGCACTATTGAATAATTAAACTGAAAAAAAAAAAATGAGAGAGAAAATGAAAAAAGAATGGAGAAGCAAAGAGGTAATTTTAGGAAGATGGAAAAAGAACTACAGGAAGAAGAAAGTAGAAAATACTTGGAGAAAAATAAGGACAAATTTAATGAAGCACTGATGGAAGAGGAAGGGGAAGAAGTATCCATAGAAGAAATGAGAGCATTGTTGTTTAAATTGAAGAAAAGGGAACTTAGGCATAAAATAATAGGGTTCCTGTGAAGTGTGTACACCATTGTCCTATTATTTGTGCACCCTCGGTGAGGATTACTGTTACCTGTTAGTGCACCCTCTCTTGCATACATCAGAATCTACAGAATGACCTTGATCTAATCTTGTTAAGAACCAAGGTAAAGTCTAATCAAGGAATCAACTATATTGATCACTTTAAAATGGCATTAAACTGGCAAAACTTGAACAGCGCCACCTTACAGTAACTGCTAAATTGAGATTATAATTTGAAAATTAATTGCATTTTATTTTGAATTTCAACAAACAGCTGTTTGGAAAATAGGCACTTTTTATATTTCAAACTATTATGTTTGACGTTGCAAATGTGCATATATTCTAAGCTTCTACAAATTAGAATGGGGCATGATGGGAAAATAAGAGGCACAGACACTTTTCAAATCCTGTTGAAAGATGGCACCATTAGGAGCTTCAATTTACTGTCACTTTAAATGATGTAAAAAAGAGAAAGAAAAAAAGAATAAATAACTATTTTTGTTTGTTTGCTACATGTCCATGTACTTATTTATTCAGACATAACGACTCTTGATTTGAGTTATAATGACATTGTATATTTTCCCCTCGGATACTCACAGGCTGATGAAGTAAACCCCAAAGCCTACCCATTGGCTGATGCTGACCTGACAAAGAAGCTTCTTGATCTGGTTCAGCAGGCTGTCAACTACAAGCAGCTCAGGAAGGGAGCCAATGAAGGTAAGTAATGCTTATGAGAAAGGAGTTCCTTAAAAGTACATTGGTATCATTGGACACATTTGGGCAAGTTCATGGTGTTTGATAAAGTATAGTACCAAAAAAAAAGAAGAAAATAATTAACATCCAAAGTACCATCCTTCATATTTTAACCAAGCTACATGTATAGTAGGGCCGTCAATTTGATACACACATCGGGTACACCAAAATCTTTGATGTAGTCAGTAATGTACAGTACAAAATAGATTTCCACTGCCAAGGTAATAGAGCAGTTTCTCATTTAGGCTCACCCTCCTCTTGTACTGGATGTATTTACTTTGCTTGCCTATTGAGGTAGCTCAGCAAAGTGTTGTGGTGCAAATGGAAAGATTGTGATTTATAGAGGAAAAAAACCATAATATTAAGGTTTAGAGTTAGCAAATACTTATACACTGTTGATGCTGCCTTGATTTTATAGGCAAAGAAATACCCAAACTTATATTCAGATAAGTCAGATTATGATTTTAGATGAACCGACATAGGTAACAATTATGCCTTTTGGCATTCCTGATGCATCTCTTCGTGCCACTACATTTTAAGGATTGATTTAGTCTTTTTTAATTAAAAAAATCTGTACAATGCTTCTTAAATCATATTCTTCTTTGTTTTTCATCCTCCATAGCCACCAAAACACTGAATCGTGGTATCTCAGAGTTCATCATCTTGGCTGCTGATGCGGAACCCCTAGAGATCCTCCTTCACCTGCCTCTCCTGTGCGAGGATAAGAACGTCCCCTATGTCTTCGTCAGGTCTAAGGAAGGTATGTCAACAGTCGGTTAACCCCCAATAAGCCAGTTCGTAATTACAATTTGCGCATGCCTGCGCAGATAAAGGTCATTCGTACCGAGTACAAATAATATACGCTTTCATAGTGTGATTTCAGCAGTATGATTTTATGTGTTAAATAAGTAGCACATACACCAAAACAGATGCATCGGAGCGAAAAAAATGGGGTCATTTCAGGGTCATTTGTACCATGTGCTAATTACAAACTAGCTTATTCTCAAAGGTGGTTGAAGCAGAAAGCATGTTCCAAAATTTGGAGCTAGATTACCAATTTTCTATGGGAAGGAAAAATAAAACCCAAAATAAAAAGGAACAAAACAAAACAAAAAAGCATTGTCATAAAATTTATAACATAATTTATCAACCACTAATTTAGAAACCTCCTTTTTGACTTGGCAAGATGTGTATACAATTTTTTTCATATCGTCCAAAGGCATGTTGGAGGGACATATTTTCTTTATTTTATGGCCTTTTATGGAAGCACTTGGCAGTATGATCTGTAAGCTAAAACTTGTTTCAATTCAAGTCAAATTTTCATAGTGATAAAGCTGAAAAAGAAGAATTCAGATAACGTTTTGTGTCAAACTGTCGTGTCTGTAATCACTTGTTTCATGTGAATTAACTTTCCTGTAACTGAAAGAAGACCGATAATTATATCATCCCGTTTAAGAAGACCATTAAACATATCATCCCATCTACCGTAATTATTTTCTGCAGCTCTTGGTCGTGCCTGTGGTGTCTCTCGTCCTGTGATCTCCTGTTCAGTGACCACCAACGAGGGCTCCCAACTGAAGCCTCAGATCCAGGGTATTCAGCAAGCCATTGAAAAGCTCCTCATCTAAGATTCTACAAATTTTAAACCCACCATGTTGTGGGAGGGGATAGATTTCTGATCATGCTTCTTTCCGTGGCACAATTCATATCATTTTCACATAAGTTCAATCATGATTTCAAATTGGGCAGGATTTTCAGAAAGAAACTCTTTATGGAGATTGATATAAGAGACGTTCAAACATTTACAAACTGGGGCACCTTTTCCTTTCACATTGTCAAGAAAAGTCTTATGCATTTTACAGAATCTCTTCTTGGACAGTTATTTGGTTTTGTCATACTTACACAATTAATTTAAAAGAGTCCATTTTGCAAGTGTGCCCTCATTTCTCTGTTTGCTCTTTTTTTTTGTAAATCTGATTTGGCAAAACATTTTGTGGCAGGACGCTACATCACTCTTGTATTTTAAAGAAAATCATTGTGTGTAAATTGTAATGCATTCCAGTCATGTTGCAAAAGGGCACTATAGAATCATAGCGGGATTGTCTTTTTCTTGTATAGCCTTGAATTTTGCCAAAATGAACATTTTAGGGAAATTAAAAAATTTCATTATAGAGTTTTGAGAAAAATACCTCATTAGCAGTCTGTTGACGTCCCAGAATTTTAGTTCAGATGATGAAATACATGTACTGACATTTCTTTCTCATTAATCACTAATTTATTCTTTATGAAAATGTTTTCTATGAAATCATTTACAGAAAACTATAGGTTCTACAAAGCGATGTAAATATTAACTTGTAAGTATTTTCAAGTTTTAGAAGGTCATGCTTTTTAAATAAAAGATAGTGAAACTCAAGATTATGTGGTTTTATTTTTTCTCTTTTTTGCAGAGAAAATTGTAAAAGTAATTGTGTATTACATCATGTATTCATTAAATTTATGTCATCAGAGTTTACATGTATCTTGAGTTCTCGTACTGGAACGGCATTTTATGGGAAACTGGCTTGCAATAAGTTAAAGTTCAGAGATGCCTGTTCTCAGTCAAAAGCTTGAATTCAGGTCTAGCAATTTACTTTTAGGCCATATTTCAGGCTCTTTAGTGTACGATCAAGGTCATTGTAGATTATTCTCATGAATTCTAAATGGCAACTCTGAATATCGCTTATATTGCAGTGAATATGTTGTTTGGAGCAAAAACAAACGAACAAAAACTTTTTGAGATCATGCTGACGGAAAAGCAAGAAAAACATGTACATCTATCATTATTAGGGGAACACGTGTTGTGGTTCTTGACATGTGATCTGCAGTTCTGCATCGTTAGTCCAATTCTTCTTTTCTTTACTTGGCGATGTTACATTTCTACCACCACTAATGGCAAAGATATGTTTTAACAAAAAGTCAGAGTATTTAGTCTGATTTTATGAATGTTTCTTATCTAGCTACCAGAACTCAAGATAAGATGTTAAGTTATTGTTAAAAATGTATATGGTAAATGATGGAGGGTGAAAAGAGGGTACAATTGAGAGAGAGAGCGAGCAAGGAGACAGGGATGTGAGATAGAGATGGATGAGAGAGTGCAGGAGAGAGTAAGAGAGTAAAGTGAGGGAGACAGAGAAAGAAAGTGAAATAAGAGAAAGTGACAAGGAGACAGGGAGAGGAAGGATGTTCAAACGTGTGTACATTGTACATGTACGTGTGTGTGCGTGTGTGTGTGTACATGTATGTACATACATGTACACTGTTGCCTCTTCCCCACCCCTTTCACTGTGTGGATACTAATTTAGTTTTGTGGTTCTTCGCCTTTTTGGTCCAATGACCCCATAAGTACTGTAACCCCATCATATATTTTGGGGGTCAGTATTGTGAGTCTGTGACCCCTGAAGCAATGTTTTATGATATGATTTCAACTGCATTAAAACAAAATATGATAAAGATCACACCTTCACTACCCCCTTAGAAAACTCTGAATTCCCCTAGTTTCATTACCACTTATCTATTCTAATCAAAGGTTTATCTCCATGGCAACATCATATATCCAGAGACAATAGAAGTTCACTTTTTCCACAGCACTTTCAAAGAACCATACATTGATAGCATATGACCTGAATAAACTGTTGAAACACTGTACACAATGAAAACTAAATGAACCAATGCATAATCGCTCTCCCAAATTGTATTCACACAATTCCTTGTGCCAAGCAAATACATGAGCAAATAGAACTCGGTAAAAATTGTTCCGTTAACCTATCGCCTACGGGAATCAGGGGTTTCATCTAGCGTTTTGTCAGTGATTTTTACCGACAACTGTTATAAGCTACTGAAATCCTTGCATCTGATTGGCTGATAGCAAATTTGTCGGTAAAAATCATTGACAAAACGGTTGATGAAACGCTCCCCTGGTTCCCATAGTCGATAGGATAATGGAACAATTTTTACCGAGTTATATTTGCTCATGTATTTGTTTGGCACAAGGAATTATGTGAACACAATATGGGAGAGCGATTATGCATTGGTTCATTTAGTTTTCATTATGTACAGTGTTTCAGTACATGTTCATGGTAGATAATACCCCATTAGCAAGCCAATAGTTAATATTTGGGTGTCTTATTTTATTAATGATGACTTGGCCATTTAAAAAAAATACACACATGCGCTTGATACTAGAGACACATTCAAGCTTTATTGCAAGAAAAAGTTGAAAAGTACAGGTACGTTACAAGTTCTTTGGCTTTCCATTTAGAAAATCACCATTATATACAGAGTTGTAATCATATCGATTCAAATATTGGAAACTTGAACAATAAATAGAGCATTTATCTCTATCTTGACTGATCAATAAAATTTACATAAAATATATACCCATTCTGTAAAAAAAAAAAAAATCATCAATATCACAAAATAGACTTGCCACAACTGAAATATTCTTTGGATCATTTTCTATAGTAACTCCCCCATAAACTTGAAGACCATGAAACAAAAATAAGTCATGGTGCAATAGTACATGACACTACTAAGCAAAACCATGGAGTTATCACAGATAACTCCTTGGCAAAACAAACATCAGTCCAAATATTACAGCACCCCTGATGCCAACCCCTTAAAAAGGTGCTTGTCAAATTCATCTACACAATTCTACAATCTTTACAATGATTTTATAAAAAATAGGTTAATTTGTTGACATAACCATGTTGTTGCTATGTCTAAATCTTGCTTAATAGACTAGCTATGGATTAATTGTATTATTATATTTTTTGACACATTTTGTGTCATATCATACATTCAAAAATTATTTCCAAAATTAGAAAATATACCACTAGCTCATAATTCTTTTTTTTTTTTACATGATCATGGTATGCCTGTTTTAAAAAATATATATCTTGTAGTTTCACCTTGGATTTTGTGTGCTACAGTATTCATTTTGACAGAGTTCCATTTGCTTTGCCACAATGCAGCAATCCTCTATTTAGAAAATGCACTTTCCTCCCCCATCCCCCACATACTGTCTATAAACCCAGATAATGTCACCCTGATAGATAGCATAGTTTGCAGTGCAAGCCAAAACTCAGAAAGAACTATGATATTGGGGTAAAAATCTTGAGAGATACATCTTTGGTCAAAAGGACAAATATGCAAAAACCATGAACAAACATTATAAACATGATCAAGGTGAATATAGTGGATACACATGCCTCAAGGTTTAAAGCAATTTTTAAAATGAAGTAGAGATAAAAGAATGTGGGAACATTCTTCAAGTCCTATTCCTATTGTACAATTCATTTCTTTTTGGGAGTTTTGAACTACAGCTGGCTTTCATTATCATTTTTCGGCATGCACTTCTTGCAGGTACTAGCAACTAGCCCAATGAAAACAGCACTGACAGAAACTTGCATGTTGTAACCTCTTCAGGAACAGACATGAATTGTAGAGATCTTTTCATATGAAACAATTTAAAAGAAAATAATAACAAAATATGCATATCATGCAAGGTGAATAGGTGAATAGGTGAATCGGTGAACTGGTGAAACCGTGCAACATGAATATTTTGTGATTGATTTCAAATCAATTTTCCTGTGATTGTGAGTGTGACTTGTCATCATCTTTTAATAAGCCTATTTGTCAAGAACAAGAATTTCTGTTTAGTGTACATGTGCACACTGTAACTGTCTTTGGTGACAGCAAGCTTCCCTAGTAGTTAAACTCCTTGGTGTGAGGACATTATTTACTGGTATATTATACAAATGTACTTCCATTCACATCACATTACTTCTATTCTATCAAATCTACTTCAAATTATCAACCCCTTTAACATCATACATGTATACAGGCAAATCTATAAATGTCTAAAAAGAATCACCCTTGTAAATTATTTTAAAAAAATTTCTTTCTCAATGGGTATTACAGTTACCATGAAACACAAAGTACCATGTACTGTAAACAAGCAATATTTAGCTGTACTGAAATTTCTGCGCATTTGGCGCAAAAATAAAAACATTCAAATATTTTGTTTATTATGTAATTTTTTGCCCAAGAGCCTAGTGTGTCAGCAAAATGAAAAACATGTGAAATTCACTTTACTCAGCCGAGCACTTTTACAGTAATACAACATGTAATACATGTATCTACACAATGTACTTGTACAAATCGATTGAATACCAAACATACAAAACTTACATGAATAAGTATTTCCTGAATAGAAGCTCTTTAACATTACAAAGGCAGTGATTACATGATATAAATACAAGAAAACCAAGGCACTGGAATTTCTTGAGTTCATCTGACATCAAACTGGTACAGACAAACCATTCAGATGCCAATATGTTCCAATTACATGTTTTACAGTAATTTTCTTATTTTACAATATTTTGCAAATGTATGAAATTTGAAGGAAGATATGTAGCGCAAAGAAGTAAAATTCACTCAGACTCAGAGAATACATGTAATATCAAAACAATAATAAAATTTTAAGTGTATGTGTACATGTACATGTATGTACATGAGGTTGTCTCCATTATGAAAACTTCATTTTGAAAGATACTTGTAAAAATGATCCCATTCCCCCCAAAAAAGCCAAGTGCTCAAAGAAAACCAGAAACTAAAACAGCAAAACAAATATTCAAATTACAGTCACATTAACATTACAGTGGTTGCACTCAAACAGATCACAAATTTTCCTCAAACAAGGTGAAAAAGTTGGAAATAAATAATCATTGTCAAAAACAAAAAAATATCAGAATGTACAAGCATGTATATACACAATACTAGAATATTCATATTTACATCCAATTGGTAATTTCAAAAGATTCACACAAGACTTGCATGACTATCTTCTATAATATTATATTTTATAGATATTTACAGCAAGAGTACAGTGTTAGCATACGTCCAACCAGTACATTAGCCTCTCAAATTTACAATGGTTAAGGCATCTTCATTAAATAATGTGAATTCTTCTCATTACCGTAATATGGCCTACATGTATACGGCTAACCAGACACAGACAACTGATTTCTCATTGAGCACGCAACATCAAAACTTCAGCTCATTACATGTAGGTGACAAAGCCTTGTTAACTTCAAATTTCTTTAAACATCAAAACCTGATGGCTAGATGTACAGTGTACTTTGAAATGTCATCTCAGCCTCTTTAAATAACAGATATTGTTTGTGGGGTTTTTTTGTTGCTCACCCTGACAAGGAAATGGTGGGGTTTCCACATAATTTCTCACAAGACAGATGTGTTTGCACAGGTCCAAATTTCTTTTGACCTTTCCACATCATGTGATTTGTGGCTTAAAGGGATACTCAACAGCAGATTGTGGAGGTTTTATGCCGCGAGAGGGCAAGCGTGATCATTGCCTTATCATGCCGTTGCCCCACGGGAGCAAACTTCGAACAGGTTGTTCGCCGCGAGAGGTTCGATCGGCCTCGTGCAGTCAAAAAGTAAGCCCAGTAGTCCGACGGACGCGTTCGATGCACAAACTTTGTGTACGAGTGAATGGTGCTTACGCAATCCTGACTTTCCCCACGGCCGCCTGGTGGCGTATCCCTTTAATCAAAATCATAGTACAGTGGATCCTTGTTATAGAAAACTCCTTGGGATCAAGGAAACTACAGTGTACCTTCTTAATAATGAATGAGCTAAAAAACAAGAGAATAAAAAGAAATGGGATTGACAAAATGCCTTGGTTACAGTGAGATTTTGTTACACTTTTACAAGGTTCTACTGTACACTTTTTTAAAGGCCAAGTCCACCCTAATATCAAGTTGATTTGAATAAATAGAGTAAAATTAAACAAGCGTAACAGTGAAAATTTCACTGAAATCGGATGTAAAATAAGAAAGTTGCTGCATTTTGAAGTTTTGCATTATTTCATGAAACTGATATGCATAGCATGGGCGGTATGCAAATGAGTGAACCGATGATGTCACACACTCACTTTTCTTTAAAGGTTGACTAAATTAGAGAAAAAATGGGTGCTCTTTCCATGTAGTTTTGCCTTCTAATCACGAATCTGCCAATCGATTGTCCAAATTATGTCTCGTTTTGGCGAAAAAGGGGAAAAAGTAGAGGTTTTGGGACCGTTCCTTAAAACTCGTGAGCTGATTGGCTAACCCCCAAGTGACGTATGAAAAGTAAGAGGCACAAGATCTGCAGGCTGCAGCATATAATATTGTACACAGAATGCGGTATTTGACCCCTCTGTTCCACGGATAATTTATGAAAATAGGAAATTAATCAATATAATCTTAGGAGTGAATAATCATTAACAATATATTTTCTACAAGATCAGAAAACGCTTTTGCCCAAATATACAGCTCTTGTTTTGTTTTTTAGCTTTTCTTTTGAACAATGTTCTCATCCATCTGAGCTTGACGAACGAAAGTTTTGCATTGGTCATAAACGCGTGCACAGCCGTTTTATGCGTCTGTATGCTTGTACAATGTCCTACACATCTTCAGTACGGCAGTGACTATGTTCCCCTCGTACATAGCGACTGGTGAACGCTTTTGTTTTGTTTATTTCACTTACGGTTTTTTTTTTTTACTTCGCTTTACATAGTACATTAGTACTGACTTAGATTT
The DNA here is from genome assembly GCA_025617745.1 of Heliocidaris erythrogramma. Lineage (NCBI taxonomy): Eukaryota > Metazoa > Echinodermata > Echinoidea > Camarodonta > Echinometridae > Heliocidaris > Heliocidaris erythrogramma. Next base: position 13,242,063 of record CM046857.1, on the reverse strand, counting down.
TGGCTGAATTCGAGTAACTTATTATAGAGAGAGGAAAAGTGCCCGCGATTCCGAGTTGGAGGACTTTTCTGAGCCATGCAGATACGAACTCTGATTTACTGGCAGATGAAAAATCAGACCCTGAAGGCAAAGAAGCTCGAGTGGCAAGGGGAAATTCGACCATATTATATGTTTGAACCCGTCGCAGAATACGGTGAAGGGCCGTGGGTGAAGTAACTCCAGGGAGCTCCAACGCGTTGGAGCTCTCTGGAGTTACGGGTGAAGTAGACCGAAAATGATGTCTCTCGTTCGTTAGGTCGTCTTAGCTAACGAGCGAAAGACAGAATTTTCGGTCTACGGGTGAAGCTGCTGCAGCTGTTGTCGTTGAAAAACAGATTAGAAGACTTGACTCCAAGTCTGATCGTTGGAATAGCTGAATCTTTTAGCTAGCTTATCCTTCTCTTCATGCCAAATTCGGAATACAGGCCAGGATGCTCAAAATTATCTTCGGCAAAGTGATCGCTGCAGATTGTACTCTACTCACTTGGCCGGCCCTTGCCACTCTGCCCGCGTGAGCTTTACATTTGCGACCCACAATTTCCGTAGATTTTCATCTTTAGGAAAATGATGTAGGCTTACACCATCTTTAGGGGTCTTGCTACAGCCCGCAACTATACACCGATTAGGCATTATTGATGAAACTGTGTCCCAAAATCAAAGTTATTGTGAGGAATTAAACCGCGAAAATACGCAATGCAAATGGTCGATGCGGTGAATATCATGCTCGGCACCGGGCTGGGCCTGCCAGGGGCCTCCAGGCGTGCACGGTATAGGTTAGTGGAATATTTTCCCTTACTTTTCATGCGTCACAGATCACGTGATCACGATGTCGCTTCGATGGGGTTTTTTAGGGGCGGGGCTTATGACTGTGTAAATCAGCAAAAATATACTTTTCAAATGATTATAAAATATGACTGAATGCATAAAAAATTGTGTGATGGATATTTTTTGGCTCCCGATGACACCTTCCTACGAAAAATGGGCAATTATTTTTTTATTTTAGTGACCCTTTAATATGTATTTTATTATATGAAATTTCAAATATTTCAATTTTTATAGATGTGATAATAAAGAATCCCTTCCTTGTATGAAAATAAGTTACAATAATGATGATTTTACATGTTCCATATGGAGTCAAACCATGTTTTACATTATTGAAGCAAAAAATTGAAATATATGATATTTCATATAATAAAATACATAAGGAAAAGTGAGTGCATGACATCATCGGTTCACTCATTTGCATACCGCCCATGTTATGCATATCACTGTTTCATGAAATAATGCAAAACTTCAAAATGCCGTAACTTTCTTATTTTACATCCGATTTCAGTGAAATTTTCACTGTTACGCTTGTTTAATTTTACTCTATTTATTCAAATCAACTTGATATTAGGGTGGACTTGGCCTTTAATACAAGAAGATAAGATCAACAAATTTAGGCAATTTTCAGTATGGCTGGGGGTCCTAAAGCTACGCACCCCGCAAACACGTGCAGTGCGACACATTCAACGCACCAAATTTCTGCTGTGACTAAGCAACAAGTATATCATTTACGATTGCCAAAAAGAATGAGTAATTTCCCTTTATTTTTGTGATATTATCACTATTTGGAAATCGGGGTCAAATAAATGTACATCAATCAGCTCCAAAATCAAGATTTGCATTCATTTATTACATGTGCGTAGCTTTAGGACCCTTTAATTTTGTCGAACAAAATTTGATACGGACATCGACATCAACTTGAAAATTAATGTTAATGACATTCATCCTTTGTAATGTTCTCACCGATTTAACTTCAGAATATGTGGAACCAAGATATTTAAAGAAATTTGCAAAACCCCTGAATAAAATTACTTTTTAGGCACTGGAAACAAACTTTGTAGAGATTTAGCCCCCCCCCCCCCCCATCATATAAATGCTACCTACCAGTACATCCAAAACGTAGAGGCACATTGAAGAGCAAGCACTTTTAACCCTTTGGGTACAATTTGATTTGGGTAAAACATGCATTTTCAATAGACTCCAGTCTCCAGAGTTATATCAGGCTTAGTATCCAATGGCTTAAACAGAAAGTCCACCCTGAATACAAGTTGAATATTTTAACAAAACAGATCAGTGCAGGTTTGAGCAAAATACGACTAGAAATAAGAAAGTTATGAATATTTGAAGTTGTAATCAATCGGCTACAAATTGGCAACTCCGTGACGTATCTTGCGAGCTCCTCTCCCATTTGCCCTGTACCAAAAAATCATTAATTTCCATTTTCTCTGAGGAAAATATTCAATCATACATGCACCTTAGATATAATCATTGTTCATATGTTTTTACACAAAACCTGTATGAAACAAATCTATTCCTTTATCAAAAACTTAGAAAATGAAAATTTATGAGATTTTCTGTAAGGAGTAAACAGGAGAGGAGTTTGCAAGGTACATCAAAGAGTTGCCAATTTGTGTTTGATTGATTACAAATTCTAAAATTCATACATGTAACTTTCTTATTTTTTGTCAGATTTTGCTCAAACTTTCACTAATTAATTAATCTGTTTCTCTCATTTTTCTTCTTTTATTCAAATCAATTTAATACCAGGGTGGACTTTCCCCTTTAGCTACTCTATCTACTGTCCAGCTGCTATTACCATATACACTACATGGTTCTCCAAAGGGCTGAATAATTCTCTTTCATATCAGATTCCTTTTCACTATATCTGGATCACGAAACACAATATATTATAGATAATGGGTTGTAAGGACGTTCAGTAAACACTCAGCTGGATTTTGACCCCCTAAACCTCTGAACTGAAAGCAATACTTCTGAGCTTATTCCATCATTAAAAACAGAGGACAAAAGAGCCAAGAAAAATCCTGAATACAAATACAGTAGCTACTAAATAGTAAATACATTTAGAACACTTCTGTTCAGAGATGCAAATGTAGACGAATGTCTTACCAAAGGACGGAAGTGTGATGAACTGGACTCAAACCATGAATCATTTGATTCCATCCTTTTGATAATCCATAACAGATGAGCAATGCAGTCTCCCAACCCCCTGATGTCCCAACAAAAACTTGCTTTTGCAGATCCGAGAATGCAAATCTCACATGATCCAGAAATAGTCACTTACACAGTGTTGTTACACAGTCTCAAAAGTCCACATGCGTTCGCTGACAAAGAATACATTTCCCAAGGCAGCACTGCTACAGTGTTGAAAGAGATATCATCTGATCTCTGAAAATAATATATTTACCAATTCAGCACAGTCATAAAGAATCCACACCTGATATCCAAAAGTAAAATATATGCCAAGTTGGTGGTGCTACAGAGTTTGAAGATTTACCCTCTGACAACAAAGAGAGGAGCACATAGCTTGCCTGCAAGGAGCTCCGAGATAACAGTTAGAACAATAGAGATGAGGAAAATGACGTAGGAGGAGCCTACAGAGACGGTACTAGGGAGTTTGTAGGGTTCACCTCCAATCTCATCCACATAGAATCCAATAGGGAAGATGATGGCTGCCAGGCACAGTAAAATAACTGTAGAGGGGATGAAGATAACAAAGAAATCTATCGTAAATTTAAGATATTACACCAAAATTATGCATAGTGTATGTCTGATAAAAGAAAGTCATGAAGATATCATAAGTGGTGCACTAAAAGCACTTTTTGATAGACCTGTTCACAACGTTATTCAAATTTACTGATGTTTCTTTTCTGGGGACCTAGTAGCTACATGTAACAAGGTATTCTAATAACCTTTTATTAATGAATGAAGTACAATACTTGGATCCAGTTTGCATGTATACATTACTTGTTGCGATGTCTGACAAGCCTCTGACAAGCTTTCAGGTTGTCAAGAACAACCTTTGTTTTAAAAGTATGCATAAAATTTGAATACATTTGTGAACAGGTCTATTGCTACAAATCTTGGAGGTTGAAAATTTTCTTATCTGTTTGCTTTCAGAAGAAATACATTTTTTTCAGAGAACTTTAATATTTGTAAACAATTTTTTTTTAGGCTTTTACTCCCAGTGTTACAAATTAAAATTCCTCCCATTAAGCTTTTTCATTTACTAACAAGTGTCTACGGCGGACCGTTGAATACTAATGAGTCAGAAAGAAGAGGATCACGGGTATTTGATTCCAGTTCATCGTGACTTGGCCGTGAACCAGAATAGCCTGGTGGTTAAGTCGCTGCCCGGCAAGCAGTAGATGACAGGTTCGAATCCCACTGGTTCCAATTTTTTCTGACTTGTGATTTTCATTACAGATAGAGCATACGATCTATAACACTGGGAGTAAAAGCCTAAAAAAAAAAAAAAATTGTTTACAAATTAAAATTCCTCCCATTAAGCTTCTTCATTTACTAACTTTAATATTGTTTGATGAAATTTTCAGTGTTATGCTTGTTGGATTTTTCTCTATTTATTCAAATCAACTTTTTGTTAGGGTGGACCTGGCCTTTAAGTCTTCAAGTTTTACATCATCAATTTTCCCCCCTAAAGGAGAGAAGTATTGCTAGTACATGTATATTTCCAGGACAATGCAAATATATATTCCTTGAAGGGGGGGGGGGGGTGGCAAAGGTATTAATAAGATAAAAATATACATAGTGTACATTGTAGGTGGAAAAAATGCAAGGGGACATACCATGTCATCTTTTATTTTTTTGTGTTAACCTCCCCCTTCTCTATCTTTCTCTTTATAGCTTTTTCCCCTTTAAATGGGAGGAAAGATGCCCCCCCCCCACTACATGTACATGTACACTACCGTAATCTACAGGTACATGTATACATGTACCTCCAATGTACACAATAACCATATTATTAAAAAGATAGGACACAAAATGCATTATCGTTTTAGCAATGCTATTGCTGTTTCAAACTAGTTCATTAATCACTCACTTGCTGCAAAGGAGAACCAGCGTGCATGATCCAGCATGGTGATCCTCCGGTGCGAGTAGGCAAACATGACACAGGTGATCGTCAGGCAGATAATGGCACATATGATGAAGAACAGAGTAATCTGCCAAGCAGGACAGAGGTTAGGTGGAATGCACACTGTATCCCTGCCGAAGATTGTGAGGCACTGTGAGATAAGACCCATCGTCATGGCTCCTGCATGGAAAAAAGATGGCTGGATTTAAAATGGGAATACTAGGAAGATGGCCCTATTGGGAAGTCCACCCAGACACATGTACATGTAGTTAGTTGATTTTAATTCAAGAAGAAAAATGAAATAAACAGATTTTTGAAGTTGTAATCAAACACAAATTGGCAACTCTGTGACATATCTCTTGAGGTCTTCTCTCATGTGCTCTGTCGTGAACATTTCATACATATCTATTTTCTTAGTAGTTGATGAAGAAATAAATTTGTTTCATGCAGGAGCTGTGTAAAACATATTCGCAGCTACATGTACATGTGTACATGTATGTGTATTATATCTGGTGCATGTATGATTAAACATTTTCTTTAAAAAAAAAAAAAAATTAATGAATTTTTTAGTCCAGGGCAAATGGGAGAGGACCTCACACGTATGTGACAGTCTCACAGAGTTGCTCATTTGTATTTGATCAATTACAAATTCATAAATTTGTAACTCTCTTAACTTTTATCGGATTTTGCTCAAATTTTCAATGATCCATTCTTCCCTTTTTTCTGCTTCTATTAAGACCAACTTGATATCTGGATGGCCTTACCCTTTAATAGATTATCAGAATACTAAATGAACTTTAAATTTGTTCAATAAATGATGTGTCAATTATTTAACCTCTACTAGAAATGTGCTTTCATTCAATAATCTCATATCTGAGAAGATGTGCCTACTAAATATGACAGTCATAACAGCTAATTGATTTTGACTTGATATTGAACTAATTTGTCTTCAACATTCTAATTTCTGCGGGCAGTCCAACCCCCCTCCCCCCCCCCCAAAAAAAAAAAAATTAAAAATCCTAAAACAAACAACAAATGTAGGTGTCAGATATCTTACATCCAAGTCCCCAATCATACATGTATGTGTTAACGTGTTCCTGCCCTCATACTGCAAAAAGTAAACCCTTACAGTTACAAACAAACACTTGATACAGTAAGTCATCTTAATGTGCCATCAAAATGCATTCTTCTTTGTTTTATTTGTTACTTAGAACTTCATTTTCATGTTCTTGAATAAATTTTTTTCAACACACAAAAAGAACGAAAGAAAGAAAGAAAGAAAGAAGAGGAAAGAAAAATTAAAAAGAGGAAGAGGAAAAAGGAAGAGGAAAAAGGAAGAGGAAAAAGGAAGAGGAAAAAGGAGGAGGAAGAGGGGTGAGCAGAAGGAGAAGCATGAGAAGAACTAGAAATGTGCATTCCTCGTGCTGCGCAATGCGAAATGTATCCCCCGGCGCTGGCAGCGATTTGAAGGAGGGACAAAGACCCTCCCCCATCCCCTCCCTCAAACAAAAGGATGGTGTAGAAATTGCCGCCAGTGGCCCGGAATATTGTCAACACCAGGAGCAGCATTACCAAAACGATTTGTGTAGATTAGAGTATAATGCATTTTTATAGAAAATTCGGAAGAAATATGACCTCAGAGCGCACATAAGACATCCACTAAAATATGACCTTTGATCCTATGAAAGACGGAACACTAGAGGCAGCATCACCAAAAACTGTAGAGGTGTAATCTATAATGGACCTACATACAAAATTTGAATGAAATCCGTCAAGAAATGCAGAAGTAAGAGTGCACAAAAGGGACAAATGAGCTTTGACCCTATAAAGGACGGAACAATGAGGGCAGCATCACCAAACAGTAAAGATGTGTAGATTATACCAAGATACATCTCCATACAAAATTTGAAAGAAATCCATCAAGAAATGTGGCCTGCAGAGTGAACTCACGCCATCCCTTGAAGTATGACCTTTGACCCTATAAAAGACGGGACACTGGTGGCAGCATCACCAAAAACTACAGGTTTTTAGATTACACCAAGGGACACCTTCATGCAAAATTTGAACGAAATCCGTCAAGAAATGCAGAAGTAAGAGTGCAAGAAATGGAAAAATGACCTTTGACCCTATAAAGGACGGAACAATGAGGGCAGCATCACCAAACAGTAAAGATGTGTAGATTATACCAAGATACATCTCCATACAAAATTTGAAAGAAATCCATCAAGAAATGTGGCCTGCAGAGTGAACTCACGCCATCCCTTGAAGTATGACCTTTGACCCTATAAAAGACGGGACACTGGTGGCAGCATCACCAAAAACTACAGGTTTTTAGATTACACCAAGGGACACCTTCATGCAAAATTTGAACGAAATCCGTCAAGAAATGCAGAAGTAAGAGTGCAAGAAATGGAAAAATGACCTTTGACCCTATAAAGGACGGAACAATGAGGGCAGCATCACCAAAAATTAAATATGTGTAGATTATACCAAGATACATCTCCATACAAAATTTGAATGAAATATGTCAAGAAATGCAGAAGTAAGAGTGCACAAAAGGGACAAATGAGCTTTGACCCTATAAAGGACGGAACAATGAGGGCAGCATCACCAAACAGTAAAGATGTGTAGATTATACCAAGATACATCTCCATACAAAATTTGAAAGAAATCCATCAAGAAATGTGGCCTGCAGAGTGAACTCCACCATCCCTTGAAGTATGACCTTTGACCCTATAAAAGACGGGACACTGGTGGCAGCATCACCAAAAACTACAGATTTTTAGATTACACCAAGGGACACCTTCATGCAAAATTTGAACGAAATCCGTCAAGAAATGCAGAAGTAAGAGTGCAAGAAATGGAAAAATGACCTTTGACCCTATAAAGGACGGAACAATGAGGGCAGCATCACGAAAAATTAAACATGTGTAGATTATACCAAGATACATCTCCATACAAAATTTGAACAAAATCCATTGAGAAATGTGGCCTGCAGACTGCACTCACGACATGTCCTGAAGTATGACCTTTGACCCTATAAAAGACGGGACACTGGTGGCAGCATCACCAAACACTATAGGTTTTTAAATTACACCAAGAGACACCTTCATGTAAAATTTGAACAAAATCCGTTGAGAAATGTGACCGCCAGAGCGCACACAAGAGTACACACAAGACATCTATCAAAATATGACCTCTGACCCTATAAAAGACGGAACACTGGGGGCAGCATCACCAAAATCTATAGGGTTCCAGATTTTACCAAGAGACACCTTCATACAAAATTTGAACAAAATCCGTTGAGAAATGTGACCGCTAGAGCGCACACAAACTTTCCCCAAAAATATGGCCTTTTACCCTATAAAAGACGGAACACTGGGGGCAGCATCACCAGAAACTATAGGGGTCCAGATTTTACCAAGATACACGTCCATAGGAAGTCTGAAAGAAATTCGTTGAGAAATGTGACCGCTAGAGCGCACACAAGAATGTGACGCGGCGGCGGCGGCGGCGGCGGCGGCGGCGGCGGCGAACGCTGCTGAATCCAAAGTATCCCCCGGCAGTATGCCGGGGGATACAATTACAGAGGAGGGAAAGGGAAAGAAGGATTAAAGAGGAAAGGGGAAAGAAGAAGAATAGAAGAAGAAGAAGAAGAAGGAAAAGGAGGAAAAGGAGGAGAAGGAGGGGGAGGGGGAGGGGAGGGGGGGAGGGGGGGGGAGGAGGAGGAGGAGGAGGAGGGGGGGAGGAGGAGGAGGAGGAGGAGGAGGAGGAGGAGGAGGAGGAGGAGGAGAGAAGAAAGAGGAGGAGACTGGAGGAGGACTGGAGAGCCTGGAGGATAAGAATAAGAAAATATCACTCAAAAGTAACAGTATAACATGTATGGAATCATTTATACATATATACAAGCTTATCTGAAGATAATCTTGTAGGTCTATTCCACAATAGATTTTACGGCTGAATAGGCTTCAATAGCTTTTGTGTGTGTTAGCAGGCTCTGATCCATTCTAGATCATTCATACACGAGAGGAAAATAATTTAAAAATAAAATTTCACTTTCAACTCTGAAACCTCAGATTTGTAGCACAGTGAGTAATAACCCTTTCAAACCAAGCACTTACCCGCATGGTCTGAAAAGAACACGGGAAAAGTCACCCACTCCACTTACATGTACGAGGGGGAAGATATTTTAAGCGGATGAGTAGTTGGTTTGAAAGGGTCGGCGGATAACTTCCCCGGTGAAATACGTCAGCAATCAATTATCACTTCCGGCTAGTCACATTATGATCCCATTTCATCGCATCGACTCCGTTAACCCCGCGTGAAAACCAAACACGCGCGCCCTGAACCTGACCTGATTTCCGGCCGATTGAACATGGAATTCGTAACCAATGGCAACTTTTCCAGGGAAGTGGGTCGGTCTGAATGGTGCTTCTGTACTTCCTCCATAACCTATGGAACGTCGTGCTCGTAAAATTTGATTTTATGAAGAAAAATTGCAGAATGGCATGGAATGGGAAGAAACACTCATAGCTACATTCCTATACTTCGTGTGTATAATGTAGGCAGTCATACACCTCAACTTTTTAAAACACCACTGCACAAAAGTCACAAACATTCACTCAAAATCGGCATTTAATTTACAAAAACCGACCACTAAATATCCAAGAAATACAATAAATTCAACTCACCGATGTTGGAAAAGATATTTCCAAAAATCAAATCCGTAATTTACTGTTGATTCTCGCGAAACGAGTTATCGGAGTCATTGTGTACATTTCCTGGTCGCCGCGGGCGCTGACATCTCCCCAAAAGAGTTTTGTCTTTAAAAATTCGGTCCCTATGTGGCATACACGGAAAGTCCCGATTTTCTGTGTGCGCGATCGTAAAGATCGATGTGCGCTTGTGATCCCGAGTTTCTTCGTGGACAAAAATTTTATTGGCCGATTTTAGTCTAAGACATCGGCAGTATGTAAACAACACGCGATCGCGAAACAAATCGGCGGGGATTTCTCCGGTTTTGGACAAGATTTTGACTTTGGATTTTGCTGAAAATATCAAAAGTTCTTTCTAACGGCCATTTTGAGGTAGGAGTGAGATTTTTAAGTGCTGAATTTGAAAGCAAGTATTTAAAAATATTTATCTTATTTTCCCCCCATACCTTTACTACACGCGACAGAAAATATCAACTATTTTTGCATTTTGTATTCGTAGTGGTCAATATGACCACTATTCGTGGTGTGGGAAGAAACCCGGGGGGGTCACTCGCCGACTGAAGTGGTACCCATGCGTGTCCAAAAAACGTCGAATAAGGGTCGGATTTCCGACCCAAGGCGTCGACGACGTCTTTTGAAAAAGGGGGTGTTTTTCGGTCTTACATTCAACGTTTTTGAGAAAAAGGGTCTCAATTTAGCTGGTTCTTCGACGTCAATCGACACGATCGAGCGCGAGCGAATGGATTATACACAGAGAGAGAATCACGCAGACATTCGACAGACGACAGTTCGGGTGGCGTTTCATAAAACTTGTCATCACTAACAACTGTTATAAGCTATTAAAATCCTTGCATCTGATTGGCTGAGAGCAGACTTGTCGGTAAAAATCACTGACAAGACACTTGATGAAACGCTCCCTATGGGAGTAACGGTATCGATATCGGTACCTTGCCGTCCGCGGCCCCGGCCGGCTGGGGCGGCTTCGTCAACCCGTCAGGTATCATGTCAGATCAACCCGTTACATATTTATTCTTTGTACATGTTATCCATTGTTTCAATAAAAACATAAATAAAAAAAAAAAAAAAAAAAAAAAAAAATGTCAGATCAACCCGTCAACAAGTTGCGATTTTCGTACTGCCTACTGGTTTTCGTAAAAGACAAAATCAAAAGGTGAGCAGTTAATATGCAGACATCTCTTATAGTCTTGGTCTTGGCCTACATAAAAATTTGAAAATTACAATTTTAACTTACAGGTGCTCGTTTCGTAATATAAAACAAATTTCTAATCATAAATAATCGCCACTTATATAGTCTTAGCAAAAATTGTAATATTAGTCCCACGTATGCCTCTCTGTGTCTGTGTGAGCATGTTGATTTTCTGACCGGATTTTTTGCCGACATCGATGACATCCCTGAAATCTTCTTCGTCAAATTTGAACATTTTATTCTTTTCAACAATGTTGATATCATTAAGTAGGCCTATCAGGCGCAGACAGGAGGCTTGACTTAACCGTTATTGCAATGATAACTCAAAATAACTGGATATTATACGACCAGTAGTGCCAGTAGTATCATGACTTGCCTTCTAATGCGGTAAAGGGAATACTGGAATAATAACATGTGGACACAAGTTAGCTGGTCTTGTGAGAAGCTTTATTACCAAGTCATATACATGAATGTATCTCTACAGGGAATGCAATTTTGTAATCAGTGCATCCCAATGTTAAACATTGACTATGAATGTCAGAAAAATTGGGATCAGAAAATTATGCTTGATATAATGAAACATTGTTTTAACCTTGCTCCTAAATAAATAAAAAGAAAAAAGAAAAATTGGGATCAGAAAATTGTGCTCGTTATAATGGTTTACCTTGTTTTGACCTTGCTCCCAATAATAAGAGTTCCCTGTATCAGTGTTCTCTATAAACTAGAGACCACTTTATCTTTTGCTGACAAATCGATTACATAAAGAGCTTCACTTTGCAATACTAGAAAAAGAAGACAGTGAAGTAAGAATTTTGAGCATAATAAAACAGTTTAACCTAAAATCTGGATTAATTTATGTTTCTTCATTCAAGTGTATGATTTCAAATATGTCATGTACAAACTTTGTCCATTTACATCATATAGGGCACTCCCGGGTACATTTCTGTAAAATAGTTGGTATTTTCTGTCGCATGTACTAAAGGTATGGGGGGGGAAATAAGATAAATATTTTAAATACTTGCTTTCAAATTCAGCCCTTAAAAATCTCACTCCTACCTCAAATGGCCGTTAGGAAGAACTTTTGATATTTACAGCAAAATCCAAAGTCAAAATCTTGTCCAAAACCGGAGAAATCCCCGCGGATTTGTTTCGCGATCGCGTGTTGTTTACAAACTGCCGATGTCCTAGACTAAAATCGGCCAATATAATTTTTGTCCACGAAGAAACTCGGGATCGCAAGGGCACATCGATCTTACGATCGCGCACACAGAAAATCGGAACTTTTCCGTGTACGCCATAGGGACCGAATTTTTGAGGACAAAACTCTTTTGGGGAGATGTCAGCGCCCGCGGCGACCAGGAAATGTACACAATGACTCCGATAGCTCGTTTCGCGAGAATCAACAGTAAATTGCGGATTTCATTTTTGTAAATATCTTTTCCAACATTGGTGAGTTGAATTTATTGTATTTCTTGGATATTTTGGGGTCGGTTTTTGAAAATTAAATGCCGATTTTGAGTGAATATTGGTGACTTTTGTGCAGTGGTGTTTTAAAAAGATGAGGTGTATGACTGCCTACATTATACACACGAAGTATAGGAATGTACCTATGAGTGATATCGGGGTCCATTTATACACTGTGCCATACCAATTATACCACTAAAGGGGTATGTTTCACATTGTTCTATGCCATTTATGTCGATTACGGGTATATTTTACATTGTCTTACGCCATTTACGCCATTTAGGGGTATATTTAACATTGTCTTACGCCATTTACGCCAATTAGGGGTATATTTTACATAATTTTACGCCGTTTACGCCATTAAGGGGTAGATTTAGACACCAAGGATTACGCCATTTAGGGTCCAATTTTGAGGTGCTCGGACGAGCATGGGTACCACTTCACTCTTCAGTCTGCGAGTGACCCCCCGGGGAAGAAACATGCTGCTGATCACCCGTAGTCGTACATTCAGAACTGAGAAATGAACTTCAAACTATCAAAACCAATAGGACAATCAATATGCATCAGACTGACCATGATGATGACTGCACCTTGAACACAATATCGACAAAATTTACACAAAATCTGCACAAAATGGACATCAACAACAACAAAACAAAAGAGACACCTGCAGGCTGCACCTGTTCACTTGTAACATCGAAAATATGGTGTGGGACTGTAGCCTAATAAAATTTAAAAATAGGTCGCCTCTTACCAGATCCATGAGAAACTACCCATACCGGGTTGAATACACTTGTTAGTGCGAAAACATCTGCAGCAAAAAAGAGGAATCCTGTTGCTATCATTATCTTATCCATCGCCTCTGATATATTTTATGTCCCCATCAAAATGTAGTTCCTAAGAATTTCTTAAATAGAAAAGGTTTTGTTGATAATTAATTGTTGCTATCGTTCATAATCGATAGTATCGAGGCGCTCCTTGAATCTGGCGACCACAAGTTCAGCGACCAATTAGGGTGTCGCCGAAACGTCCAACAGAAAACAGAAAAATATTTCTAAATTAAAAAGATCATGTAATACCATTCATTTACTAAATTTGGAATCTGTAGAGGGTGAAAATTGGTCTAAAAATAGTCTTCGTTGCATCTTAAATAGCATGGGCCAAACTATTAAAATTTCAGACCAATAATTCGGAATTTATTGCTTTCATGAGAGAATTCGAATACCGTTCTTCCGGCGAAGAACATCGCTCAATTCAAAATGAATCAAGCTAGTATTACAAGTGTTACAGATGTTCGCAAGACATTTCATATTCTTAGCTCTTTACACCATGAAAAAGAGGAGATATTCAGCTTTATCATGGTATAGGTCACTATGCTTAGCAAGTTGTCTGGATCTTACTGTTTAAACTTCAACACGGCATATATTCTCGATATTATTACACTTCGCATGAACAATAGCGCCAGTGCACTATTCTATGCAGCTTGACGTAACTCAATAATGAAGTTCTGCAGAAAAAGTGTTATAAATGTTCGCAAGACATTTCATATTCTTAGCTGATTACACCATGAAATAGGGGATATATTCAGCTTTATCATGGTATAGGTCACTATGCTTAGCAAGTTGTCTGGATCTTACTGTTTAAACTTCAACACGGCACATATTCTCGATATTATTACGCTTCACATGAACAATAGCGCCAGTGCGGTATTATATGCGGCTTCACGTAACTCAATAATGAAGTTCTGCAGAAAAAGTGTTATAAATGTTCGCAAGACATTTCATATTCTTAGCTGATTACACCATGAAAAAGAGGAGATATTCAGCTTTATCATGGTATAGGTCACTATGCTTAGCAAGTTGTCTGGATCTTACTGTTTAAACTTCACCACGGCACATATTCTCCAAATATTACACTCCACAATTTAAATTGTATTATGGAGCTTCGTAACTCAATAATGAAGTGCTGAAGAAAAAGTGTTATAAATATTCGCAAGACATTTCATATTCTTAGCTGATTACACCATGAAAAAGAGGAGATATTCAGCTTTATCTTGGTATAGGTCGCTATGCTTAGCAAATTGTCTGGATCTTACTGTTTAAACTTCAACACGGCACATATTCTCGAAATATTACACTTCGTATGAACATTAGCGCCAATGCGGAATTCGCGTAACTCAATAATGAAGTTCTGCAGAAAAAGTGTTATAAATATTCGCAAGACATTTCATATTCTTAGCTCTTTACACCATGAAAAAGAGGAGATATTCAGCTTTATTATGGTATAGGTCGCTATGCTTAGCAAATTGTCTGGAGCTTACTGTTTAAACTTCAACACGGCATATCTTCTCGATATTATTACACTTCGCATGAACAATAACGCCAGTGCAATATTCTATGCAGCTTGACGTAACTCAATAATGAAGTTCTGCAGAAAAAGTGTTATAAATATTCGCAAGACATTTCATATTCTTAGCTCTTTACAACATGAAAAAGGAGAGATATTCAGCTTTATCATGGTATAGGTCACTATGCTTAGCAAATTGTCTGGAGCTTACTGTTTAAACTTCAACACGGCATATCTTCTCGATATTATTACACTTCGCATGAACAATAGCGCCAGTGCAATATTCTATGCAGCTTCACGTAACTCAATAATGAAGTTCTGCAGAAAAAGTGTTATAAATATTCGCAAGACATTTCATATTCTTAGCTCTTTACACCATGAAAAAGGAGAGATATTCAGCTTTATCATGGTATAGGTCACTATGCTTAGCAAATTGTCTGGAGCTTACTGTTTAAACTTCAACACGGCATATCTTCTCGATATTATTACACTTCGCATGAACAATAGCGCCAGTGCAATATTCTATGCAGCTTCACGTAACTCAATAATGAAGTTCTGCAGAAAAAAGTGTTATAAATATTCGCAAGACATTTCATATTCTTAGCTGATTACACCATGAAAAAGAGGAGATATTCAGCTTTATCATGGTATAGGTCACTATGCTTAGCAAGTTGTCTGGATCTTACTGTTTAAACTTCACCACGGCACATATTCTCCAAATATTACACTCCACAATTTAAATTGTATTATGGAGCTTCGTAACTCAATAATGAAGTGCTGAAGAAAAAGTGTTATAAATATTCGCAAGACATTTCATATTCTTAGCTGATTACACCATGAAAAAGAGGAGATATTCAGCTTTATCATGGTATAGGTCACTATGCTTAGCAAATTGTCTGGAGCTTACTGTTTAAACTTCAACACGGCATATCTTCTCGATATTATTACACTTCGCATGAACAATAGCGCCAGTGCAATATTCTATGCAGCTTCACGTAACTCAATAATGAAGTTCTGCAGAAAAAGTGTTATAAATATTCGCAAGACATTTCATATTCTTAGCTCTTTACACCATGAAAAAGGAGAGATATTCAGCTTTATCATGGTATAGGTCACTATGCTTAGCAAATTGTCTGGAGCTTACTGTTTAAACTTCAACACGGCATATCTTCTCGATATTATTACACTTCGCATGAACAATAGCGCCAGTGCAATATTCTATGCAGCTTCACGTAACTCAATAATGAAGTTCTGCAGAAAAAAGTGTTATAAATATTCGCAAGACATTTCATATTCTTAGCTGATTACACCATGAAAAAGAGGAGATATTCAGCTTTATCATGGTATAGGTCACTATGCTTAGCAAGTTGTCTGGATCTTACTGTTTAAACTTCACCACGGCACATATTCTCCAAATATTACACTCCACAATTTAAATTGTATTATGGAGCTTCGTAACTCAATAATGAAGTGCTGAAGAAAAAGTGTTATAAATATTCGCAAGACATTTCATATTCTTAGCTGATTACACCATGAAAAAGAGGAGATATTCAGCTTTATCATGGTATAGGTCGCTATGCTTAGCAAGTTGTCTGGATCTTACTGTTTAAACTTCAACACGGCACATATTCTCGATATTATTACACTTCGCACGAACAATACCGCCAGTGCAATATTCTACGCAGCTTCACGTAACTAAATAATGAAGTTCTGCAGAAAAAGTGTTATAAATGTTCGCAAGACATTTCATATTCTTAGCTGATTACACTATTAAATAGAGGAGATATTCAGCTTTCTTATGGTATAGGTCGCTATGCTTAGCAAGTTGTCTGGATCTTACTGTTTAAACTTCAACACGGCACATATTCTCGAAATATTACACTTCGTATGAACATTAGCGCCAATGCGGAATTCGCGTAACTCAATAATGAAGTTCTGCAGAAAAAGTGTTATAAATATTCGCAAGACATTTCATATTCTTAGCTCTTTAGACCATGAAAAAGAGGAGATATTCACCTTTATTATGGTATAGGTCGCTATGCTTAGCAAGTTGTCTGGAGCTTACTGTTTAAACTTCAACACGGCATATCTTCTCGATATTATTACACTTCGCATGAACAATAGCGCCAGTGCAATATTCTATGCAGCTTCACGTAACTCAATAATGAAGTTCTGCAGAAAAAGTGTTATAAATGTCCGCAAGACATTTCATATTCTTAGCTCTTTACACCATGAAAAAGAGGAGATATTCAGCTTTATCATGGTATAGGTGACTATGCTTAGCAAGTTGTCTGGATCTTACTGTTTAAACTTCAACACGGCATATATTCTCGATATTATTACACTTCGCATGAACAATACCGCCAGTGCAATATTCTACGCAGCTTCACGTAACTAAATAATGAAGTTCTGCAGAAAAAGTGTTATAAATGTTCGCAAGACATTTCATATTCTTAGCTGATTACACCATGAAAAAGAGGAGATATTCAGCTTTATCATGGTATAGGTCACTATGCTTAGCAAGTTGTCTGGATCTTACTGTTTAAACTTCACCACGGCACATATTCTCCAAATATTACACTCCACAATTTAAATTGTATTATGGAGCTTCGTAACTCAATAATGAAGTGCTGAAGAAAAAGTGTTATAAATGTTCGCAAGACATTTTATATTCTTAGCTGATTACGCCATGAAATAGAGGAGATATTCAGCTTTATTATGGTATAGGTCACTATGCTTAGCAAGTTGTCTGGATCTTACTGTTTGAACTTCGACACGGCACATATTCTCAAAATATTACACTTCGTATGAACAATAGCGCCGGTGCGGTATTACAGGGCTTCACGTTACTCAATATAATAATGAAATTCGGAAGAAAAAGTGTTTTTAAATGTTCGCAAGACATTTCATATTCTTAGCTGATTACACCATGAAATAGGGGAGATATTCAGCTTTATCATGGTATAGGTCACTATGCTTAGCAAGTTGTCTGGATCTTACTGTTTAAATTTCAAGACGGAAAACATCCTCGAAATATATTACACTTAGCACCCATATGGTATTATATGGAGCTTCGGGTAACTTAATAATGAAGTCCTGAATGAAAAAAGAAGTGCGGAGTCAGGCGCGCTGAAAGTTCATTTTTTTATTATAAATATATTTCTTAATTAAGTAATTTATTTATTATTTATTATTTTATTTGTTTATTTTGTTTTTTTTTGGGACGCTCTGAGGGCCCCTCCTCAAACAGATAGCCTATAGGGATCCCGACCTCAAACGCTACTCTATAGTATTGCAAGTAAGAACATTTATATCATTGCGTTTTGCATTTTAAAATTTGCATTTTACGTCACGAGAAAGCTGTTAGTTATTTTTTTGCAAAGGTGTTGTTGGGGGGAGGTGAAAAAACAACCCCCTCTCCGTTGATAAAGGGAAAAATCTACCTACACGCTTTCATCGCCACAGGTAGACATGATCTGTACAATCCTGAGATACGTAGCGCCTAACGTCCACTGGCGTAGCCAGGCTTGTTGAAAAAGGGGGCACAGGGAGGATGACACACAAAATCACAGGATCACATAGTCTAGTTACACCCCCGCACACACAGATACAGACACACAGTGATTTATTTTGACCTTTGCTTGGGGGGGGGGGGGGGGGGCAAAGGCTATCGAACCAATGGTGATATCCAGAAAAAAAATCGTTTTGCAGGTCCCACTTCGCGTCGGAAGTGTTTTCCCTCTTTGCATTTTGATTGAAAGTGGTAAGACACGTTAATGCTCCATAGTTCATGCATAAACTATATTGATTTGTATATTTTAAGATATTTCAGATTTTATTTTCATGCATACAAATGCGGCGCAGGGGCGTATCCATGATTTCCCAATAGGGGGGCGCCAGGCATTATTGATCGCCGTCCTGGGAGAGAGGTGTAAGGGGAGGGGGTGCCCCCTCCCCTTTGGAATTTTTTTGCTTCTGAAGAAGGGCTGAGATGCAAAATAATCCTATATGTGACCAATTTTGAAGCCTATTTAATGAACAACTTTTTTTTTTTTTTGCTATTTTTTTTTTTTTTTACGACGGCCAATAGGGGGCGTGCGCCTGTTGCGCCACCCCCTGGATACGCCACTGCGGCGGAACGTCGGGCTCGGACAATGGAAGTGGGGAGGGGCACCTTTTGTTACAAGAAAATTATACGTGCCAATGGTAATGACGCACCCTGTACCCCCACATAATGTGTGTCATTTGTCAAATTGAAAGCGAACTTAAGGCACTCTTCTGTCACTTTTGTGATTGATAACACCGCTAAAATTGACCCACACCACAGTCACAAAAAAATGACGAACATTGTTCATTTTGTTCTGGGTAATTTTTAGAAAGTGTTTTAAAATTAATTTTGTTTGTTTGTTCTGCTGAAAATGTATTTACAATCCACACCCCTCGGAATTCGGATTTCGGATGTTATTTTATTTTATTTTATATCATTTCATTTCATTTTATATTTTTATTCCATTTTAATTTCTTTTATTATTTTATACTTGCACCGTATATAGTGTAGTTATGTGTTTTCTTTGATTACCACTACATTGAAACGATAACATGCAGGTTTCAGGCACTTAATTTTACTGCAACCATTAAATATTTAATCATTACAAGTCGTGTAAATAAATACCCCCGGACAACTACCCCCGGACAACTACCCCTGGACAACTTCCCCTGGACAACTACCCCCTTAGGACAATTACCCCAGGACAATTAACCCCAGGACAATTACCCCCAGGACAACTACCCCCCGGGGGAATAATTGTCCAGGTTGTAGTTGTCCGGGGGGATAACTGTCCAGGGGGTAGTTATCGGGGGGGGGGGGGGGAGTGGGACTAAAGTATTGTTCGGGGGGGGGGGGTATCGGGGTAATTGTCATTTTATGGGGTGTAATTTTTCCTGGGGGTAATTGTCCGGGGAGGGGTTAATTGTCCTGGGGTAGCTGTCCTGGGGGTAGTTGTCCTGGGGATAATTGTTCTATGGGATAGTTGTCCAGGGGGTAGTTGTCCGGGGCAGTGGCTTATCCAGGTCTTCCTGCGCCCGGGGCAAACTGTCAAATCTGCACACTCCCCCCCCCCCCCCCCCCCCCCCCCCCCATGCCCAAACTCAGATTGATGTGCGTTATTAGGTTAGAGATGATGGCACTACGTGAAAATGAGTTTTGGTGGACATAACCCGGGGTTGTTAGTTCTTTTTTTTAACCCTTAAATTGACATTTCTTATGTATTTTAACCTTAGATAGAAAAGTCCAAGGGAATACATCGACCTAACTATAGATTTTTTTTTTAATTTTGAATATTCCTTTTTGGGGCGCAAAATCAATGAAAATCCTGAAGAAATATGTTTGAGGAATATAGCAAGGCAATAGCAAGGCAAAATTACGATTTCTTTCGAATGTTCTATACTTTGAAAGTGCTTTTTATTCACTTATATCTCATCTGGGGCCCGCAATTTAACAAGCTCCTGCCTTATGCGGCGGGGGGGGGGGGGGGGGGGGGCAAAGCAACTAGAGTCAATTAATGGTTAACACTTTTAAAACGCCATGGGGGGGGGGGGGGGGGGCTTAAATGGCAGGATCCTGAACATAATTATGCGAGGGAACAAAGGGACCGAGCTTTAGAAAATTTGTGCATTTCAAACTCTATAAAACACCATATCTTACGCATTTTGTTATTGACCGCGGCGCAAATAACCCTCAAAGACCATACTTTTTTTGTATTATGTTTTCCCCCATTTCTTTCTCTCTTTTGCGTTTTTTGCGCCCCCTTCAAGTGCCGCCCGGGTAACGTGCCCCCTCTGCCCCCCGGTAGATACGCCACTGGTGCTGAGTAGTTTTCCAGGGGGTAGTTGTCCTAGAATCAAGAGTAGAAATTACGTTCAAATTTTAGTTATATAATTATGAAGCACCATCTTGAGACTGATAAAATTTTAAAAATTGTTGTTCTATTGCGACTATATGTGATTTTTCCTGCCGTTGAAGTTTATGGTCAGCTCATCGACCCCACCCCCTCCCCCGCCCCTGTAAAGAGTAAACTGATCATATGAAGGAAAAACAATAGTAAACCACAAAGTTTAATTTTTACATTTGCAGTTGACATGTTTTTACATTTTTGGTAAATTTAGGATCTTTCGATAATTTAGGGATTTTAATGGTCAGGAAACCGTGGTTATTCTTACATTTATGGTAGATTTTTACATTTCTGGGCTCTACACCCCCCCCCCCCCCCCCCCCCCCCCCCCCCCCCCCCCCCCCCCCCTTCACCACCACTTCCATTGTCCGAGCCTGACGTTCCACCGCCTCTCTTCTATTTCATGGTTTAATCAGCAAAGAATATGAAATGTCTTGCGAACATTTATAACACTTTTTCTTCAGAACTTCATTATTGAGTTACGAAGCTCCATAATAAAATACGAGCGCTTTAATGCGGAGTGTAATATTTGGAGAATATGTGCCGTGGTGAAGTTTAAACAGTAAGATCCAGACAACTTGCTAAGCATAGTGACCTATACCATGATAAAGCTGAATATATCCCCTATTTCGTGGTGTAATCAGCTAAGAATATGAAATGTCTTGCGAACATTTATAACACTTTTTCTTCCAAACTTCATTATTATATTGAGTAACGTGAAGCTCCGTAATACCGCACTGGCGCTATTGTTCATGTGAAGCGTAATAATACCGAGAATATGTGCCGTGGTGAAGTTTAAACAGTAAGATCCAGACAACTTGCTAAGCATAGTGACCTATACCATAATAAAGCTGAATATCTCCTCTATTTCATGGTGTAATCAGCTAAGAATATGAAATGTCTTGCGAACGTTTATAACACTTTTTCTTCCGAACTTCATTATTGAGTAACGTGCAGCCCCGTAATACCGCACTGGCGCTATTGTTCATGTGAAGCGTAATATTTTGAGAATATGTGCCGTGTTAAAGTTTAAACAGTAAGATCCAGACAACTTGCTAAGCATAGTGACCTATACCATGATAAAGCTGAATATATATCCCCTATTTCATGGTGTAATCAGCTAAGAATATGAAATGTCTTGCGAACCGTTATAACACATTTTTTTTTCAGAACTTCATTATTGAGTTACGAAGCTCCATAATACAATACGAGCGTTTGAATGCGGAGTGTAATATTTCGAGAATATGTGCCGTGGTGAAGTTTAAACAGTAAGATCCAGACAACTTGCTAAGCATAGTGACCTATACCATGAAAAAGCTGAATATCCCCTCTATTTCATGGTGTAATCACCTAAGTATATGAAATGTCTTGCGAACATTTAAAAACACTTTTTCTTCAGAACTTCATTATTGAGTTACGAAGCTCCATAATACAATACGAGCACTTTAATGCGGAGTGTAATATTTCGAGAATAATTATGTGCCGTGGTGAAGTTTAAACAGTAAGATCCAGACAACTTGCTAAGCATAGTGA
Organism: Heliocidaris erythrogramma; assembly: GCA_025617745.1. Lineage (NCBI taxonomy): Eukaryota > Metazoa > Echinodermata > Echinoidea > Camarodonta > Echinometridae > Heliocidaris > Heliocidaris erythrogramma. The sequence goes on along the minus strand of CM046857.1, from coordinate 13,219,872 downwards.
CCTATACCATGATAAAGCTGAATATATCCCCTATTTCGTGGTGTAATCAGCTAAGAATATGAAATGTCTTGCGAACATTTATAACACTTTTTCTTCTGAACTTCATTATTTAGTAACGTGAAGCCCCGTAATACCGCACTGGCGCTATTGTTCATACGAACTGTAATATTTTGAGAATATGTGCCGTGTCGAAGTTCAAACAGTAAGATCCAGACAACTTGCTAAGCATAGTGACCTATACCACGATAAAGTTGAATATCTCCTCTATTTCATGGTGTAATCAGCTAAGAATATGAAATGTCTTGCGAACATTTATAACACTTTTTCTGCAGAACTTCATTATTGAGTTACGTGAAGCCGCATATAATACCGCACTGGCGCTATTGTTCATGTGAAGCGTAATAATATCGAGAATATGTGCCGTGTTGAAGTTTAAACAGTAAGATCCAGACAACTTGCTAAGCATAGTGACCTATACCATGATAAAGCTGAATATCTCCCCTATTTCATGGTGTAATCAGGTAAGAATATGAAATGTCTTGCGAACATTTATAACACTTTTTCTTCCGAACTTCATTATTATATTGAGTAACGTGAAGCCCCGTAATACCGCACTGGCGCTATTGTTCATGTGAAGCGTAATAATATCGAGAATATGTGCCGTGGTGAAGTTTAAACAGTAAGATCCAGACAACTTGCTAAGCATAGTGACCTATACCATGATAAAGCTGAATATATCCCCTATTTCATGGTGTAATCGGCTAAGAATATGAAGTGTCTTGCGAACCGTTATAACACTTTTTCTTCAGAACTTCATTATTGAGTTACGAAGCTCCATAATACAATACGAGCACTTTAATGCGGAGTGTAATATTTCGAGAATAATTATGTGCCGTGGTGAAGTTTAAACAGTAAGATCCAGACAACTTGCTAAGCATAGTGACCTATACCATGATAAAGCTGAATATCCCCTATTTCATGGTGTAATCAGCTAAGAATATGAAATGTCTTGCGAACCGTTATAACACTTTTTCTTCAGAACTTCATTATTGAGTTACGAAGCTCCATAATACAATACGAGCACTTTAATGCGGAGTGTAATATTTCGAGAATAATTATGTGCCGTGGTGAAGTTTAAACAGTAAGATCCAGACAACTTGCTAAGCATAGTGACCTATACCATGATGAAGCTGAATATCTCCTCTATTTCATGGTGTAATCAGCTAAGAATATGAAATGTCTTGCGAACATTTATAACACTTTTTCTTCTGAACTTCATTATTTAGTAACGTGAAGCCCCGTAATACCGCACTGGCGCTATTGTTCATACGAACTGTAATATTTTGAGAATATGTGCCGTGTCGAAGTTCAAACAGTAAGATCCAGACAACTTGCTAAGCATAGTGACCTATACCACGATAAAGTTGAATATCTCCTCTATTTCATGGTGTAATCAGCTAAGAATATAAAATGTCTTGCGAACATTTATAACACTTTTTCTTCAGCACTTCATTATTGAGTTACGAAGCTCCATAATACAATACGAGCGTTTTGAATGCGGAGTGTATAATATTTCGAGAATATGTGCCGTGGTGAAGTTTAAACAGTAAGATCCAGACAACTTGCTAAGCATAGTGACCTATACCATGAAAAAGCTGAATATCCCCTCTATTTCATGGTGTAATCAGCTAAGAATATGAAATGTCTTGCGAACATTTATAACACTTTTTCTGCAGAACTTCATTATTGAGTTACGTGAAGCCGCATATAATACCGCACTGGCGCTATTGTTCATGTGAAGCGTAATAATATCGAGAATATGTGCCGTGGTGAAGTTTAAACAGTAAGATCCAGACAACTTGCTAAGCATAGTGACCTATACCATGATAAAGCTGAATATTCCCCTATTTCGTGGTGTAATCAGCTAAGAATATGAAATGTCTTGCGAACATTTATAACACTTTTTCTTCCAAACTTCATTATTATATTGAGTAACGTGAAGCTCCGTAATACCGCACTGGCGCTATTGTTCATGTGAAGCGTAATAATACCGAGAATATGTGCCGTGGTGAAGTTTAAACAGTAAGATCCAGACAACTTGCTAAGCATAGTGACCTATACCATGATAAAGCTGAATATATCCCCTATTTCGTGGTGTAATCAGCTAAGAATATGAAATGTCTTGCGAACATTTATAACACTTTTTCTTCTGAACTTCATTATTTAGTAACGTGAAGCCCCGTAATACCGCACTGGCGCTATTGTTCATACGAATTTTGAGAATATGTGCCGTGTCGAAGTTCAAACAGTAAGATCCAGACAACTTGCTAAGCATAGTGACCTATACCACGATAAAGTTGAATATCTCCTCTATTTCATGGTGTAATCAGCTAAGAATATAAAATGTCTTGCGAACATTTATAACACTTTTTCTTCAGCACTTCATTATTGAGTTACGAAGCTCCATAATACAATACGAGCGTTTTGAATGCGGAGTGTATAATATTTCGAGAATATGTGCCGTGGTGAAGTTTAAACAGTAAGATCCAGACAACTTGCTAAGCATAGTGACCTATACCATGAAAAAGCTGAATATCCCCTCTATTTCATGGTGTAATCAGCTAAGAATATGAAATGTCTTGCGAACATTTATAACACTTTTTCTTCCGAACTTCATTATTGAGTAACGTGCAGCCCCGTAATACCGCACTGGCGCTATTGTTCATGTGAAGCGTAATATTTTGAGAATATGTGCCGTGTTAAAGTTTAAACAGTAAGATCCAGACAACTTGCTAAGCATAGTGACCTATACCATGATAAAGCTGAATATATCCCATATTTCATGGTGTAATCAGCTAAGAATATGAAATGTCTTGCGAACATTTATAACACTTTTTCTTCCGAACTTCATTATTGAGTTACGAAGCTCCATAATACAATACGAGCGTTTTAAATGCGGAGTGTATAATATTTCGAGAATATGTGCCGTGTTGAATTTTAAACAGTATGATCCAGACATCTTGCCCCGGTATGTGGCATATATTACCAGAAAGCTAATCAGCTAAGAATAAAAAATGTCGATGGAAATTTGAGAGAGCTTTTATTTAACCACTGTATTTTGCAATCATTATGCCGACTGACTCTTCGTTGGAAGCCGGGTTATTTAGGGGGTGTCTAAAGGACTAAGTTAAAATAGTAAGATCCAGACATCTTGCCCCGGTATGTGGCATTTACCATCATAAAGCTGACTATTTCACACGCTCATTAATCCTGGAGTACAATTCTGCATCGCCTCACTTAGCCTACTGCCTGAATTGAAGTTTCCGACCGGTAACGAAACGGATTTACGGTGTCAATATTTTTTTCGTTTTGTTTTATCTGTTTTGAGGACACCGTAGAGCGATTTTCTATTGTTCTCGGCCGCGTCACGCTTCGGTGCCCCCGAGTGGTCGCTGGAGTGGTCGCCAAAGGTAGCTCAATGTATCGAGGCTCGTCCGTCGCGCCGGGGCGCGGCGCGCGCGGCCTATGGGCGCGGCGTGCGCGGAGCCGGGGGGGGGGGGGGGGGGGGGGGGGGGGGGGGGGGGGGGGGGGGGGGGGGGGGGGGGGGGGGGGGGGAAGGGGGGGGGGGGGGAAGGAGAGAGATATTATAATATGAACCTTCGAGCTTGTCTATCCTAACAGTTAGTTCCCATATTGTTAAGAATCATTTTGAAATGCTGCCTTATGCAAATATTATTATGAAAGTTCCTTGGCGGTTCGAGCTTGTCTCTCCGTTCCATGCATTCTCCGCTAAAGCGTTCAATTCCGATGCAGATAGCACAAATTAATGACAAACTTTCGGCCTCAAAAAATTCCTGAAAGTTATTTGGATTAGCAAACTTGAATACAAACATATTACGAAACAATTAATGGATGCTTTTTCACGAAATCCAATTTTTGGGGAAAAGCAGTCAGAGTTGACCATGCTTTTACCGTTTCTGATGGCCTTCAAGATAAGTTACCACAAGTTCTTCATGAAGAAACATTTGAATTTCAATGAAAATATTTGACGTCTGTTGTTAGTATGTATATAATTACAATGTAAAATAATCCCTGTGATAACCACTTACATAAAACAATGTAAGGAAGAAACTTTTTTTTACAGATGTTGTCAATTACGTGCTAAATTAGATATTCTGCATCAAAAGAAAAAAAGAATCTTTGTTCGATGAATTGTTATATTTCGACCATAAACTCTTCAGTGTATGTTAATTTTCTTTGCAAGTTTGCATATGCCCATCATCAGTGGCGGATCCAGGGGGGGGGGGCACAGCCGGCCCGCCCCCCCCCCCCCCCCCCCTTGGAAGAGAAGTATGAATTTTTACCATAGACGATCCGCCATTTTCTCGATTGTGCCCCCCCCCCCCCCTTTTTAGAGTGAAGACCTTTTTTTTTTTTTTTTTTTTTTTTTTTTTTTGCTTGTCAGGGAATCGTGGAGGAAACTGGACCCCATAACCCCTTACTGAGTGATTTTTGAACGTTTGGCCAGAATATTTTTTTGTCCCCCCCCCCCCCCCCCCCCTCCACCCCAAGACCAAAATAATACGGGTCTACCTTTTCACAAACTTTCATTTTTTGTGCCCCCTCTTTTACTCAATCCTGGATCCGCCCCTGCCCATCATTATCAAGAATGGAATCTAATTGGAATGAATTATGCCACTTGGTTATAATGAAATGGAGACTGTGTGTGTGACGTATATCTGGCAATGAAAGACACTTTACTGATCGACTTTGTAACACTATGTAGAATAAACATCACGTTTACAAACGATTTGATACGTGAAAAAGGCTAAAACTTATCAACCTGAAGTGATAGCCCTATATCAAAAAGATGGAGTCATCGACATAATTATTTCAGGTCTTTCTTACTAACTGCATTCAAAGGCCATCTTTCTATGAATAAGAGGTCATACTCAATTCCGCTTGTTGAATATCAATTCACAAATTTTCTTGCTTTGCAATCGAAAATCGTAAAGTTATGCAGAGTTTCTGATGCATAGCTAAAACTAGGCCTGATAAAATAAATGCTTAAGCTAGAAATAACGTTGATAATTAGCCACAAATAAATTAAAGAATCATGGTAACGTATTTGACAAAGTATCTCGTATAAGATTAACTGCAAATATAAAATTGAATTAAAGAAAGATGATTAAATATGTTTACAATTTTGGTAAATACAACTCTCCTCTGCCAAAAATCTTGAATTCTGCCATGTTTACCTTTCATGTATGAACTTATATAGAGGACCAAACAAAACCTATTCGTCGTTAACGTATATCTGTCGTAGAATATTTGAGAAATCTGACCACATCTTCACATTGACAAATTCAGGATACATCAAGCCCGGCGCACACTGCACGATCTGACTACGATGCGATTTTGGGAAAAGTTGTTATAACATTTGATATGAACCTTCAAACACGTAAAATCTCATTTGTGATCAAAGTTCCGAATAGTAGTATGAATACTAAAATCGAAATTCCGGGCTACTGCGAGCCCCTTGTAGGAATAAAAGCGAATTCAATTCCAAATCGTAGTGACGTCATACCAATCTTGCGATCGACTAAGATTTGAAGCCGATTTGGCCTTTACTCTGACCAGAAGAATTGCAGTTAACCAAAATGTCGATATTAGTATTCGTATCATTATTCCGAACTTCAAATGAGATAATTTCACTTTATTAAACTTTCACATTTAATGCAAACTGCAATTTGTTAGAAAATCGGGTCGCAATCGGATCGTATAGTGTGCGCCGGGCTTTAGGGAGATAGAGGATAGCTAAAGCGATCATTACATGATGCCATTGGAGACCATGCATGTTCTATTGCTCTTTTTTTGCCCCAACCCTAGTATAATATATATAATTAACGTATCTGATAATTATGGTAACGTATCTGGCGTCATCGCAACTCCAAAATTAACACAAGTCCCAAATACGCGAAGGCTGATTGGTTGAAAATCAAGTTGTGTTTAAGTTTTTGACTTGCGCGTTTAAACGCAACGTTTTATACAAAGAGGGTCCTGCAGTTGGTGTGCTTTTAAAAAAAAATTTACGATGTAGTTATTGATAAATGTTTGTACCTAAAGACTAAATTGTTCTACGCAAAGTTGTATCTACCAATATACCAAGGTAGAGTATGCGATTTTACTTTGTATACTTCACAGTATTTCCTCAGGGGAGGAAAATGTACGTAACGTATCTGGCGCAATCTGAACGTAAAGCGGGTTATGTGAGAATGCGCCTTAGAAAAGTGTCACTTTTCATAGCTGATAAGTGCCCCCTATTCTTTGTATAGTGCCCCTTTTATTTCTAATAAGTGCCCTTTTCATCTTCTAATAATCACCCCCTTTAACCTCAGACATTACTGCCCGTAATGAGATCTAATAATTGCCCCTTTTTTCGTCTAATATTGCTCATTTCCAGTTCTAATAGTGCAATTTTTCCTTCTGATAAGTGCCCCTTTTCCTTCGTATAACTGCGTCCCATCTTCAAGTTTCTGATAAATGCCCTTTTCACTTTCTGATAAGTACCCCCTTTAACTTCAGACATCACTGCCCCTTTTGAAATCTGTGCCTTTGTTTTTGTCTGATTACTGCCCATTTTCCTTTCTAATAGTACAATTTTCTCTTCTTATAAGTGCCTTTTTCACCTCTGATAAGTGACCCTTTTTCTTCGTATGACTGCCCTTATTCTTTCTAATAAGTGCCCTTTTCACCTTCTGATAAGTGCCCCTTTTAAGCTCAGATAAGTGTCCCCTTTGAAATCCGACTAGTGTCCCTGTTTTCGTCTGATTGGTGCCCATGTTCCGTTCTAATAGTGCATTTTTTCTTATGATAAGTGCCCTTTTCACCTCTGATAAATACCTAAGTGCCACTTTTTCTTATAGTATTATTTTCCCTTTTGATAAGTGCCCTCCCTATATATCTATATATATTTAATATATTGTACCTATATATTCCGATGTCGCTTACAAACTGTGCCCTAAAGTCCACAAAAGAGCCATATACCTAGCTCCAAATAATCAGAGAGGCTTCATAATAATATAGATCCCCTTACTGATATCAGCACAATGAGAGGCAGTGGAGCAGGGGCAGGAGTGACACAATTTACCCTAAATGAGCAGTGCCTCCTAAATCATAACAGGAATGAGGATTTTTTTTAATTTCCCCCCCAAACCATTGCCTTCTTAGCATATTAAGAAAATCGCTGCTATTCAAAATATCTTCAATATGAATATCAATGGGTACGTACCCGGATTACACTCAACTGAAAAGTAGTTTTTATCTAGAGCCATGATGTTAAGACATAAACAATAATGTGTCGAAAATGATGCTCGATAGTGTATCAGAATTTCCGCCTTGTTTTCACCCTTCGTAGGTTCCCTCCCCCCCCCCCCAAGTGCCCCTTTTTGTTGGTGCCCCCCCCCCCCACTTTGAAAGACGCTCCGCCGCCCCTGGTTATCGTTGTAGGGAAATTTCAGGGTCTTCACTCCTCAGTTGCCGAAACTCGGGCTTTGCCCATCTTGCCTTAGGACTTAGCGAAATAAAATTTCTAGGTATAGTAATTGCAAAAGATGCGGGGAAAAAATGCGTTTCGGGGGTTAAGATGCACAAGAAAATATACCGTTTTGCTCCCTCGCTTGTACAATAACGTCTAAGTTCGGGGGGGGGGGGGGGCCGGGAGGGGATAATCGAGGCGCAACTTCATTGTTTTCCCCGCGTCATAATTCCTATAAATACGCCACTGAATTAAAAATAAAAATCAGCTCTGACCGCATCCCTTGGCTCCGGGGGTAAGGGATGGTAAGGGGAGTGGAGGGTAAGTGGGTAAGGGGGGTTGGTAGAGCCTCTGTATTATGATTAGCTCTGCGGGAAGCTCCGGTATTTCCTGTTTATGCCTGCATCATCTCCACTGTTCACTAGGACATGCGAGGGTTAAATGGTGGGTCTACAATAATATTTATCCAAAATTATTTCTTAGGCGAGGCTCCAAAGAAAAGTGGATCGCCCCCTAAAAAAATGAGGGGGGGGGGGGAGAGAGCGGCAAGCAAGCAAACAAACAAACCGACATGCAAGTTTACAGCACGTGTCCAAAAGGTTGTATGAGTTGCATGTCATTTTCTCAAGCCTTTTTCACAATTACCCTCCCCCCCCCCCCTCTCTCTCTCTCTCTCTCTTTGTCAGATTATATTCACCCTTATTTGTGTTTTGTGGGGAAGAGGTGAATAAGAAGCACCACCTCAGAAGCACCGGAGGCTTTCAAGTGAACGTCAACTTCGTCAAGTCTCTCTATACATCCCGATTATAATTATACTCTGTTATGAGGCCCAACACACCCATATAGGATTTTTTTCATTTTGTTTCTCCTCTCGCCCAGGATCTACTCACTGCGATCCTCAGATGTCGTGGGCACTTTCGTTCGCTGGAAAGTAGGTGTAACCCTATCATTTTTCAAACTTCTGATTTACAAACTATATTAACAGTAATATGATTCAGACCAAGGTCTTTGCGTTTGTGAGTTTGTTGTTGTTGGTTTTTTTGTTTTTTGTTTGATTGTTTTTGTTTGTTTTGTTTTGTTTTGTTTTGTTTTGCTCACTGTGCATGACTTAAAACCATTATAACTCGCTCAAGTTCCCTATTCTCTCTTAATTTCTTATTCAAAAATAAATTTAGCTTCCATTTCAAGTGTATAGGGTTTTATTTGTTTTATTTTTTACAGTCAATAAAGAGCAATGGTCGTTATCTCTATTTTTGGCAATTTGAGCAACAGCCCCTGATTTTTTTAAAGAATAGTTTGGGCAGCCATCACCTCTGCGGGTAGCGAGATGGTCCAAGAATAAACAATGTTCGATATATGAGACGAAGTCACGAAGAGGAAAAGGTGGAGAATGATTAATGTGGCGCGTTTAGGAAAACTAGAAATGATTTTGAGGAAAAAGGCACTCAGAATAAAAAATCTACATGTATGTATTATCTCTTTATCTAGCTAGCTAGCTTTATGTGAAATTTCAAGAGCGCCCTCTTTAAAATATTTTCTGTTTGACTGTCGTCACGAAAAGGCTCGGATGGCATCATTATTTTCCTATGTTTTGTTGATAATATGATATTAATGGATTTTGCTGCACTATAGGTGAAATACAACTTTTCATTTGGAAAATATAATTTATTCTGCCCGGATACGAGGAATCGTCGTAGTTTTCTTGTGATTTACCGAGTTATTGCACGACAAGTTGCACGAAACCAGGATTGAACCTCGGCGGGGATTCGAGAATATCATAGCGGGTGCCTGTCCGTGTGTGTGTTGTCGCGCAGCCGATGAGTAATTGCGAGAACACAGCAGAGATTCCATAGCACTGAAAGTTCCACCACCGATGAAACTATGGCGCTGGCAAATAGAGAAGGTGAGTCATCGTGACGAATACCCCTACTATCCCTTTAGAGAACCTGATGCATGCACTTTATTCTATCAACAGGCAATTTTAAAGCAATACTGAAAATACAGGCAGGCTTCTGACGTATTGATAATAATGTCTTTAAATGTTTACTTTAATAAGTTTAATGACATTTTTTTTGCAGTGTAGCCACTGTAGGCTAGTCTATAAATTAATATATTAAAATGTTGGCTTGTCGCTGATAAAATTTAGGCCTAGATCTGTGTAAATAATGCTGTTGTAGTGTTGATGTTCCTGAGTGATGGCCACTGGCACTGACCGTCTGAGTTTGCACTATGACTGGCAGTGAAGCATCAATGACTTTGATCATGTAGATGCTTACTCTGACATGTCTGAGTCTGTTGTCAATGATGACCCTTCCATTGCATTTGCAGTGCGGCAAGACTTACAGTATTGTCATGCTTGTGTTCATGTATTTGACAATTTGTGCTGTAAATCCTAACAAAGTTTGTTAAATAACCTTTTTTAAATTTCCACTTTTTGGTAAACTAAAAACCATTCATCCAATCTACAAGGTTATGATATAACCTTGTATGCCTCTTTCATAACGGGTACAGTGAAAATAATTTTCACATTTATAATTCATGTTTTATCTCTCTTAATCTTATTCACTCTCACTCACTCTCAAATTTTGCGCGAGTGTTGTCAGTAATATTTTAAGCATAGATCTACATGTAGATCTTCTAAGTTCCAGTATACTTTTTTTTAAAACTTATGTAGAATGGTATAAATAAGGCATACTGTAACTCTCCGGATTTCCAAGGCTCGCTGTCACTGAGCTGTTCCTGCTGTCAAAGGGTAATCGGTAAAGATGGATGTAAGCATCCTATAGTAATTGATGGTTTAAGTCACTGATTTTTAAACGACACAAATATTTCCTGCCACCAAGCGGGGAAAAAGAGACTATCAGTTTAATCGCATCACTGCCGACGTGTGTTGTTACCAAGCATTTGACGCAGAACAAGATCATTTGACCCCATGTGTGTGTGTGTGTGTCATGAGCACAAGAGGGCAGCAAAATACCGTAAATATGTAAAATGGTGCAAACTACAATGGTTGTTGCTCACTTCTGTTGACTCAGACAAATTCCAAGCCTCAAAATTCTTGATTTTAAACTTCTTGGTGCCGATACAACACAGCACACTCTAAGTTATCCCCAAGACAACGTTTTGGTTAAACGAAATTCAGCCTGAAAATTTCAATTGATCAAGATGAGAAAGATCCTATCTAAGAATCTGGCATGAAATTAGATTTTATCGTTCTAAAATGTAGAAGGAAGTATTTTCTCAAAATTTTGCTGATTACATGTACTGTATATTGGTGTTTTTACCTCTCCAACTACGAGGTTGTGACCTCCACCGAATTGACACAGCCCCACATAATTAGTGATGGCTCCGTGAGTGATGAGTTTGATGACTTTGTAACTTTTCTTGTGAGCAGCTCACTCCTTTGGTTTTGTACTAAGAATTTAATAACTTCCCATTTTTCTCCTCCGAAGAAAATAGTTTATCATTCAGACTCTTGTGCCTACAGTATTTATTTGATATGTTTAATATGTACATGTACATTGCATATATGATTTTACACACCATTTTAAATATCCCTCATCAAAAAAGAGTGATTTTAAAAATGATTCTTAGTACAAAACAACTTGAGGACTCCTGCAAGAGAACTCAAAGATGTACAAATTTCCATTTCATCTTACTTATCCCTTATCAATTTCTTTTTTAATTCATAAGTTTTGTAAATTTTCATTTTTATTCGGGAGGGGGGGGGGGGGGGGGAGGAGTGGGAGGTTGAATGACACATGCTGTGATACATTTAGTGATTGATTTACGGTCAGTTATTTTTAATTCTAATTGAATTCCTACATGTATACTGTATACCTGTGACAGAAAAGAAATGTTGGAGGGGAAATGGGAAAATGCTCTATTATCATAGCTGGCTTCACCAAAAAGTCTGCCAAATTGTAAGATAGCAATTACAAAATTACCAACATGGCATGAAACATAATTTTATTTAAGTACATTTCATCATACAAATATAGGTTTTATGTAGCCTCTCCATGTTGAATTCCTTGTTATAAAGCATATTTCCCCCAAAATAAAGAATAAAATAATAAAAGCAAGAGAGCAAGAGAGCAAGAGAGCAAGTTTCTTAACTTAAAACTTCTTAACCCTATTCCTATTCCTGTAAAAATATGTAAACTGTTTAAGGCACCAAAACATTGTGCATAAATTATAGTACATGTACACTGTACATACGAATCCGGGACAACCCGACCACCGGACAGCTCGACCCAAGACAACTCGACCCAATATCCTGGACAACTCGACCGGGTCGAGTTGTCCAGGGTGGGCTGCGTTTTTGGACAACTCGACCAACTTTTTTTCTTCTAACAAATTTCATGAACAGAGTTTCACAGCATCCCGCACGAAGCGCGAAAGCTCTTACGTTTTATAGCACAATGGAGAGAAAGACAATGGCTCGTAGCACTTTTTTTAGGCAGAAAATTAGTTTGACGTCCGAACTGCTTTTCAATTATTTGGACGCAACATTGCACTATATGTAACAGGGGTGGGTGCAGGGAGAGGGGAGTTATTTCCCCTTTCCGCTTGACGTTTTAGCAAATTTTGAGAGAAAGATAACGACTTGTAGCCAACACTCCAAATGATACACAAATAATTTTTAAACAAAAGGTTAATTTGGACAGCAAAGGAACAAACAAAGCAAGAAGAGCTCCCTCCCACACCCATACCGCAGTGCGGGGTACGGCTGTCCCGTTGATGGGTCACATGGGGACCGTGGACCCACCAAGGACCCACCAAGGAAAATCATGTTTTATAGAACTGAAAAGCTTAAAATTCCTTGTTTCATGTCATGAATGTGTCATATCAACATACTTGATGCAGAAAATGTCTTTGTAGCCATGCTGTGAAACTCTGTTTATGAAATTTGTTAGAATAAAAAAAGTAGATCGAGTTGTCCGAAAATGCAGCCCACCCTGGACAACTCGACCCGGTCGAGTTGTCCAGGGTATTGGGTCGAGTTGTCTTGGGTCGGGCTGTCCGGTGGTCGGGTTGTCCAGACCCCTGTACATACGTGTACTTTGCAGTTGTCAACATTTGGGAATAGAGATCTTGTACGTGTATTACATACATGTATAGGCCGTACTAAATTAATTGCAAAACTGGGGTAATTTCTCAGATATATGTGTACATGTATATGTACATGTACATGCAGGCCTTCTGGTACAGTGATTAGGGTTTGGTTTTGGTAATGTACCTCTGCCAGTAAAAAACTTCCATAAAAACCATTGACCTCTATTCAGGTCAGATGACTCATGATTCTCAGATTTGCCCTGGGAATTGTCAAACTCACCTGTAGATATTCCATAGTGGTGCTTACCGGTACCCACATATATGTAACTGAAAGGGGAATTTAAAAATATCAATCTATTGATTTCAATTTGCAATAGTAAATGGTTGGATTGTTGAAGCACTCCCTTGGAAAGTGGGAAGCAAAAAATACCCCCCCCACAAAAAAAAAAGTAATAAAATATCTAAAAAATATAGGCTGCATACTGTTCTTTCAAATGGTAAACTAAGGATTGTAAGGAAAGTATTCAAGGACAGTACTACTGCATCCAATAGACCTATTCACAAGTATATTCAAATTTTATGCATACTTTTCAAACAAAGGTTATTCTTGACAACCTGAAAGCTTGTCAGTGGCTTGTCAGACATAGCAATAAGTATGAATGTATGCAAACTGGATTCCAAGTATTGTAGTTCATTCATTAATAACAGGTTAATGGAATACATCCATAAATTTATAACTATGTGGAAAGGTCTATTTAGTGACAAAAATGAAAACAAATTCACAAAAACAATTTTTTTTTTTATAGGTTACTGTACTTTTTAAAGTCAACATACTATGACTAGGAATTTACATGCATCATTATATTTTTGTAGACCTTCATGTAGACATGTACCCTTTGTATTAAACATGTTCAAGATGACCACATTTTGTCACAGGAAAGGTTGAATTGCAAATGAAATGTGAGCACTTCGACCTTCTCCAGGCAAAATTCAGGAAAGTGAGTCACAAATTGGGGTCAATGGTTTTTGTGAATCACGGATGCCAGTCGGGAATTAAGGACATCAGTAGAAAGTGTGCAAGTGTGTATTTCCGTATGCAAGTGCACATGGAAATTTTCGTTGTGATGGTACTTGGCTTTACAATGTACATGTAGAATACATGAGCATGAACATCACATACCCTCAATAGACTACCTGCATAAAAAAAAGGATTTTATAATGGCCTCATTTTCTGCATTTGATTTATGTTTTTTATAATGACTTCAGACATTTGAAATCAGTTTAATGTGGAAGTCAGTGTTTTACGTTTTACAAATAATACTGTGAAAGGCTAAAACTACATGTACATGTACATGTATAGGCCTAAAAAAAGTGTTTTTGTATTCCTAAACATTATTTTAAGCTGTATGTATTTACAGAACCCATTTTTGTGCTTTGTTTGATAATATGTTGGACACAGATACTCGTCTTATTGAATTTTTAGTACATAGGTAAATGCAATATACATGTACATGTACATGTAAGAGCTCCATCAAACCCATACAAACATACATGTGGGCTATATTAATGGGTTGGCTTGCAACATGGTATTATTTATGTGCTGTATAATCCTACCATCAATGTACTTATGTACATGTACATGTACATATATATACAGTATATATTTTTTTTAAGTATGCAGGCTACAAGTGGGCTAATGTGAGTACCGGTAGTGATTGCAGCTCTGCATTCCCTTTTCTAATAACTCTAGGAAAAATGTACTTGTACACCCAAATTTCCTGGAAGCATTCTTGTATTGTATCATTCTTATACTGCGACATGTACCATGTATCATCATATCATGTACTCAACTCTCCCTAAATTGTGTACAAGTAGGTGAACAGTCTAAAAACATGGGAGTGTAATATGTAAATCATCTCTAGGGAATTCCCCTTAGATAAACTACATGTACACTACTGTCAATATTTTTATAAAGATGGGAATAGGCTGTTACATGTACATGTAGAGTGTGACCAATTTGTTACATGTATGTGAAACAAATCAGTTACAAGAATTTACTACTTCAGGTACACTTTATAGCACAAGACTTTTTTTTTTAGATTTTGAAATGATGCAGTTTTTGCAAAAGGGAGCAAATTATATCATCATTAATCTAGCCTACATCCACTCTCTTTATTTTTGGTTTGATGATTTGACTCAAACTAGGTTTTCTCTGGAAACTCACAAGGGAGCACCTTGTGGTTGTGAAATGATACTTGTTGTTGGTGGTGTTTTTGTTTACAATACATGTACATCCATAAACAAACTGAACTGCATGATTTATCATGTGTATGTTATGTGTACATGTCCAATTTGTTATGAATCTCATGCTACATGTATTTTTCTACATGTGGGTTCTATAAATCTAGGTCATGTTTATTAAGACACCATATGGGAGAGAGACATTCCAGTATTTGATTTGCCTTCACAATTTTTACCCAATTGCCCATTGCCCAATTTGATTTGTGAAAACTTAGGGATTTAAAAAAAATTTCTTGCCTGATGATTCATTATGTGGGAAATAAACTTCGAAATTAATAGGGCAGAGATCCAAATGCAATGCATACTGTATTATTAATAATTGTACATGTACATGTACATGTAGATTGATTTATTCATGACATATTGAAAGTGCATGCAATAGATTGAATTACAATTTAATGTACATGTAATGTACAAAACAATATTGTGATTTCTTGGCCCATGAGTATTCAAAGGCTGCTGGACAGCAGCTACATGTACATTGTAAGGCTTAGATGCATACATATGTACATGTACATGTATGCATGTCTATGCAGTAGCCTTACGCAGCAATTCAGTCATTCACAGTTTGTTTTGTAAAGATAGTGTTGTAAAGATATGTACATGTATGTATGTACGTATCTTTACAACACCAATTTCATTGCCATCAGACTTATACATAGGTCCTACAGTGTAGATGGAATACTACAGCTGTATGCTATATTAAAGTCCTGTAGGCCTAGGCTATCATTTGAACTGTATTTCCCTGTTTCTAGTGCAGGGCAAGGCTAATGGATACTCCTTGTAGATGTAGCCTTTGGCAGGCACAGACGTTGGTACATAGTTTGTGTTGTAAAGATATGTTATAATTAGGCCACCAATGTCATGGCCATCTTTGTAGCCTCAGTCTGGAGGTAGGCAGCTGGTAGCAGTGTAAATATGATACAATGTTTGTTGACATTGTCCATCTAGCCATTACTGGTACAAGAATTGTGTGTAGTGTAGTCTGAACCTGGGAAGGTTGTGGGAAAGATATGCTCCTTGTGTAGCACTGTATAATTCTGATACCATTTTGATGGTTATGATTTTACAATTATTTTTTATATGCTTCAAATTGAGTTTGATGCGAAGATTCACTTTCATTGATAAAGGCTTGATAATTTTCCTTAAAGGGCAATCCAACCTTTGCGTGAAACTGAAAGCAGAAAAATAAAAACAGGATGGTGACAGTTTGAAAGAAATCGGACAAGGAATAAGAAAGTTATAGATGTTTAGAAAATGAAGTCACTACATCTATGCAAATCTCAAATTGGCAATTTGGTGAGTCGACTGTGACATACTTGCGGACAACTCTCCCGTTTGTCGTACACAAAATTATCATTAATTCTTGGTTTTCTCCGAAGCGCCTTTACCCTTGGGGCAGTGAGTACTCAAAATATATTGGATACAGCATATTGTTCATAGGTCCTCATGAAAGAAAAAGATGCTACTGAAAATGCATGTTGAAAAAAAGGACATTTTAGTCATTTTGTGTGTTGAAGCAAATGGGGGAGTTGTCCGCAACTGTATCACAGTGACATTACCTATTGAAATTCCCATGTACAATAGTGATTACAACACTCAAAAACTTTCTTATTGCTTGTCTGATTTTGTTCAAACTTTCACCAATCTGCTTCTCTGATGTTTCCTCTTTCTTTCAGAGCAACTTGCCATTAGGGTTGGATTTCCCTTGAAAAACAGATTGCAAACTGGAATTAAGGAAATTATTTTCTGCAAATGCACTTGTAATGCACTGAGCATACATACTGTACATTGTACCTGTAGACCTAAGTTTACTACACAAAGGCCAAGTTCTTTTCTTATACCAGGCCTGCAATATTTCCAAACATTTTGCTTTGTTGAATGTTTTATAATCTTCTTTTTTTCTTCAACTTTTAGGTTTACATACATGTTGGCCACATGTCTATACATACATTTTTAGGAAGAAAAAAAATTAAAAAAATAAAAATTGCTCAATATGTAGGCCTGTACATGGACATGTATGTGTCGGTGTTGATATTATGACATTCATTCATTCCTGTCATTGTTGTTGTTATGTGAAGGGCCCCTTGAGGCTTCCCTACCGTAAATACAACTACATGTACATGTAAGTATCTGAATTTCACTATGTACATGTACATGTACGCAAATCATATTTATAGCTAATGATGATTTTTCCTTTTTGTGTGTATACTAGCAGGTGAATCAGGGAGGGGACGTCTTTCTCTCAAGTTGAAGATTCATACCAGTACACCCAATCTAGTAGAGATGCAACCTGACATCAACAATGGTCCCAGTCAGGAAAGGGAACAGTTGTAAGTTCATTTCTTATCTCAGTCTGTATGCATAGACAAACTATATCGTATGTCCCATTATAAAAGTATGTAACTGCTTAGTAAATTATCTGATAAGCACCCAATGTATAGAGGCAGACCTGTGTGTAAGGACAGCTCAAGGGAAACAAGAAAAGCGGCCAGGAGAGGGAATAGTTGTAACGTTTAAGTTTCTAGTTCTTTTATCATTGTACATGTATGTATATACAAACACAGGAGACACAGAGAGAAAACCAAGGGCTCTGGAACCCTTATTAAGTGC
Source organism: Heliocidaris erythrogramma (assembly GCA_025617745.1). Taxonomy (NCBI): domain Eukaryota; kingdom Metazoa; phylum Echinodermata; class Echinoidea; order Camarodonta; family Echinometridae; genus Heliocidaris; species Heliocidaris erythrogramma. The sequence goes on along the minus strand of CM046857.1, from coordinate 13,202,366 downwards.
TATGAAAATTTCAAAAATATATAGATTGTACAGTATGAATAAATATCCCCAAGAAAAGAAGTCATATCTTTTTTTTAAATCACAAAAAACTTTCTTGGACAAATAAAGGGAGTTCTTTTTACCTACCACTATTCCAGAATCGTGTATGACACAAATTCATGTTCATTATATATGGTCATGGTTGTATAATGACCCACTGATTTTTATAACTGGATATGTACATGTACATGTAGCATTGATGATATTTTGGTACCTTCACGAGTGGATCCGTGAGGTAGCCTATCTAGCTGAGATGTTCTGTGGGGTGCAGTACACATTTACATAGAACTCAGAATTCAAAGAGCTAATGAGCGGTCTGTAGGAATATCAGATAGATAGATATTCATTAGAAAGAAGAAAAGAGATACTGATGGTGCTCACAGAAAACAAAACAAGAGACAGAATGCAGGTGGATGGTAAAGCACGTTTAATTGTATCACTGTACATGGTGTGTACATTGAAAATTGACCATAATTTTTCTATTTATATGGAAAAAGGTGGAGTCCTATTTACAAAAAATGTAGGCATTATACTAGTTAGTAATCTTTGTATGTTGGGCTTGATATATTTATGCATCAATTGAAAATGTTGAATATCTTTCCTTGAAATTAACAGAAATTCTATGAGATCAAGAAGCATGGAGTCCATTGGAAAGTTGAGCATCTCTCCTGATGAGGTATGTTATCTACAAAATTTCAGATGTTTGTTTGTTTGTCTGTCTGTCTGTCTGTCTGTTTGTCTGCCTGTCTGTTTGTCTGCCTGTCTGTTTGTCTGTCTGTCTTTATGGACTGCATGTTTGTCTTGTGTAGATCTGACTCTGTCTTAATAGTACATCTGCTGACATGTCAGTAATGTCTATTGAATTCCTCTCACCTTTGCATTCAGAACTCTTCACAATCATCCTTATCTGTCCCCTGTTTCTCTGTATGTTTCTTCTATTTTCTCCACCCCTGTCACTCAGATGTACCTCACCCCTTTATTCCAACCCCTCTATCTCTGTCTCTGTCTCCATTCTCTGATTTGCTCTCTTTCTCCTATTTGGTGCGGCCAATTTTTATTCTATGAGGAAGAAGTGATATTTTATTGATGGGAATTGCTGAGCAATTCTAAAAATGCACTTTGCGTTGTCAGTCTTTGTGGGAAGTGGTTTGATACTTTACATTGAAAGTAATACAAATATGTGTAATCTGATTTGTAAACATGACCCGGAAAATGTGTTTTGTAACATAGGTAAATACTTGAAATAGGAAGACCTCACATAAAATTATGGACTGCATGTAAAGTGTGTTGTCAGAAGAAAGAGTGTGTATTTAGATGTCATGGAGTGTTGCGAGACAGAGTGAAAATAAAATTCATGTTGTTGATTCATACATAACAGAGCAAAATTGCCCTAATGGAGCCTTAAATGGAAATCCAACCTTAATAGCAAGTTGCTTTGAAAGAAAGAGGAAAAATCAGAGAAGCAGATTGGTGAAAGTTTGAATGAAATTGGACAAGCAATAAGAAAGTTATGAATTTTTGAAAGTTGTAATCACTATATACATTGTATATATATATATATATATACAATTTTGCTTTTGATGCGCTTTGCGCTTATCCTTTTATAGCGCATTGCGCTTTGCTGATGCTGGATGCATTTTTTAATAAAGTCATCATTCCTGATGAAGCCCTATGGGCGAAAATTTGAATTCTTTCATCTCTTAACGGTTGTCTTATTCATCATTGACTTTTGTGTATTTTTCATCAACCGACGCAGGACACTTATTTTTTATTCTATATATATATATATGGGAATTTCAAATTGGCCGAATACTGTAATGTCACTGTGATGTACATGTAGCTGTGGACAACTCCCCCATTCGCTCCGACACACAAAATGACTAAAATGTCACTTTTTTCAAAATGTATTACTCAGTAGGATCTTTTTCTTTTATGGGGACCTATAGCAATATGCTACATGTACATGTATCTCCAATATATTTTGCGTACTGCCCTGAGGGTAAAAGTGCGTTGAAGAAAACCGCAAATTAATTATATTTTTGTGTACGACAAACGGGAAAGTTGTCCACAAAAATGTCACAATCAACTCACCAAATTGTCAATTTGAGATTCGCATAGATGTAGTGATCTCATTTTTCAAACATCCATAACTTAAAGTCCTTGTCCGATTTCTTTCAAACTTCACCGTCCTGTTTTTCTTATGTTTCTGCTTTTCTTATGTTTCTGCTTTCACACAAATCATCTTATTACCAAGGTTGGATTGCCCTTTAACTCTTAACAGACAAAATACACAGTATGAAGGATGAGATATTTAGCTCTGGAAATCTCTTAAATAACTCTTAAAATCTGGAGGAAATCCAGAGAGAGCGCTGATGAATTAAAAAGTAATATGGACACTGAAACATTTCCATGTAAGTGCAGCATAGATAGATAATAATACAGTAGTACATGTATATAGAGAGCAATAGTTGTAAAATATGTACACGAAAACAAGTTTGACACAGGTATTTCTGCTATAGACAAGTGTACTGCAATGCTCATTATCTCATTTAGAATGCGCCATTTTTCTTTGATCCTCTATGGAGAATATATTCAAGATGGGAAAGCAATTTATGCCTGTTCAATGGTAAACCCAATAAAATATTCATTGCATAGTTAGATTGATTATTCAGTATTCTGGGAAAAAATGAAGTAAAAAATAAAATGGAAATAGTGTGTTAAACTAGTGAAGGGGGGGGGGGGGGGCTGCTCAGAATAACATAGGAAATGACAGTTATTGTGTGTTCTGTTGCATAAAATCAAAATCAGCAGTTTACCTGTAGATATCCCTTTGTTGTATGGCTGTGATCATTTTATTAGAACTACTGTAAAACAAACGTCTAAAAGATTTAAATTAAGCTACTGCAGCAAATGTACCGGTATTGTGCCATCAGATGTTGAGCTATGGATTAATTTTTAGAAGCAATTTCCTTGTAATGTCTATGAGCAATAATGTACACCTGTAATTGAAATAATGTATGAAATAAACTTTGTGCACATTGTGTGTTTATCATAAACATAAATTGTTATTCAGCCATACACATACACTTGTACATTGAAATGTCCCGTTTGAAGTTTTCAGTTTTCGGGCCATGTACAATGTGGGCTACATCATTACATTTTTCAATGATCTCTGCACACTTTGTGGTTGCATTAACCTGTAAATGTCCTTTAACGGTAATTTGTAAGAAAAAAACAACAGCATAGATCTGGAATCTGCATTTGAAATTTCAGCTGGTACCTGTAAACTGCACACAAGTCGGCCTAAAATGTGCATTTGTTGACTTGTTGGGACACAGATGAACAAAACAAATTGTTATCCAAATAGTTTTGTTCAGAAAATATGGCATACCCTCTCTCCCTCTCCCTCTCCCTCTCCCACTCCCTCTCCCTCTCCCTCTCCCTCTCCCTCTCCCTCTCCCTCTCCCTCTCCCTCTCCCTGTCCCTGTCCCCCCCCCTCCCCCTTCCCCTTCCCCTTCCCTAATAAACACATTTCAAGTGTAGAAGCAAGGCATGAATCATGCATACTTGATATGTGACCAAACATCTGAATGAGCAATGCATTCTACCTCTACTTATTCATTGCTTGGGGGCCCACTGGCCATCCAGTATTTGGGGCAGGGTCACTTGCGGCACATCCTGGGGTCATTCCATCTCGAATGTGCGTACATGTACATTTACCCGCCTTCTATGTGGTCAGTGCCGATCTTTGCATGCTGCATGCATCTCACGCCGAGCAAAAAAATGAGTTTGCAATCGGTGTGTGTGTGTGTGTGTGTGTGTCGATGTGTGACATGTGTGTGCATCGAGGAAACCGTGCATCTGGATGCCCTTCCATTCTCCTCTAACTAATTGTGGGTGGAGGTTGATAAATATTACAGGGAACTCATTTTGCCGAGGGGTGAATGACAATTTTCTATCAGGTTTAATGTGTTGGTTGGCTGTTGCGTTTTGGGTATTGGGGCATACCGTTTTCAAAGGGGTGGTTGATGATGGTGATTGGGTGATTGAAGACAAATTCAATTAACAACATTATGTTATACTGCTGGAAGATGAAGGGGGTTATTGCAGCAGTATTTGTACACACACTGAAATGTACTACACAGGTTAGATTTACATTGTAATTGGAAAAAGTACCTGGTAAACATGAACAGAAGATGTTGCCAATCCAATTGCTCACATTTACAGGTCAGTCAATTTTGAAATCAAACAATTGAGGCCTGGGGCAATTACGTATGTTTAATGTTTTTGGCTACCATTTGGAGATCTTTGTTTCTTTAACAAAAATTGATCAAAATTCAAGAAATGTTGAATGATATAATATATTTGGAGCAATGCCATCATGCAGAAGATTTAAAAACATTTAAATACTCAGAGTTCAAAGTTTATTTAGTATACAGTAACACAGTGGGTATACAGTGTACATGTACAAAAAATAGTTTGACCTACAATGTTTGTTTCATTGGGATTTAAAAAAATTATTTTCTGCCACTTATTTAAAAAAAATAAAAATGCATGTGAATACATTGCATGTAGGCTTTCGTACTTGTCAATTAATTCCATACGGATTTCCGATATCCTCCAGGAAGTATGATCAACTCTTCAATCTTGAATGCACCATGATGTTTTTCCGGTTAAAGGGAAAGTGCACCCTGGTATTCCCTTGATTTAAATAAAAGCAGAATGGTGAGAGAAACTGATTAGTAAAAGTGGAGATTCATCATTTCACAAAAAATTGCAGTTTGTTATAATAATAATGTAGAATGTAGTGGGAAATGTCAGTTACCGTGGTTTTAATAGGAAATTTAATACCAGAGGTATTAACTTATTTATACTGTACACCAGACATCTACATGTATTAAGTAAAACTTAAAATCCTCACTTCAGTTTTGTATTTTATGCATAAATTTTGCTTTACTGGAAGTAGGACTCCATGCAGAGTTTCTTGATTTGGGAATCCCCACATCAAAATGCTACATTTGCATCTACACAATGTACATGTACTTGTACAGTACATGTAGTATGTGTACTTCATTTATAATGTGTCTCAAAATCCCCAAGAGAGTGTAATTGTTATGATCATACAATGTAGCTCAAGGGTTGCCATGAATAGGAGCATATTTCATGATTGATGAACTTCCTCAAGTGAATTTAACAAACCACAATTTTTACTTCCATAATTTTTATAAAAATGATATTTCAAAAAGCTTATAACTGTATTTGTTGAGTTATTTATGATTATGCCACATCCAGAATAATAAGTGAACTTAACACAAAAATCATGGAAATGTTGAAGCTTAAAAGTTTGCCTGTCATTTGTGGTAAATCTGTGTTTAAAATGTTTTAGTTTTACAAGGCATACATGCATTTTTTAAAACTTAGGATACATGTAGCCCATTAGTTATCCCTGAAACAGAAACATGTACATATCTTGTTTTATTGTCCATACAAGGAAATTCGTCTTGTTTATAAAATACATGCATAACAAATGAAAATTGTGCATATTCCGATCATACAGTTATCAAAACTAAAAAAAAAAATGATTTCTGAGAGAGTGAGAGACCACTTAAATGTGCATGCATATAATCTCTGTTCTTGAAATTGCTTAAGAAGGGTTCAAGTTTAATAAACAATACATTATTGAGCTTGAACAGTAGAAGCATGCTAATAAGATGTACATGGAAGTTCCCCTGAGTATCATTCACACAGAAGGCATTACATTGCCTGCCAACCAGGAAAAATATCCAAATTGATTGAGATACATGTACATGTACATGTAATAATAATAATAATATTCCGCTTTTATATAGCGCCTAATACATCGGCGATGTCTCTAAGCGCTCTACAGGGTGTGCCCCACAGATCTGTTTCTTATAGGGGCCGTTATTACGTACAAAAATTTACATTTTTACTACCAAAAATATTGCCTCTTGCCATCCATTTACATGTACATGCAGACATCTTTATCCGGTTTAATTTGGCATGTGTGAACAGGGTGTTAAAGATAAAGTTGTGTTCTGGTTACGAGATTGAATGGTGGAAGAAGCTGTCTCAGAGCCATCAGTTTGGAAAGGTTGATTATATAGCACAATTATTGGTGTATGCTGTAAGGTTTTGGATTCACTAAAATGATTAGAAATTGACTCAATCTGCTGAGAGTCACATGCACTGCACACAGAAATGTGTATATGGGACTACACACAAATGTTTGGCCCAAGCATAAGCTGTTTCTTGTCATATTTTGTATGTGAGAGCATGTGAAGAGCAATCCTTTTCAGGGGACATCTCTACTATGATATTCTTCCAAACTAATATAAAAAGAATGAGAATGCTTACAAATTATGTTTTTCCTTTCCCATAACTCAACCTTCTCTTTAATAACATGTTCATGCAGACTTGTTTTTCCTGTTTAATTTGGCATGTGTGAACAGGGTTTTAATGTTACCTTGTTTCTTTACTCTCATTCTGCAGACATATGAGTTCACATCAGAAGACCTGGAGGACATGGGGGAGATTGGAAGGGGTGCTTTCGGTTCAGTCAATAAAATGTGGCATAAACAGAGTCAGAGCATCATGGCAGTCAAGGTACGTACATTACAATATACAGTGAAACCTATATAAAACTGCTCAAGGGAGACCAGAAAAGCGGTCTTTATGAGCGGGTGGTCTTTATGTACAGGTTCCTTTAGTACACATTTCAGTGGGAAACACTGTTCAAGGGAAACAAAAATGATGGTCTTCCTATACCCGTGGTCGCTAGAGCAGGTTTGACTGTATTATCTCCTGGTTGTACAGAGACTTTGTTTTTGCCTCAAAACCGTTAGTATTCTAAGATTATTTAGGAAAGCTGAAGATGCAGTTTTTTGGTGTTGTTGTGTTGTTGTTTTTTGATGTTGTCAGTTGCCTGCCCCACCCCTTCCAGTGGCTCTGTTCCCTCTACCCATTCCTACTATAAATGACTGATTGATTTTTAAGTCTGATCAGAAGTTGTATTCATCTGTTTTCTCTGAAATATGTGATTTTTTTTTAACGCTACAAAGTCAAGCAAACATGTACCATCATGTTCAAATGTGAGGTTTATGTCTTTATTTGCTATGCCAACTCATATTCCTGCCACATGTACATACTCATGTATCCAACTTGTTTCACTTTCCTGGAGACATGTGTACATAATTCATATTTATTTGAATTGAATGAAGGCCAATACAGAACAGATTAGTGTGAACACTCTAAAAAAACATTTATCACAGTAATCGATCATGATTCACTTTTTGTTAGAGAGGGATACAGAGTTGATCATGTAATTATCACATGGCTAGCCTAAGTAGCCTCAATGATGAGTAATTTCTTTTATTTTGTAGTCTTAAAGGGATTCGGTAACTTTGACTGTGGAGGCTTGATTTAGTAAATTGTTGAATTTTGATATCTGTCTTGTATAATGATGTTCAGAAGGATAAATAAAAAGCCAGGCATAGAAAGGTTTTCAAATATATAATGCTATTATTAAAGATGTCTATGACTGAGTACTCCCATTTACAAAAGCGTATGGCCATATGCTTTAGTCTATGGCGGAAAATGAGTCTGGCATTTCCAGTCACTTGCATATGTTTACTTTTGTGAAGGATATGATGATTTTGAAGTGCTTCCCTCCCCCCCCCCCCCCCCTGCTTCATTTTTACACCATATACATACACTGATGGCATGTAAGGCCAGGCAGCTCAGATTTTATCAAGCCTTGACAAAGTTACCAAATTCACTTTAACAGTGAAGTGCCTACACTTGTCAAGACTGCACTGAAACTGGAACTCTAATTGTACTTGTGTTTGTAGTTCTTTCTATTTTGTTAAACTCCTAATCTGCATATTTTTTTCTTTATCAACATGACCATGACATTAAATTTCACAAAGTATTTGTTCTTTTAATTGGATGTTGAGTACTTGTCTGGCAACTTTATTTTGAATAACTGTCTATAAAAATGTTATTCTGCATTGTTTATTGCAATAACCCTTTCAAAGACAATTGACTACATTTTGTGGTTTGGCTCAGTAACTTTTGATTCAGAGCCTTAAAAGCTATACCAGATGCATGAGTAGAAGAGCAAAAATTGTCTGCACACACTATGTCCATTTTTAATGCATGACCATATTGTGTTTGATTCCAGGAATTTAAAAAAGGAGAATAAGCTTTAAAATCCTTAAGTTGGCAACACATTGAGAGGTTCAAAATCAGTGTTTTATATCAATATTGGCAATTTTTTCAACTTTTCATCAAAGTTCATGAAGTTTACAAAGATATTACATTTTATTAGAACCGTGTAACATTAAAGAAAAATATCATTGTTGCCAATTTGAAGAACAAATTGTGATCAATTTAGCCCTTAAATAATCCCTGTCATGAAAGGGTTAAATTGGAATTTTTGTGTATTGTGGGGTTGTGGATTGAAATGACCAAATCTTAATGAAGATCACAACCAGTGAAAGGCATTGCACACAAATACATTGTATGACCTTTCTACCACACAGACACATTTTGCAAATAGATACATGTATTTGGTCAAATTAGTACATGTATATGCTTACTATAAGTTACATGTATGATATAGGCTGTATTGAAATGTGAGAGCATCTTGTTTTTCAGTAGTAATTTCAATGTCACAAGAAAAGGAAAGGCGAGATAGAAATTCAGAGAGTGTAGAAGTAATCTTTCTCGAAAGTGTGAAGTCCTGAAAAGCACTGTAAACCAGGTGAGAAGGCTGAGAGTGGAGAAGATAATAGTAGCGATGTGACATTGAAATTACTACTGAAAAACAAGATGCTCTCACATTTCAATACAGCCTATATCATACATGTAACTTATAGTAAGCCTATACATGTACTAATTTGACCAAATATCTATTTGCAAAATGTGTCTTTGTAGTATGAGGAAACTCACAAATTATTCATTACTTTCAAACACTCTTCATGTATCACTTTCATTACAGAAAATCATACATGTGCATGTATGTAGGTTCATAATGAATAGATGCCCTAATGGAAAATAGGTATCATATTTCCATATCCGATTTTCAGTCCCATCCTAATGCCAATGGGTCACACCTCAGATGGACCGAATCTTCCTCATGTAAAGGGCCATTCTGTGTAAAGTGAAACTTTCGGTCACACACGTGACCATCAGAATTTTGCCTCATTGCCAGAAAATCAGACTACATTTTATTGATTTTTTTTGTATTACCAATTTCCTTCATGAAAAAGATTTCCTTTTACTTGACAAGAAAAAGTCATTTCCTAACCATAATGTTTTTACATAGATATTCAAATATGCCCTTTTTCTGAGTGGTCACAAACGTGACCGACCCAATTTTTTCACCTCTGAAAGAAAAGAATGCTCACTAATTTATGGATAATTGCTTTCAAACTGTTCAGAGTAATCCCACCATACATGAGTAATGAAAAGTGGAAACTTACATTCCAAGGGAAACACGAGAAATGTAGGTTTGAATACCAATAAGTAAGACCCTTTTTCAAGGTCACACACGTGACTGACCTAATGTTGACCTCTGAAAGAAAATGATGTACTATCATTTAAAATAATTACCCCTCCATCTGTTGGGGGTAAGATTGTTATTCAAATATCCAAATTTAGACACTTGTACTACATGACAAATACTGAAAAATTAGGTTTAAATGAACTATTTTTCAGGATTTTGTTCACACACTTGACAGAGAATGGTCCTAAAAATCATGTTTCAGTCTATGATGTAGTGTACTAGGAACTGTAAAGCATTATTTATCTTGGCACATTGATCTTACATTACCGTGCTTCCGTTCACATATGGCAGAGGATACGTTCAACCGTAGATGAGAAGGATCAGAAACAGCTCCTCATGGATCTGGATGTGGTCAAGCGCAGTGCAAACTGTGAATACATCATCAAATTCTTTGGTGCTCTCTTTAAAGAGGTAAGTTTTATGTGGGTGATGGAAGAGAGTTCGGGGGAGCGTTTCATCAAGCGATTTGTCAGTGAAAATCACTGACAAATTTGCTCTCAGCCAATCAGATGCAAGGATTTCAGTAGCTTGTAACAGTTGTCGGTAAAAATCACTGACAAAACGCTTGATGAAACGCTCCCCAGGTGGGTTTGGGAGAATAATTAACAAAAAGGATTTCCCCTAGCGGGGACTGTTTCTTTGAAGTTTGTTTATATAGTATGGCACATTACAGAAGACCTGTCAATTTTAAAGCCAACCTAAGATCTTTTATTTATTGCATGAGTTGTTGGTGGGGAATCGGCAGATTTCTAGATTTTCCCAGAGAAGGTCAGTATGATATTTCTGTAAAAGAAATATTGTGTGGCTGGCAGAAAGGCATAAGTGCATTGGGCCATTCTGCTAAACGTGGACACGCACTATTGCATTAAGCAGAAGGTACACCATGTAGTTAGCATTAAAATGCCCGTAATTATAAAAATATGTGCTTATCTGATGCAAAACTACTAAAATTTAGGTATTTACCATCTACTTTCACTTTTTATTAGTCGATAAAGAGGAAATCCCTATCATGTTCCCCCCAAAAAATGGTACAACATTTATAGAGCAATTAAAACCGTAGACTCAAGTTTATTTGGTTTATGAATGGTTGTGTGTTAATGCCATTCTGCCAGCCATATAACTATATATTTCTCACTCAGTCACTCTCTCACTATCATATTCTAATGATTAACTGTCAGTCTGTCTACAGTTATCTCTCTTCTCTCTCTGAGCTTTCTCCGCATCTATCTTTCCAATATCTTGCATCTATCTTCCTTCCCTCCCCCCCCCCAACTCAATTCCTCTCTCCCTCTCCCCTCTCCCTCCCTCTCTCCCCTCTCGCTCTCCCTCTCTCCCTTCTCGCTCTCCCCCTCTCTCCCCCTCTCTCCCTCTCTTTACATGTGTCTCACCGCCTCTCTTTTTATTTCTCTGTCTCTCGTTCTATTTCTCTCTCTCTCTCTCTCTCTAACTCTCTAACTATAAACTATATGATTCCATACACAGGGAGATTGCTGGATCTGCATGGAGCTTATGGATTCCTCTCTCGATAAATTCTACAGATTTGTGCATGAGGTCCAGAAGACATATATACCAGAAAACATCATGGGAAAAGTTGCTTATGCAGTAAGAAAATTTTCTCTTTTCTTTACATGTAGTCGTAATAATGAAAAAGTAAAGTGCAATCCTGTCCATCTTTTAGACAAGGACAACTTTTTAAAAAGGTCAAGGGGAAAACAAAAGTTGAGATACATACAGCCCAGGAAAAAATTATTAGACCAGCTCCTTATAAAGGCCTATATGGCAAGTGTTGGCTATATCAGTAATTGAATTTTCAGAATGATTTCTACTAGCCAGCTCATAATGAGTGGGTGAATACTCCCATAACAATTAGCTTGTGTAATAACTAATCCCTCGGACAATTATCGCCAGGGTAATTGCCCCTAGGACAATTTTCGCTAAAGGACAATTACTTACATGTATAAAGACACCCCAACGGATAGAACTTTCAGAACAACTAACAGAATGTAAATTTTCAAGATGCTAACTGTCCTCAGGGATATTCTACAAGGGTAGGGGTTTTGGGAAAAATGTCCTGACAGAAGTGGTCTTGGGGATAAGTGTCCAGGAGGTATGCCTGATTGTCTCGTAAAGCCATGTCCACTCCTCTGGAGGCAGTTTGTTCAGTTCTTGGTGGGAAATTGCTACATTTGATGATAGCAGCCATGCCATGTGGCATGCTGTCAACAAGGTGTTACCTTTTTTTTCCTCACAGCAGCTCAATTATGCTGCGAGAATGTTTTCTTGTTTCATAAATTAATTTTCTAATACCTTTAATTTTTATGTCACACACAATAGTCTCCGTAGAATAATGAGAAGGCCATGGTGTTCAGACCAAGAGAAGTAACACTTGAAATTCATCCTCAGACATTTATAGTCTATTAGGTGGTCCAAAAACTCCTTCTCATAGGGAAAAAGGGGTGTTGTAATTGTCTGGGGCATTTGTCCTGGCTGTAGTCATCCTAGTGGTAACCGTCCTGGGGTAAAAATTCTTAGAGGTAATTGTTCTAGTTAGTAGTAGTCCATTAATCATTTTTCAACTTCCATAGACAATGGACTTAACACTACTAATATACCCCAAAATGGAGCTGGTCTAATAGTTTTTTCCAGGGCTGTATATATACATGTATATGGTAGCAAGGTATGGCAGTTACATCTTCATTGTAGTATTTGTATGGTACCTAATCATCAATATATATTTGCTTCTGAAGAAGACTTGGGGCAATTAAACTTCAGGTGATATCTATGATTGATTTGCTAAAATGCATCATCCATGTCTTGGTCATTTAAGTTACATAAATCAATACATGTAATCTAAACACTGTATTGCAGCCAGGTGATATGAATTATGTATCACCTGCAATTTATCTTATGGTCTTCCTCCTTTAAATAGAGTGATCCATTTCACAGCTCCTTTAGAATTGTGGAAATTAAGTAGTGCCAACTTCCAGCTAACGAAAGCTAGCTAGTGAAATATGAAATTTGATTTTGGTCGTGGAAATGAATTCTGTATATGGGTCATAGTCTAATGAGAATTTCAGTACATGTATTTAAATTATTCAAAGGGTTAATGAAGAAGTTTGGGTTTTTTCAAAGGATTTTTGCTGTCTGGAATATCCTTCTTGATAGGAAGACACTGTTGATGATCATGAGCCCTAAGCATTAAACTTTCATGCGTTTATTGAGTCATAGCTTCATGCACGTGTGTGATTGGAGCCAAGGGGAATTTTCATGCAGCATTGAGCAATTACTCTCCTATCATCATCAAACAATACTTTCCTGGAGAGCGTTTCATCAAGTGTTTTGTCAGTGATTTTTACTGACAACTGTTCTAAGCTACTGAAATCCTTGCATCTGATTGGCTGAGAGCAAATTTGTCGGTAAAAACCACTGACAAAACACTTGATGAAACGCTCCCCTGCTGTTTATCGAGTACTCTTCAATAAAGGTGCTGGAATCACATGCATGTACTCCCAAGAATGTCTCTCCGAAATACCAGTATTTCAAAGGTGTTCATAATTACTTCTTTTGGAGGGGGAGTGGAGGGGGGGGGGGGCGTTAGAGGGTGTGGGTGTGTCATTGTTGATGTTGGTTAAATTTGAAGTACTCAGGAATTCACACATTGTATTTGAGTATTGTAAAACCAATCAACAAATAAACAAACAAACAAATGAAAATACATTATTAATGTTCATTCAGTATACAGTTGTAGATGAATCATATAATTTATCTAGATACAGTCATGCACCAGCCTCCACTTAGTTCAATGTTAGATGATTCTGAATTTAAAAAAAAGAAGAAAAAGACGATTACTGAAATCTCGACTATCATTTGATTTACATTTAAAACTACATGTATAGTTTAATAGTTTTGTGTAATTATAATGCATTGTGTTTTTAAGAAGATAGTATTCGTCGGGCCTCCATGTGAGCTCAGCTTGGATATATTCTTTGTTTGTTTTATTCTTATTCCACAGACAGTAAAAGCTCTCAATTACCTCAAGGAAACCCTGAAAATCATTCACAGAGGTAAGTTCCTTTCTCGCATGTATCTTTGCTCTTTTGCAAACTGTAAGAAGAGAATTTCTACGTATAGCAACTTGAAGATAATCTCGAGTTCTGGTCACTGCAAAAAAAAAATGAACAGAATCCACATCGAATTTGAGAGGAAAAAGAGATTTTTATAGAAAATGAGTAAAAGTTGAGTAACAGGCTATGAAAGATTAAAACATTTTGGTCTGTGTTTTATTACAATTTTAACCCAACACTGGGTTTAAGCTCGGTCTAGTTAAGAAAGGAAGTCATTGAAGAAGCTTGACTGGGGAGGAATTTTTAATTTGTAAACAAATCTTTCGGCATATTACTCCCAGTGTTAAAGATCGTATGCTCGATCTGTAATGAAAAACACAAGTCAGAAAAAATTGGAACCAGCGGGATTCGAACCTGTCATCTACTGCTTGCCGGGCAGCGACTTATATGCCGAAAGATTTGTTTACAAATTAAAAATTCCTCCCCAGTCAAGCTTCTTCGTTTACTAACCATTGTCCACGGCGGACCGTTTGAATATTAATGAGTCAGAAAGAAGAGGATCTTGGGTATTTGATTCTAGTTCGTCGTGACTTGGCCGTGAACCAGAATAGCCTGGTGGTTAAGTCGCTGCCCGGCAAGCAGTAGATGACAGGTTCGAATCCTGCTGGTTCCAATTTTTTCTGACTTGTGTTTTTCATTACAGATCGAGCATACGATCTTTAACACTGGGAGTAATATGCCGAAAGATTTGTTTACAAATTAAAAAAGGAAGTCATATTGTTTAACATGGCTTTTGAGTGTAGAACCAAGACTAACAAAATGTTCTAGAAATACAGTTATATTGCCAGTTAGGGGTGGAAGGGCGAAGGCACCCTTTCAGACATGTCCTTTTTTTCTTCTTCTTATTATACCCCAGCCAAACGAAGTTTGAAGGGGGTATATAGAAATCTTGCGCATCAAACTACACATGCACTTTCTCATTTTTCAAGCACTGCTCGTGAAATTCGCCACACACATTGGTCTTGGGATGAAGATATGCAAGACATATTGTTTCAATGTGTGGCAAACTGCGTTGCCATGGTAATGACATATGGCAATAAAATGGGACAATATTGCAGATCAAACCACTTCCTCATTTTTGGAGCAATGCTCAGGAAATTTGGCACGCACATTGGGGAGGGGATATTTTTTTTCTTGTTCTTCCTCTCGTATTAAACTTTCTTATTTTGTTTGCGTAGATGTGAAACCTTCAAATATCTTGTTAGACAAAGGAGGCAACATCAAACTATGTGACTTTGGAATCAGTGGGCAGCTTGTAGACTCAATAGCCAGGACAATGGATGCTGGCTGCAAACCCTACATGGCTGTGAGTATCTAACTGAAGCAGAAGCATGGATCGGTCCGGAGTGGTCTGGACCGGTCTAGATTGATCCAGTCCGGTTTTGTTCCCGACTCTAAAACTGTCTGCTGAAAGAATGTATATTAAAAAAAAATTATTTTCAGGTCTTAGCAGCATCACCAAGTTGTAGTAGTTAGCAGGGATGGAATGATTTTGAAAGTGGTGGGGGTGGTCTCTCTCTCTCTCTCTCTCTCTTTTGTTCTCTTTCTCTCTCTCCCTCTTTTGTTCTCTTTCTCTCTCTCCCTTTCTCTGTCTACCATTCCCCAATCTTGGTGTTTTGGAATATCCCCACCCTCAAAAACAATGGATGAGGCGGAGCCTAGGTACATATACATGCTTGTTTACAAATGAAACACAATTCATTGGCTCGAATTCATGAAAGAGGTTTATCTTAACCCATAGTTGAAAGCGTACCACGCACATGTCCTTATGTCCAATAGGCAGGCAATAATATGCTTCGTAAATATGGGCTAATGACAGGACAATATTGAGCTTAACCCATTTCCTACGGGAACCAGGTGGCCCCTGTTTTAAGCCTATGGGAATGAGACAAATATCATTTTACGAATCATTTTAAAACGATAAATATTTTTGATTGAGCGTCTGAATAGTCATACAGATAGTAAAATCGATAATACCGCCTTTGCCGAGTTTTCTAGTCGGTGGAATGGCCAAATCGGCTCCGAGTCGTAGTGACGTCACGAAAATCGTACGACTGCCTACGATTTAAAATTAATTTTGCCCTTATTCCCTGTAGAAAGCTGACATGTTTAGTTAACATATTCCTTTTCAAAACCTGGATAGGATAGATTTCATTTGTTAGAATGCCAATATTTAATGCCATAGCGATTTATTTCACTAATCGGATCGCAGGCCGATCATAAGGTGTGCGGTGGCCTTTGGTAGTCTACAGGTTAACTGAAGAGAACTTTATGTTAATGTGGTGTCAAATGTTGTTTTTGATTCTGGCTTTCTTTCAGCCTGAGAGGATAGATCCCTTCCAGTCCAGACCTGGCTATGACATCAGATCGGATGTATGGAGTCTGGGAATCACAATGGTATGTCCTGATCAAATACTGTCAAAGTCTAAGTTGCAACCTCAGTGATATATTTCACCTGTTACATTACCATCATTTGCAAAAGTTTAAGACCACTATTCCAAAATGCAATAAGTCAAAGAAAGAAAAAAAATTAAAAACTTATTTTTCAGACATACAATTATTTTCAGGGCATAACCTATGTATCATACTTGAACTATAGGCTTATACCATTACTCTTGTGCTACTGATCACTGTAGTAAACATGTTATGTAATCATTCAATGAGACAAAAGAAAGTATTCCAAATTATTGAAATACCCACAAATCCAGAGGTGGTCTTAAACTTTTGCAAATGATGGTATATATGATGAGCCACCTCCATCCTACCTCGTCTTTACTGGGCTACATTGCAATTTCTTCTGATTGGTGTAAGGGTGGCATGAAACAAATGATAGTAGCACAATAATGCACATTATATTTTGTGCAATAATTTTCTATTTTGGACTTAAATTTTGTTTGTGTGCAAGAAAGTCATTTGAAGTGATTTTAATTCCATTGTCTTTTATTATTTTTATGCCTCCGCCCACCGAAGGTGGGTGCCGGAGGCATTATGTTTTCGGGTTGTCCGTCCGTCCGTGCGTCCGTCCGTGCGTCCGTCCGTGCGTCCGTCCGTGCGTCCGTCCGTCCCACTTCTCGTTACCGCGATATCTGAAGAATCATTTGAGGTAGGAACCTCAAACTTGGTACTAGTATGTATACCCATACGAAGATGAACTGATTAGATTTTGGGGTAAGTAGGTCAAAGGTCAGAGGTCACAGAGGTCAATTTACATGAAATTACATAAGAATTCTTGGTTTTTAGCACCGTTACCACGATATCTCAAGAACTATCTGAGGTGAGAACTTCAAACTTGGTACCAGTATGTATCCCCATAGAAAGATGAACTGATTAGATTTTGGGGTAAGTAGGTCAAAGGTCAGAGGTCACAGAGGTCAATTTACATGAAATTACATGGAATTACTGGTTTTTAGCACCGTTACCGCGATATCTCAAGAACTATCTGAGGTGAGAACTTCAAACTTGGTACCAGTATGTATCCCCATACGAAGATGAACTGATTAGATTTTGGGGTAAGTAGGTCAAAGGTCAGAGGTCACAGAGGTCAATTTACATGAAATTACATAAGAATTCTTGGTTTTTAGCACCGTTACCACGATATCTCAAGAACTATCTGAGGTGAGAACTTCAAACTTGGTACCAGTATGTATCCCCATACAAAGATGAACTGATTAGATTTTGGGGTAAGTAGGTCAAAGGTCAGAGGTCACAGAGGTCAATTTACATGAAATTACACGGAATTAGTGGTTTTTACCACCGTTACCGCGATATCTCAAGAACTATCTGAGGTGAGAACTTCAAACTTGGTACCAGTATGTATCCCCATAGAAAGATGAACTGATTAGATTTTGGGGTAAGTAGGTCAAAGGTCAGAGGTCACAGAGGTCAATTTACCTGAAATTACATAAAAATTCTTGGTTTTTAGCACCGTTACCACGATATCTCGAACTGTTCGAGGTAAGAACTTCAAACTTGGTACTAGTATGTTACCGTATACGAAGATGAACTGATTAGATTTTGGGGTAGGTAGGTCAAAGTTCAAAGGTCACAGAGGTCAATTTACATGAAATTACATGGAATTAGTGGTTTTTACCACCGTTACCGCGATATCTCAAGAACTATCTGAGGTGAGAACTTCAAACTTGGTACCAGTATGCATACCCATAGAAAGATGAACTGATTAGATTTTTGGGTAAGTAGGTCAAAGGTCAGAGGTCACAGAGGTCAATTTACATAAAATTACATGAAATTACTGGTTTTTAGCCTTGTTATCAAATATTTCTAGTTTTATATGAAAATGAAATGAAATAAATTTTTCTGTCTCCTGTGCATTTTAAGTGAAAAGATTTGTCATTTTGTTGGACCAGTCCTTTTTAGAGTGTACATGTATGCCATACATTTCCAATCTGGTGATGGCGGAGGCATAAATTCCGACCGCGCGCGGTCGAATATTCATCTAGTTCCAATTGTTGTACATATAGGTGTTCTACTGTATGTGGGTTTTTTTGGTTTTTTTTGTTACTCGCCATTTTCTTTTGTGGCATTCAAGGCTTTCATAGATATTGTAAAAGCAGAAATTTTATGGGTGCATGAAACTGTCCAGAATTTTGAGAGGGGTCGGGATTCGCAACAGTTTCATGCCACAAAATACTAAAATCACAATTGAAACAACATAAAATTATTGCAATTCATGAAAGTTTCTGGCTACAAAATTGGCTGTCATTAAAGGGGCCGTCACATATCCAAAACGGAGCCCGCTCGACTTCTCTGCAAGCTCAAAATGGCATTTTCGCCCGGAATACAGCAAAAATTCGGGCGGTGTCTGCTCGATCACTGCGGGCTCCACCGCGATTTTTAGGGATCGGCCGACGTCCTCAAAGCACCGAAACCTGCTCCCAATTCAGCGATTTTCCAATGGCGAATTTTAAGGTCGCAGAGCTCGTAAACAGATCGCCCGGAGATCAATATTCGGGCGGCAATCCAATGATTTTAGACCGCACAGGCTCCCTACGATATTCGAACGACCCCCTTCCGTATCCCACCCGACTTCTACACAATCAGGCGTGCTTCAAGCGCATTCCGTGCTGATGTCGGGTCGGCATCGGGTGGCTTCTACAGACCCCGGCCAGGCTCCTCCTGTCAACTCAGGAATTTTGCCCCTTGCATACTCATAGGCTTAACAATTCGCAAAAAGTTTCATGTCGCGAAGGTTTCTGTTTTTTCAGTAATTGATTTCATACTTATGATTTAGGTTTCTTGATGTTGTATCATTAATATGAAATGGTTTAGAACTTCTGTCAGGCATGCAATTTGAAAAGCTTCTGCCTGATTTCAGGCATTGTCAATTCTGTTTCACGCTGTTTAGGCTTCATATTGAACAGAATATATGAGACTGTAACATGTCTGGGACTCTATAAACATTGAGGCTAATTGTATAAAGCCAACTGGTATCCCTGCTGTGTATTTAAGTCCCATCATTTGTACAGAGTTAAGTTAACGCCCTTCTGGCTCCAAACAGACGATATAGTTTATATAGCGGTAGCCATTATTATGCAACATTGAATTCTATTATATTCTTGTCCTTCCCCTTTGTTATTATCAGTACGAGGTAGCCACAGGGGAATTCCCTTATCCCAAGTGGAACAGTGTTTTTGAGCAGCTCTCTCAGGTCGTCAAAGGGGACCCGCCAAGGTTGAAACACAGCAAGAATTACTCCTACTCAGAAGACTTTATAGTCTTTGTCAATAAATGGTGAGCAGACTTATTTAAAGATAAAAACTGAGTTCTGGTCATGCGATTACATTGTGAAAGAAATTGTCCCAAAGCAATAGAAAAAGGTTGATCATGTCTACATAAGAGATTGTGTATACTCTGAGGTTTTTGGAATCATCAAAATGATAAGAAAGTGACCCAATCTTACTGAAAAGCACGTGCACTGCACACAGAAATAGGTACATGGGACTGCACATACATGTGGCAGGAATGTTCAGCCCGAATACGTCAGATATTTCTCGTCATATTTCAAAATATGAGGGCATTAGAAGAGCAAACCTTTTCAGGGGACATTTCTACTATGATATTCTTCCAAACTGACATGAAATGAATGAAAAAGCTCACAAATTATTGTTCACCTTTCCCAGAACTCAACCTTCTCTTTAATTATTTAACCTGTTTACTACCAAGCATGAGATAACGTGGGCTGGAGTGTGCGGAAAATGTGTGTTATATCAAAATGAAATCATGTTTCAATGGTTAAGTCCTATTATGAGAAGGCACCAAAATCAGATCATATCCAAATGAATGAAAAATCTATGGGAAGGAAATAGTCCATGATTATAGGACTTCAAGCTGTAGGTCCCTTGTTTGATAATATACAAACATTTACCTGATCTCTAGGCATCCAAGGTAAGATATATATTTTTTTTTAAATAAAATGTTAGCCAACAAGGACAGAGGCACGCCTTAATCAAAATGGGTATTTCTTTCTACTATATTGCTTTCAAAATGAACTTCTCACTCCCTGCCTGTGCTTTTGAAAAGGTTCATCCTGTAGCAGCTAAATTTCCCCTCTCTACCATCTGATTCATTGTAAACCACGTCCTGTGTACTTTGTCATGTTGTAGCAGCAAAAACATTGGGTCTTGCGCAATGATATCTTGCTGGTATTATTTGGGAGATTCCCCTATTTGATTCCGTATTGAAAAAAAATGTGTTTCTGTGGAAAGGTATTTAAATTTTTCTGAAGGAAACCTTTGAATTATAATTTTTTTTTTTAAAGGGGCATTCAATCAGGGGTGTTTCTAGAGCATTTTGGATTGGCCATTAGGGGAAGTCGGACCCATTTTGCCAACAAGATGGCTGAAGATTTTTCAACAAGCAGCAAAAAAATGGGAGGAAAGGTTGTCAGTATTTCAGAATTGCAGACAAACAATTTTTTTTTGGAGGGGGGGGGGGAGGTGACATCCCGGCATTTACTAACCACTCCTGCATAATTAGAGTAAGCTTTCAGCATTTGATATGGTGCTTTCATGCGAGTTAGATATACACCATGTCACCAGTGAGGATTTATACCATATATATGACTGAATAATCCCTGTATTGTGAAGCTCATTAAATATTTTAGAATAAGTTAATATTGGAAAGACGTTCTGTTGAATAATGAGTATGTGATGTTTATCTCTTGCTTTTTATTTTGTCAATACAGTCTCACGAAGGATGAGAAGTACAGGCCAAAGTACAAGAATTTATTAGTGAGTATCGTGTTTAATATTTATCATGAGATTCAAAAGGATATATATATTGAAGGTATTATTTAATGCTCAAAATGAGATGGCACATTGTTCTAAATATGAAACACTAAGTGTAATGCTTCTTAAACTTAAAGAGAAAATACTTTCTAGTAGGTAATCATGGCAATTCCTCTTTGTGCTTCCTTCATTGGTTTGACAAAGGGAATTATCAAATAGATTATATGAAAAGAAATCTAATTCATCCTCTTACACAATGATTGATAATCACTTTGCTTAAAAATTTTGAATACTTTTTTCCAAAAAAAAGTGTGTCTTGTGACTCTGGTCTCCTGGGAAGCGTTTCATCAAGCGTTTTGTCAGTGATGTTTACCAACAACTGTTATAAGCTACTGAAATCCTTGCGTCTGATTGGATGAGAGCAAATTATTATGACGTAGAATAAGTATTTTATTTAACTCTATGAACACTTGTAGGCAAAACGTTATGAAAACTTTTATTCAGATAAGTCTGATTGTAATTTTAGTTGCACAGACAAAACTAGCAATTTTGCTCTTTGGGCCTTTCCCGCATCTTTACGCGCCATTACGTTTCGTTAAGCTAACTTAAACACGGTTTAACTTTAATCCACTTACTCGTGGAATACCAAGAGACACCTCATTATTCTGTATAAATTACTGAGATTCTGTCACAAATTGAATAAATGAGATAGGCATGAATTGAAAAAAAGAAACCGATATCTTATTGACATGATTTTTAGGTGGCCATTTATTACCAGAATTATGGTTATTTTCACGTGGTAAAGAGGTTAGCACTTAATAACGCTCCATAAATTTGTGAACTAACTCTATTTAGATGTTCTCTGTAGGTTTCCATGGTGAGTGAGTATTCACAATTGAAGGTTTTCGGTAACACCATGTGGGGAGCCTCTGTGAAAAGGCTGTTGATATATTCTTTCGTGAAAACCGAAAACCTTCAATTGTAAATCTATTTACTCAGAGGGGTTTGAAAAGTCGGTACTGAATACTGGCCAGTGTGTCCTAAATGGGTAGGGCTGTCAATGTTGATTGGACTATGCAAATTCCTAGTGTTATTGATATTGTGACTATGTTTTATGTTTTTGTTACATTTGATTGTCAAGTCCCTTCTTTGTCTCTCCTCTTTTACCACAGGAATACAAATTCATCAAGGAATATGAGCATGCAAACATCAACATCGCAAGCTACGTCACAGAGATCCACCTGGCAATGGGTGGACAGAGTTGAGGCACTGGCCAAACTTTGGGATAATAAATGGACTTTCACTGAATTTCTGGAGAGAAAACAAGATAATCAACCTCCAAATTCTGATAGTTATATTTCATTTTTTGCTTTTCCTTGCACAGATGTTTGTGAGTTGGACTGTTTCATAGAGGTTATGTTGCTGAAAACAAAGGGCTTTGAGTGAAGATAGCCTGTAAGATTTTGTGCTTTTTTTTATTTGTTTGGGAGAATTAAATTGAAGTTTCCTTTATTCCCCTTTCCTAATGTCTAAAACTTGTTGATGAATACTGTAAGTTAGTGAACATGTTTGATAAATCATTATGTTGCCAGTAAGGAGAGTGCATTGCTACGGAAGGTACAGGTAGGTGAAATGTTACACACTCCAATATGCATGCTCGGTTGCATATTCACATTAGACAAAGAAGGTTGTGATAGTATCATATCTACTGAGGATGCTGCAAACTGGAGACTTGCCCCATTGCCCAGTGTCATTAGAGCATTTGTCCAGACACTCATTTTACTTGCTCAAGTGTGACACTTGAACAGTGTGAAATGGCAGCAATGCTTCTGTGTCTCTTGACCATGAAGGGGACCATGTGGTCATAGGAGGAGAGTTGGGTAGTCACCCCTTCTGCCGATAGTGAGGTGACCCGTATTATGTATCAGGTTGTGCCATTACTATATAACATTCATGTACAGCACTTGTACAAATTACCTCAACATGATGATCTTGATGATACAGTGAAACCTGTATAGAAAGACCGGCCTAATCGTGGAATAGGTCCCCTCTCATTCAATGTGTATGTACACACTTGCGTTTTATGTCTATTGAGGTGGAATGAAGTCCCCACGGCGTTACACGCAGTAAACTGATACTGTGCGTAGTGAATGAGAAGGGACCTATTTCACAATAACGCTGAAAGACCACTCAAGGGAGACAAGAAAAGCAGCCTTTATAAACATAGCCTTTATATTCTGGTTCTCTTAATACACATTTCAATAAGAAACACTTTTAAAACTCATGGGGTTTTTTTTTAGACAGAGGTTCACTAAAGCAGGTTTGAATGTACTTGTAAAAATGCATCGGAATGCATTCATTATGGTATGCCGAGGTTATGTTCCTCGCACAACACTGCCATTACATCAGGAAATTGTTGAAAAAAACCGGTCCACTCTTCACATTTGTTCCAAAATGCTGCAAGTAAACTGTGGCTGTAATATTCCTGTATCTTATAACACAGAGATAAGTGAAGAAGTAGGTCCTTTGTTGCGTGGATTTGCCATTCATTTACACTTAAAAAAAAACCAATGCGGTGATTACAGCGGCATATGTGAACAAGCCTTGGTAGTGTGCCGAGGTACTGGATGACCTTTTAGCACTGCAGTGTGGCATTTGTACGTGAGTGAATGGCCTTCTTGCTCTCAGCATACAACCACCAAGCATGGGGGACTTTAACACCAAGGGTACATTCTCCTCAACATGGTAAATAAATATACCAATATATATTGTCAACCTATGAAGATTTATTTTTTGTCCTCTTACGCCATCCCCCCTGGGATGCAGAAATTTCAGTTCTCCCAATTGCCAACAAGTTTAAAACAATTCTACTAAGAAATATGTCTATGAGTCTCAATTAGGAGATGTGGCTTGCAGTTTATCGGTCGATATATCTGGTTTTATGCACTATGCCTGGTTGCACATACTTGTAAAACCAAAAGGAGCTTTTTGATTGTGCAAAAGCTGAATTAAAAAATCTCTTTGCCTTTCTTTCCTGAGCTAAGTAGGTATGCATAGGCAAAATCTTTACCGTATTTATTAATAGATAAGGCTAATGCTGTGATAAGCATATATCAATTCCTATGCTATTCATTGGAACTAGTTGGCTATGCTGTTGTCTATGATGTCAGAGGGATGAGAGCTGTCAACTTGCAATTTTAAAGATTTTGTTAAAAACAGTTGACAGTAATTCAGATTTATTTGGACGAACTTGTGCTTCAAAAGTAAGCTGCATTTTGTTGTCTGTTCTGTTTGTTTGTTTGTCTGTCTGTTTGTGGCCCACAACATTGTGGGGTAAAACATTTGTGGACACATTAAGAATGATATTAAAGCTAGGAAATTGTTTTTGATATAATGCGAACTTGAGGTGAGATCTTAAATAATTCTGTGAAAAGAGAGTAATATGACATGAAAATTAAATTCTTGTGACATTTGATCATGCACTTCATTTGTTACTCTGTAGATTTTAGCAAATTATTCAAATTGAATGATTTCCTCTAATTATGGTTAGAAAAAAATGAATTACAGTTATATTGAGTTATACTGAGTTTGTGAATTTTCTGAACTATGACCTTGCTGTTGTTTAGTATTAGATTATCTGTCTTTGCACCTGCCAATTTTACTGTTACAACCCAGACTAAATAAGTATTGGGTACAGCTTTCCCATCATCATCATCATCATCATCATCATCATCATCATCACCACCACAACCACCACCACCATCATCATCATCTTCTTCTATTTTGTGATGTTAGCTCATGTAAAATCCTCATAATCACATCACAGTCACCAGCCTGTAACTGTCGCATGCCATTGGCAGTCCTGTGATTCCATGTGCAACGTCATCCTCTCAATCATCCTCTTCACAGCTATTTTCCCACTTTCATCGTATTTAACACCCAACCTGCATAACAACCAGTGCTCAGTGCTTGACTGTTGGTTTATAAGACCTATTATTACTGGTGTTAAGAAGAGCAAGTGTAGTTGTTACACACCAGAGTCATGTAGACTAGTCATCTAGACCAGGGCTTGAACAGTTATTTGTGACATTTTTCAACACCAAACTTTGATCCTCACTAGATAGTATTGGAGACAAGTATGTGGCATGTGTTTATGCAGTGAGTATGTGGCATGTGTTTATGCAGTGTTATAAACAGTTTGGGTACCGGTTTGAAACTCCAGAAAAAAGTTTCTTCCAGGAAAATTGAGGATTACATACAACCAAAGTGAATGCCAAATAGTGCTCTTTTGCTATTAACACTCAGGGCAAACTTTACACCTACTGGTTTCAATAGTTCGATTTCCATAGAAATTTAGACAGTGAACTCCCAATGATCCAATTACGATCCCGTTTCAAAATGTAGTTACGCAGATCGAAAGTTTCCAAGTATTATAAGAGCCAAATTAATAATGCTAACAGTACTATCCCTTGAAATACTTGTACAAAATATGGCTTGCAGTTTGAATGTTGTTCTTCTTTTCATTTAGTAGTGATAAATCATTATTGAATAGAATTGTATAAATAGTCAGCAAAACTAGCTTAGCTTCCAAATTTAGATGTCCCTTTCAAAATAGTATTTCTCTAAACCATGAAGTTAGATTAGAAAATTCTAGAAACTTGTCATGATCTGCAACATTGGAACTGCATTTTACCCCACTATCAGTATTTGCCAAATGAGCAAAACAGATGAAAGTTTTGCAGTGTTGTTGGGAGAGGTGGCTTCATATTTCATACCTCGTTCATTAGCTTTATGAACTTGATTTCTACTGAATAGAAAAAAACTTCTGGAAAAGCCAAACATGTAATGCATTATCTGATATTCAATAAAGTAATGTCCTATTCCTTTGAGTGGGAGGTGTTTTACCATGACAATGTAAACATTTGAATTATCTTTTTGCTGGCAGAATGGAAAGACCTGGGTTTTTTTTTCAAAAGCGAGCTGTGTTTGTTTAAATGTATTTAGGCAGGTTTAAAGTGATTTAACAGTAGTAAGTTAATGAGAGAGAAGTTGATATTTTTAGAAGAGAATCATGAATTTTGAAAGTAATTGATTGAAGTAGACCAGCAAGTTGTTCAGAAGCAATCATAGAAATGTATTTCACTAGATGTGTATGTGTGTGTGTGTGTGTGTGTGCGTGTGAATCATGTTCATCGACTCCCTTATGGAGTTTGTGAAAAAAAAGAGAGATGAAAATGACATCTGAGTCTTTTAAGATTTTGAAATGTATATTTGTGCTTGAAAATACACGAATTTAATTCATGTAATGCATACAGTATAAACAAAAAATGCTCTTAACTATATAAGACATTTAAAGAGTCTCAAAATATTGTAAATCAAATTACCGATACTGGAATTCAAAAGGTTTTTCCTTGTATTTCTCTGGTCTTATTGGGTTATCTTGTTTACATTATTGGAAAATAAATGTTTGCAATGTCCCCATATTTTTCCACGAAATGGCAATTAAGAATTGTGAAGAATTCTTCTTTTTATATCTGACATTGATGATTTAATGAACATGTATTTACATTTTCCCTGGCTTGAAGGTGTTGCACTATTTAGGTGATAGTTGGCTCTGAAATAAGATCAAAATTAATCTTGAGGCAAGAAAATTACTCTCGCCAAGGTTGCTGATACTTTCACTTGAAATGTTTAATGCTGCTGTACTATTGTTTCACCCTTCTTCTTCTTCCTCTTCTTCTACTTCTTCTTCTTCTTCTTCTTTTTCCTATGCAGCCTATCACAAAAGATGAACTAAAGATTGCAAGAAAAATTTCTGTAAAAATGCTTGATAAACATTTCAAAAAAATTTGTATTATGGCATATAGTTTTTGTCTCTCTTTTGTACATGTTAGATTCAACTGACTTTACCTGTTCAACAGAAAATTGAGGAAAGAAATCAACTATGAAATTCATGCACTTTTTAACATTTTCGCAGTTGACTTCAAGTTTTGCTTCACAAAAATGACTAGGATAGAATGTATCCCCATGCTATGCTTATCTTGTCGTGAATGGAACAACAAGCAGCTTGTAGAAACTTGACACCTTACTGAAGTGTATTGATTACAATAGAATATGACAAGTTCAAGCCACAATTAGCAGTATGTAGTTGGGAGGGGGGGGGGGGGGGGGGGTACATGTATGTGTTGTAAAGTAATGTTTAAAAGCTACAAACTCACATTGATCAGTATTTTGATGGGCCTGCATTCCCATAAAAAGGAGTTTATATATGTGTAGTTTGATCCAAGACCAGTCTGTTTAGAGAGAAATCTTTGATACTTCTGATACTCCTATGTTATTGGTCACATGTGATGTTTCTCAGAATGTCCATCGTTTGCATAATCTCCCTGATTTATACAGAGAAGTATCCTCTGTTAGAGCCAAAAGGGCATTAATTCTGTAATGAATGTGTGCCCTTTTGGCTATCAGTAGATATGATATTTGACTTTTAACAGAGGTGTGATTTCATTTTTCAGTTTGCGTCATATTTTTTTTGTCTCGATGGAAAGTGTTCAAGACTTAGTGAGCTTTTTTCTTTGCTGATGCAGCTATTTTGTAGGGTAGCAAAAGTTTGCTTAAGAGGTGAAAAACAATATCGTATTTGTCCTATTTCACATCATTTGTTTGGACTATTGAAATGCAGTGAAAGAGTCATAAGACATTCTAATTGTGTTTGGGTTTTTTAAAAACTTTTTCTGACTGGTCTTTGATCAAAGTTCTGCAAGGAAAGCAGGCCCATATGTTAACAGATGTTTAATAGATGTTCATGTATGAATAGAAATCATGTAAATTGTCTCTTAAAAACTTGAAATATCTTACTAGAGAGATACAGATATTTGATACGAGATTATTATGAGATGTCAGTTTTCGTTGTGTTTTAAACAAAAAAATAGAGAAGAATGTATTTATATATTATATATATGACTGTTGAATTATTGTATGTCTGGTATTATATGGACAGCCATATTATTTGGTTCAAGATTGAAAATGTGATATCTGTTGTACATGTCTATGACTACTGAAAGCTGTGTGTGTAATGATTTGTTCTGTTATACTATCACCGAACATAAAAACTGAGGAGAAAAAAATGAAATATGTGTTCGATTGTCTTATGTTGAATTTCGGTTTGTTGCATGACCTGTATAGCAATATATTTTTGTTTCATTTTATATTTCTGCATGATGATATATGTGGAGAATACTAGTCGCTTATTTGATCAGTCCTAGCAGATGGGTTTTTCATTCAGATAAAATTTATTGAATGAAAATGGTGAATCATAATTTGCTTTTCGAATAAAAATGTTCATAATGTGGCATTGAGGATTGAAACTATAACATGGAAAGTAGTCATAGTGGAAGAAACCGTTCAAAGAATGTGAGAGATCGGGAGGCTGGTGTGAGAACAGAGAACATATTAAATGTTTTCTATAAAGTGGAAATTAATATATAGTCCCATTTGAATTTCAATTTATGCTATGTATTGGTCTCCTTTATATTCATCTGTCTGTTTTATTCAACCTTTCTTTATTCAAACTTTTTCACAAACATTTCTCCCCTTTACACGCTCCCCCACCCCCCTCTGTCTCTCTGTGTCTGCCTGTGTGTTTCCCTATCTGCCTCCCTCTCTCTCTCTCCCTGTCTCTGTCTCTCTCTTTCTCTGTCCCTGTTTCTGTCTCTCCCTCTGCCTCTCTGTCTCTTTCTAAGTCTCCATGTCTCTCTGTCTCTGTGTCTGTCTGTCTGTCTCTCTCTCTCTCTTTCTCTCTTTGTCTCTCTCTTTGTCTCTCTCCATGCCTTCTATCTCAATTTATTGTAGTATTTTGCTGTATCCCTCTCTGTATAGTGTCCCTCTCACACTCTGCCATCACAGCCTTGCTAATGAATTCAAGACGCCGTTCTGGTTCAGTGTCTTGAGTTCATTACAAATCTGAAGACACAGTTGAAATTCGGGAATTATAAATTAGAACATTTGCGACGAAACCGGGGGGCGTTTCATCGAGCGTTTTGTCAGTGATTTTTTTACCGACAACTGTTATAAGCTACTGAAATCCTTACATCTGATTGGCTGAGAGAAAATTTGTCAGTAAATATCCCTGACAAAACGCTTGATGAAACGCTCCCCCAGATTTCTTAACGTATAACCAGTATGTTATCATGCCAATTAAATTTTTCGGATCATAATAATAATTATGGTAAACATTTCAACATTAGTGTAATATGTCAGATGGTCACGCTTTTATTCAAAGATATCACTTAGGTTCATGCAGAATTCGTTACACGATAGAATTTCAAATTGCATTATCAATCATAAGTTGAAAAAAAATATTGAATGATTAAAACAGAAACTGCTTAAATGAGAATTAGATACATGTAGTTACAAATGGAAGGAGAGAGAGAGAGACCGAGAGAGAGAGAGAGAGAGAGAGAGAGAGAGAGAGGTGTATTTGAAAATTAGAATACATATATTTTTTTTTACAATCGTCGAAATATTTAGGCCTACAGGTAGGCTTACAACGTAGAATTAAGAACATTCCCCTCAGTCTACTGAAATATTGCACGTTACCATGAAACGAAAGTCACCCTCTTCTAACAGATTTCACTCATTATTCTATACCTTTTACAAAAGGAACATGCGATAGGGGACATCGCGGACTTAATTGCAGAACGATATGTGTTTGCCACTATTCGACTGTTTAGAGCCAGAAGGGCACAGAGTTAATTAAGGCACATCTGGCTCTCAACAGACGATTTATTATGACAAATCTGTAACAAGTACACGTAATCTTCAATTAAGAGTTTCTCGGATAGGTCTTGTTCTTCTATCCTATTTTTTTCGCAAGTTGAATTATATCCTATTTCTAAGCATATCTTTGATTTCTTAAATTCTTGAAAAGGTAAAATGTCAGGTATCAGAATGATATGACAATTAACCCATTGCAGTGAAGCGGCGTGTGGATGTTTTATTGCATTCGACTGCATTATTTAATTTCACACCTTCTATCAAACACAATTTCAAAGCCTGTTGTTTGAAATCTGGATTTTGTTTTATTCAATTGTATTCATATTGAGTGGCTGTTTTCACGTTGAGCGACACACTAGTCAATCAAATACTTAACATATTCGCCACATTTGTATCACTTTCATAATTCCATGTAAAAACTCCATGATCACCCTGTTTTCACATCTTGCGTTACACCGTGACTGTATATATGTTTTATTAGATAAGGATCATGTTCACAGTTCTACCAGAAACACCGTGATCACACTCTTCTCATATTCTGTGACACTGTGTCCACATAAATAAGCAGAGTGTTCATACCACAGTTGTCTCAGAGCAACTTTGGTTTTGAAAACATTTTGTGCTTATGATGTTTTTCCATTGTAAAACACAAAGTGGTCTCAGGGATAATTACAGATTGTGCGAATGACTTTTAGTAGAGCAAATTTTGAACACTTTCATAGTTCTATGCGAAAAGAGTGCGTTCTCGTTGTTTCCACATTGTGTTATGCTCACTGTGACACACTCAAATGCAGTGGCGTATTAATGCTGGCGCCCGGGGCAAACTATCAAATTTGCGCGCCCCCCCCCCCCCATCCCCCACCATGCCCAAACTCAGATTAATGAGCGTATTAATTTAGAAATGATGGTGAAAATGAGTTTTGATGCACGTAACCCGGCGTTGTTAGCCCAAATTTGATGAGTTGTTGTATAAGCGAGGGAGCAACGCGACGGAGCGGCAGATTTCTTTTCCTTTTCACCCCTTAAATTGAAATTTCTTATGTATTTTACCTTTAAAAAAATCCAAGGGAATACAGCGACCTAGCAATAGATTTAAAAGAAAATATTTTAAATATGCCTATTTTGGGGGCGCAAAATAAATGAAAACCCTGAAGAAATATATTTGAGGAATTTAGTAAGGCAATTGCAAGGCAAATTTATGGTTTCTTTCGAATGTTCTATACCTTGAAAGTGCTTTTTATGCACCTTTATCCTATATGCACCTGCTCCCTCGCATAATATGTTCAAGATCTAGCTGTTTCGCGCCCCAAATGTTAACCAGTACTTGACTCTAGTTGCTTTGCCGAACTCCTGCCAGTATGCAAGGGGCGGGGAAGCAACTAGAATCAATTAATGGTTAACACTTTTAAAACGCCAT
The DNA here is from genome assembly GCA_025617745.1 of Heliocidaris erythrogramma. NCBI lineage: Eukaryota > Metazoa > Echinodermata > Echinoidea > Camarodonta > Echinometridae > Heliocidaris > Heliocidaris erythrogramma. The sequence goes on along the minus strand of CM046857.1, from coordinate 13,171,181 downwards.
TAAATTTGGGGCGCGAAATAGCTAGATCTTGAACATAATTATGCGAGGGAGCAAAGCGACCGAGCTTTGGAAAATTTTCGCATTTCAAACCCTATAAAACACAATTTCTTAAGCATTTTATCTTTGACTGGGGCGCAATAACCCTCAAAGACCATAACATTTATTGTATTTCTCCCCCTTTTCTTTCTCTCTTTTGCGTTTTTTGCGCCCCCCCTTCAATTGCCGCCCGGGGCACGTGCCCCCTCCCCCCGTAGATACGCCACTGCTCATATGAATACTCACAGAGTAGGTACGTGTACACTGAGTTGACCATAGCATATATTAGGATCACTTTCTGTTTCGCGCCCCAAAATGTTAACCAGTACTTGACTCTAGTTGCTTTGCCGAACTCCTGCCAGTATGCAAGGGGCGGGGAAGCAACTAGAATCAATTAATGGTTAACACTTTTAAAACGCCATTAAATTTGGGGCGCGAAATAGCTAGATCTTGAACATAATTATGCGAGGGAGCAAAGCGACCGAGCTTTAGAAAATTTTCGCATTTCAAACCCTATAAAATACAATTTCTTAAGCATTTTATCTTTGACTGGGGCGCAATAACCCTCAAAGACCATAACATTTATTGTATTTCTCCCCCTTTTCTTTCTCTCTTTTGCGTTTTTTGCGCCCCCCCCCTTCAAGTGCCGCCCGGGGCACGTGCCCCCTCCCCCGTAGATACGCCACTGCTCATATGAATACTCACAGAGTAGGTACGTGTACACTGAGTTGACCATAGCATATATTAGGATCACTTTCTCTGTGAAAACAATTTGTTCACATTGTTTTTCACATTATGGGGCAGTTTACACATTGTGTTCATCTAGGGAAAAAGCAAAGAGTATAAGCACCTTAGTGTGATCACACAAGAGAAGTAGAACGCTTTCGTAACGTTGGCAGTCTCGATCTCGACATACTGGTAAAACAGTATTACTTCATGGTCACACTGCTGATAAAAGAGTGATCACACTGTGTTCACATTTTGTTCTGGGTGTTTTTTTTTTTGGTTCATGCTGTGTTAACACTATGTATATTGTGTTCACAGTGTTGGCACACTGGTATTAAACACTATACCCACGTTGTTTCCATACTGTTTTACTGTGTTCACACTGCATTAACATTATACATGCTATGATTTACGTTCAATCTTCTAAGACTGTGTTTGCATTGTGACACTTTCATAATGTGTTCACATTTGTTAACACTATTCAATACGGCGTTCACACTTTGTTAACACTGTGTTCACACTGTGTTTGCACCATTTCCACACTGTGTTTGCACCGTTTCCACACTGTTTTAACACGACCATACCTGCGATTATTATGTTCTTTCTGTCAGGGTCATTCATGGCAGCTATTACCGGTAAACCAATCATAAAAATTATATTAGCTTCACCTAAGCGTTATGCGTAAAACTTTCTACGTCTATCACAAAATTAGAACCATTTTTCTTCCACACTGCTGCTAATTTTCCTTCTTTGACCACTTGACCACCTGATTTGACCAGCCTTACGTAACTCCACTCAAAGAGTCTTTCGCTGTCCATGTCATCACCGACTTCTTGTACACTAATTCCCAGTTCTGTTCCACCGAGTTTGCGGAACCAACGAAAAACGGCCTCTGAGGGTATAAATAACATAAAAAGCAAATAAGTTAAGCATGCATAAACTCTAACTTCAGGGGAGCGTTTTATTAAGCGTTTTGTCAGTGACTTTTACCGACAACTGTTATAAGCTACTGAAATCCTTGCATCTGATTGGCTGAGAGCAAATTTGTCAGTAAAAATCACTGACAAAACGCTTGATGAAACGCTTCCCTGAAAGCATGCATACATACGGTGTCGAGAAAATGTTTTTTTTCTAGAGGACGGTTCATAGTACCAAATACCACTCCTTTCATTTTTCTCACCTGACTTATCAAAAACAATAACATTATTTCGTTTTCATTAGCAATGAAAACATAAGGACATTTGTTTTTATATCATTAATATACGTGCTCAGTAACGTCGCAAGCTTTTCAGTAAGGGGGGGGGGGGGGGGGGGGGCAACCAACCAAAATACAAATTTAGGTCGCACGCAACGCATAAAACATTCATAAATATTTCTAAGATGAAGATAAAAGCACTGTTATGATGATGATGCTTTAAGCTAATCAATTATATAGAGCGGATTTCGTTCGAGCGAGCGAAGCAATTGAGTTTGGAAAAAAATATCGAAAACTGTTTGAGTTGACAATATGATTTACTGTTATCGGTATACATCACACGTTCATTTTCTGTGCCATTTGTCTGTAAATCGCAATATTTTTTTGTTCTTTAATAAAATATGAATTATACAACAATTTGTCGAGCGAGCGAAGTCAGAATAGACAGATTTTTGCACTTTTTCGAGTGAATAGGTGAAACACCGTAAAACCACGACGAATAACGAGTTCATGGAATTTCCCCGGCTGATATGTCAGCATGGTCAGGGAGATTCATGAAGTCGACACTTTTATTCAACAATGCCCCTGTTTGATTGCAGAAAATAATGTGGGTCCCCGGGACCTTATTTATGGGCATATATTATTTTCGTTATCATTATTCAGGGAAAAGAAACTCAATAAAACATCAAACGAAAGTGGATATATTAATCTGAGTTGAGCAAAATGAAATGTACATTATTTTGCGTCATTTCATACTCATGCATCAACACTATCCCAGCCCATTAGCATTTTTGCACTCACACTGTAGGCTAAAAAACGGCCAGCAACGTGTATGTGACCTTTTACATTTGCATCAGCAAGATTTTCAAATGGCAGGTACATAAATAGCACGAATAGCATGCAGACGGTGCCTTTACCCCTTAACCTTCAGCAACAGCTAACACTGAACGAAAATCGATTTGGTGCCTTACTTTCTTTGAAATTTATGCATAGGATTGACCTCTTCTAGATGAAATGCTACTGCTATTTCGGGCTTCTTCATCTTTTGGCTTTAACACTGGCAAAATAAGGTAGAATCAAAAAGTGTGTCCCTTTGAGAAATTAGTAATTCATTTTTTTGATTTGTGAGAATCAATTGTCACAATACAATTCGCTTCTTGTTTAAAGGGAACGTTGAGTTCTGGGAAAGGTAAAACATAATTTGTGAGCTTTCTCATTCTTTTTATATTATTTGGGAAGATTATTATTATAATAGTAGAAATGTTCACTGAAAAAGATTGCTCTTCAAATGCCCTCACATCCAAACAGCTTAAATGTTCAGGCCGAACATTACTTTGTGTGTAGTCTCATAATTATACACATTTCTGTGTGTAGGGCATGTGACTCTCAGCAGGATTGAGTCAATATCTTATATTCATTTTGGTGATTATAAGACCTTACAGTATACACAAATTCTTATGCGCTATACAAACAATTTCTTTCACAATTCAATATCATGACCAGAACTCAACTTTATCTTTAATGCTCATAATTATACACCATGCAAAGTGCTCAAGGAACATTTTTATCGCCATAGACTACATATATGACAGAATTCAATGATATATATATATTTTTGCTACAAGACCCATTTAGTACACCTGGGTGGAGAGAGGCAAATATAGATTAATGTCTTGCTCTCATTCTTTGAGCGTGAGAGGGAGAGAGTGCGAGAGAGAGAGAGAGAGAGAGAGAGAGAGAGAGGGAGAGAGAGAGATACATAGGTATAGAGATAGACAGAGATAAAGCGAAATACTAATAGAACATAATAGAGTCAGGGACAGACACAGAGATGCAGGACAGAGAGACAAGACTTGAACATACATGTACAGATATTACAGAAAGAGAGATGGTAAGAATTAAGCATGTAAATGCCACTTGAGATGCACAGGAGGGTTAACAGGTACCACTGACCTGGTGATTTCTCCGCCGCCGGACTGCATCCCGGGTACATCATGTGTGTCTGTGGTGAGTAGAGTTTGGTAGCTATTCCCGCCAAATCCTCGAATTTGAAGAGGGTCATTTGCAGGCGACGTCTCTCGAGCACGAACCCACGAACCGCAGCCCTAGACGACGATGGGGTGGACGCCATTTTGAAAACATTAACATCAGCTCGATGTAGAGTCTGTGAGCTTGTATCTACGACAAACTTAGATGAAATTAAATCGAATATAACATATCAGCGTAATTTGCAGAGGTTAATATGACCGTCTGGCATTCATGTCACTGACGATAAGGAGATCAGAATGTACCCGCGTAAAGAATGTAAAACGTTTAGCGCTAATATTATTGACTGATCTTGCGTGATAAATCAATCCAATTAGCCGACTATGTGTAACCTTTTATGCGCTAAACTACCATAAAAGAGGTTAGTGAAGCTTTATCTATAATTGAATGTTGTCCCATGTGGCAACTCGCTTTGGAAGGTGTCGCGGATCGTCGATATAGAAATGAGCGCTTCAGCAGACGATATAAGCAGAGCGCAGAGGGATGCACGGCGCGAAGACCAGAGATGCATATCTAACCATATTAACCGTGCACATGTCATTAGTCGCCGGGTGTATAGTACTAGCCTAGAATCAAACAGGTGACAAGGCCGTTTATTGTATGCTCAATATGCAGACATGGTCACGTTCACATCAGGTTTTATATTCGTGATTAATGAAAAAAGAACACTGATTCATATACCGAGGCCAAAGTTTGTTTGATTAAATAAGCCTATACTGTTATCTGTGCACGATATAAAATTTCCCTGATATAACTGTCGATACCCGCGACGAGATAAGAATATCAGCTACCGATTCTTTGTGTTGCAATTTTGCTCTTAATACATGATCGCAAAGACTTTCGAGAAAACAACCTATTGTATACCCCATAAAAATCACGTTCGGATTACTTCGTATACGTCATTGTAATCAGGCCCATCGGAAGGAATTTTAAAGTGGTACGGTTTCAGAGGGGGTTTGGGGGCAGAGCCCCTCGTGGGGGTACCCAGGGGCGTCGCTAGAACATTTTGAATTGGGGGGGGGGGGGGGGGGGGTATGACACCCAAATTTGCCGATAAATTTTTAGGGTGTGGCACTCAAATTTGCCGACAAAAATGCTGCACCCTAACCCACCCCCACAAAAAAAAAAAAAATAATAATAAATAAATAAATAGATAAAATAAATGAATAACCAAAAAATGAATAATAATAATAATAAAAGAAAATCACAGATGTAGAGCTTTTGATCATACAGGCCCATTTTCGCAAGGAGGGGGCTGACGCCTTTTGCCTCAAAACTTTTGCGAGCGAGTAATTTTTTTTTTAAAACTTTTTGTAGAGAAAATTTACAGAAGATACATACAAAAGTTACATAGTTATCTCGGAACCTCGCTGCCCAAATATATGGATATTCTTTCTCCTCGCTTCCCGAATATGAAGTGGTGTTTGCCCAAATATCGGAACTTTGAAAATCCTCGGGGGAGGGGGGCTGCAGCCCATTGCCAAAGGGGGACGCTTTTTGCCTGAATATAAACTTTTCATTTTCAATTTTTGGGAGCGAGCGAAGCAAGCGAACATTTTTTTAAACTTTTCGTTACACTCTGAAGTTACATAATTGTCTGGGAATCTCAGAGTCGTTGCCCCCAAATGTGGATATTCTGACACCTTATTTTGCTGCCCGAATATGAAGTGGTGGTTGCCCGAATACCGGAACTTTGAAAATCCTCGGGGGGGGGGGGGGGGAGGGGAATATTAACTTTCCAGTGTTTTTACGAGCAAGCGAAACGAGCGAGAAAAAATGGGTCATTTTCCCCCTTCTTTTCCTTTCCTTCTTCTCTTTCTGTGTTTGTTTTCCTTTCCTTCCCTTTTCTTTTTTCTTTTCTTTTTTCTTCTTTCTCTTTTCTCCTTTTCCATTTCCTCTTCTCTCTCCCTTTTCCCCCTCCTTTTTTGCCGACAAAGGTGGCGCATTTGCCGACAGAAATTTTGAGGGGGGGGGGGGGGGGGGGAGGATGAATTAATTGAAAGCAAACTTTTGAAAATTGAATGAAGAGGTGACGAAAATGGGCAGGAAATCTATATAGGCCTAACCTATAAAGGAGGTTTCACGGTCAGGTGGCGAGCTTAATTTATCACTTTCTTGAGGATATTGTTTTAAGATTTGCAATTGAATGAAAAAGTTTTGTGGCATATATGCTGTTATTCGGTTTATGTGATAGTTCGTTTCATAATAATGGAAAAAAGCAAAGACACTTCGTTGTTCGTGTTCTTGCATTAAGCTGGTGATAAGCCTACGATCAGCCTATGATCATGACATTTATCACCCTCCCACCTTCTCTCTTCTTTTCTCTTCACTTTTTTTCTCCCTCTCTCTCTCCTTTTCTTTTCTCTTTTCTTCTCCCATTCCATCTCTCTCTATCTCTTTTTATTTAGGCTGCAAAATGGTAGGTCAATCAGTGGCGGACTTAGAGGGGGGGGGGGGCACATCCGGAAGCTCGACCCCCATTCCCCCCCCCCCCCCCCACACTAATCGAATTTTGTGGGACTGGGAATTTTTACGGTATTGACCGCAGGGGCTCCGACGGGCCTGATTGTAATATTCGCACAAGGCTATTGAAATTGCCTTGGGTTGATTTTTCGAAAGTCTTTGCGATCGTCTTTATAATCAGAGAAAAATTATATCCAGTAAATCTTAACCCGCGCATATACATGAAGAGAAGAGTGAAGGAGATAATGGTGAGCATTCCTGTATCAGTACAATAGCGTGGGTCAATATTGAAATGTTCGACTGTGTAACCAGCTATGCATTATATATGATTATCACCGGTAATCACAATGGCATAGAATCATGTTCGTATAATGACTCAGCCCACACAGCGTGCATAATCATATCGAGATTACAATGTGCCTCGACAAAAAAAAAAAGTATGATATGCAATGTGGTATGAATGAAGCTCAGTGAGGTAGACGAAAGGCAAAATCAATGAATTGCATATCTATTTGTATATTGAATTAATTCTTGAAATAATTTTTTATAATAGTTTGATATTTTCGAATGATTTTAATCGTTCCTCGAAGTATTTTGCCTCTTTCCTATCAGTCCGCTATCCTCTTGACTCTCTAGTTATCCTTATTTATCCATTTTAAATCTATTTCTCTCTCTCTCTCTCTCTCTCTCTCCCTCCCTCTATCCCTCTCTTACAAACCGTCATGATGTCACTATCTTTTACAGCACTCTATTATGTCTGTCTCTGTCTTTCATTCTCTCTGTCACTGTCTGTCTGTTTCTCTCTTTTTCTCCCTCTCCTCCTCTCTTCCTTTCTCCCTAAGCATGCATCCCCTCTCTCTCTCTCTCTCTCTCTCTCTCATCTTATCTCTTTCTCCCTCTACTCTAGTATACAAGAAACAACAAAGTGATGGGTAACAAGAAAATACACTTGCTTCTCTGTACTTTTTTATTGCATATCGCATAACTACAGTTAAACAATTAAGCTCACACATCATGCATATTGCCAAATAATTTGTTATGAAAAAAAAAATGTGTTCAAGCACAAAACTGTATGTATATAACCGAGCAAAATCACCATGGGAAAAGCTATGAATATGAGAAATGAATATATTTTTGTTTCGAGCTGGAAATGACACCTTTATGCACATGCCATTTGATCCGTATCGTTTCCCAAACAATAATCATCAATGAATTCAAGTTTAATCTCGTTACCCGAGACAGCTGTTTGTTTCCGCATTGGTGCACCATGTATAGTTATAATATCGATAAACAGAGTTTGCATTAGATATGACTCATCACCCAGCTTTTTTCTCTCTCTCTCTTTCTCTTTTGCTGAAACAAAATCCATATTGGTGTGTTTGCTTGAGGTGTTATCATTGTCATCAATGTGACGTAGGCAAATATCCAAAAGGGCGTAGCTCCGCATGTCGAGGGGGTAAAACTAAGGGGTGGACATCCCCCTTCTTTCAAACAGTTCCAGGTGTTGTCAATTCATTGGTCAGTCTTTGCCTAAATCATACTGTGGCTGATATCCAGTTACTCCGGAAACATATTACAAACAGTGTATATTGTATATATATTGAAAGAATAAAATTTGCAAAGGCCATTTTTTAAAGATATAAGACAAGTTTCAATCCAGACGTCAGAAAGGCGTAAATGTTATTTAAAATATATAATAATAGGATACATAGGAGGCACAAGATTCATTATGCAAATATAGACACTGGAATGGGAAGCATTTATTCTGGGAGGGGGTAGAACGTGACTCAAATTCAGTCGAACAAAAGTACATTTGCAGCCAGACAACGTTCAATGTGTCGACAGAATGTCAAATATGTCGAAAAAATGTCTAATCGCTACCTATACCTAGACCTGTAACATAACTCATTCAAATATCATTTCTCATACAGATTACTTTTGAAAAATTGCATTCATTAACACCAGTTTTGTTTTCATATATAAAATTCAAAATGGGAAGAATTATGATTAGGCCTATATTTACATACAAGTCATATATCAATTAGTCTATGTACTCTTTGTTAACAAAATTTTGTTAAAGTTTGTAGAACATGTAGAATGAATACTGCAGACATTTAATCAACCTGAAATGTCTTTGAATATTTCAATCATATGCATTACTTTTTTTTAAAACTTGATCTTATATTGCATGCTGAAGATCGTTATTACAGGGAATAATATTGCATGGGAGTATAAATGAAAACAAATCTTCCGGCAAACATAGAAATAAGATAAAATAAGTCAATGACCTTAGGGCATTTTCTTTTCAAATAATATAAAAAAATCTATATTCATGCTTATGATTACCTTTTGTCTCAGTGTGATATCGAGTTGAACATGCAAGACAATGAAAAGGTTATTGGCAGCTGAAGTTAATAAAAATTTGCCCCTTGTTCTTGCAATATTACAAATCTCGCAAATGAACCCTCGGTTATGAATAGTGTAAAGGCTTATGGGAAGTGGCGCCACTAACACTTGAGGCCAACGAATGTCCGCGTGCACGCCATTCGGTACCTCCCAATTTTAAATGAGGCCTAGCATTCTATGTTGTTTTTTTAAGTAACACCACAACATGCGAATGTTATGTTCTCTTATGATACACACTAAATTATGTATAGGCCTAACCTTATCGAAGCGTTGTATATAACAATGGGTATAAGAACGGTAGAGAGGTATCATTTTCATAGCCGGTGGCGGCGGTGAAAATTTTATGCATCCCTCGAATTCAGTTTCCCGCGCTCCGCCACTGCACCGCGCTCAAAGTTCCATCCATATTATCCGTCTGTTGCCTCTCTGCATATGTGTGTAATGTCAAGCTGGCTCACTTGCCGAGGGGGACACAGCGAGTGTGTGGAATTAAAACTAAGGGTAGACGACACTTGCAGACAATGATTTCATTCGCATAATGATTTTAAGGTGCGTTTTGAGAGGTCTTAGCAGACGGCGTTGATCGTTATTTTTCCTCCGCCTTGCCATGTCTCGATCTGACATTAAAAACACCTGCAGTTCTGTGGAATGTGTATGGAGAGGAGGAGGAGGGGAGAGCTAACTCGAGCTAAGCCTGAATTAGATGCCGAATCCGCATCCATGTAATGAATGAGACGTGTTGCGCTTCCTAGCCGACATACTTTTGCCCTAAATTTGTACGGATCAATTCTACGAGTCAAGTTCAATTTGGACGCAGCATCAATTTCGACCTTTACAGGATTCAACTACTTTCGAAAGATAAGCCCTTTCCTCTCTTGGAAGATACGAGCAATATTTGTGAGTATTCTGTTTATAATTACAATGTATTAACCTTATTGTACGTTCTTTCTGTAATATATATATATATATATCTATATTGTAAGGAAATAACATATACAACAGCTTTGGCAACTCTCGTGGAAATAAATACAATGCGAAAGGAAATGAGAGAATAATCTCCGTGGTCTAGTGGTTAAGGCATTGGCGTTCTAAGCCAACGACCCGGGTTCGATTCCCGGCGGAGACATTTTATCAGCCTTTGCAAAAAATTTCAAAATGGGAGGACAGCTCTGGGGAACTTGATTTAAGTTACGCAACCATTATTCTCTCATTTCCCTTCGCATTATGTATATATATATATATATATATATATATAATATGTACATTGCAGGAAGAAAATAATATCCTTTAAAGTAGCTATTCAAAGAAAATCACAAATATGGCAATTAATGTATCACTAGAAACTGGGAAGCTTACAGATGGCAATCGTATAAGTTTTATGTCAACTGCGTATCTGATGATTATAAAAACAACACAAATAAAAGCTCTTCTCAGCATCTGGAATATCCGAGGATTCGCCAGAAATATAGCGATGTTTTGATGTCGTCACACTCGGGATCGATCCTGCTTAAGCAGACGACGTCCTATAATGAATGAACGTAATTGCAATGCAATTATTTATCAAATTATAAAGAGTTTGGTGTATTTAAACATGACCTTATTTCACACCATCATAAAGGGAAAGTTAAACTGATTCTGATAGCTAAAACCGTTTGATTGTAAATACACAGGAGAAGGGTCAATGATCAATGAAATAAACCCCACTTTCAAATTGAAAAGCCCTCCGAATAATAGCAGGATGGTATTCGTTCCCTCTTGAAACGCCGAACATGCCCCGGTGCAAGCAGCTGAAAATACAATGGCGTCTTATTTTCTTTACAAGTGACTGATTCCTTTATTTTTTTAACGCTGCATTTTTCATCAAAATAATACCATACACGAAGTTAAGAGTGAGGCAACAGACTAACATTAAGACTGACGCTAGTGAAGGAAGAGAAATAAGTGAAGAGGAGATGACAAAATAGGCTCTCAAAAATGTGTAAGATGTTATGGGACATCGTCTGCTTAGACAGGACTGGTCCATGGTGTGTCGTCACATATCTCAGCAGTGTTCGAGGAGCTCTTCAGGTGCTATATCGGGGGCTGTATTTTACCGTTTTATAATTGATAATAATCATTACTTCAAATGTTTCCAAGCGTTGAATTTGGATAACATTGTTTAATTTATGCCATCTATGCAATAATAAGTATTAAGCCAATATTTAAAATCATTAAAGTTCTACTTTAAGAAAATATTTATTTACATATTATGGTTATATCATTATTTAAAATATATTTTCTTGACGGATATTCTTAGTAATTGCTATTGTCATCATTTTGCCTACGGTCTTAATCGTTTGTGGAGCAATCCTATTCCTTATAAGTTCCTGAACTTTATATGCTGATATACATACCGAATAAATAAACACACAGACAAACAGATTTATCAATTATATGAATATATAGTTTTAAAGATGTAAATAAAATGGGATTTACCGTGGTCTCTCTGATTAAATTATGATTCATGCGTTCATTTGTTTTTAACCACGCTTCAGTGTACATAGAGACGAAATTCCGGGGGTGTTGCATAAAAAATGCTGTGAAAAGGAAAATAAAATATTTCGCACGAATTGTCATATTATGTGTGATTAACCATTAGTTTATGAAGATTGTAAACATGACGCATCGGATAGTCTATTGGCGTTCCCACTATACAATTAAAAAAAGCGATTTCGAAAAAAAATGAATGTTTTAATATGTACAGCCCTGTACTATATCGAATCTTCAGCGATTCTGCCACTACTTTTATTGACATCTTTTATTATTCTAGGAGTAAGTCAACTGTAAAAAGACGACTGAACTTAAACGACATGATATTCCTTTGATGTTTGATTGGAAAATACACCGCTGGACAACTTACCCCCTTGGATTCTACCCACGGACAACTGCCCCTGGACAACCACTCCCCCGGACAACTTCCCTTATATAGAACACTAACCCTCGGAAAACTACGCTCCAGTATAACTACTGTTACCCATTAGGACAATAACCCCGGACAACTATCCCATTGTATAACTACCACGTACAATCAAACCCGGACAATTACCACCAGACCACTACCCCTCGAAATTTCCCCCCATTATATTTTACTACCTATAGTGGGAAATTAATTGTTCGTTAAAGTGACGTAATAAAAAAACAATGAATAATAATATCAGTTTACCTCAAAATACCTGGTTTACCAAAATGACCAGGCTGCTTTGTACATATACACGAAGCAAACTTTTTTATATGTAATTTTCAGTTATTGTATGACGTATGATGGTCACGGCGGTTGAGTATATAGCATGTCAAAGTCATAGTCTATGGTTGTTTATTTTATTTATTTTTAACAGGACCAGCTTTTTATATGGGTTTTTGGACGTTTACTTTATTAATCATTGTCCTGTTTTTATGTGCTATAATTATTTGAATAATTTTCGTGTAATGTTTATTAGATTTACAGGCTACCCTGTGTAAATATGGGAAAGGAATGCATGAATAAATAAATAAAAATTGTCGTTTATCCCCATGATGGAACTTATGTTATTTGGCAAGATAGTTATACAAATTATTTTGCTTCTCTTGATCGGATTCATTCCTTGACGAACGGAGTAGTATTATCATGATTATTTTTTGTAATCGTTTGTTGTGACCCTCAGAAGGAGACTGACCACCAGAAAGCGATGGCATGTGCATCGTCTACGACCACGGGGGACGATGAACTTGACGTCTCGATCACGGAGGCGATCGTCGAGGCCCATTCCCTGTATGACGAGCTCTACAACAGCCGGCAGCTCGAGAAGGTGGTCGATTCCATCTACGCCGAGGACTGCTGCGTCATGATGGAAGGTCGTGACGTCATCAGGGGTAGGAAAGGTACGATTTGAGCAGCGCTTGTATAGGCCTTTTCATAGCATGGGCCGTAGCATGGGTCCTGCCTTTGGGGAGGGGGCGCCGAGAGAGAGAAGGAAGGGGTTTGGGAAGAAGGGGGGGGGGGGTCGTATCATCTTTTTTCAATTTGCCTTCCCCCCCCCCTTCCTTCTTTCTTTGTTTTCTCTCTGGTTTATTTCCCCCCCCCCCCGTTTTTATATTTTTCTTTTTTGATGGGGGCACATATAACCCCGTGTCCCAGTATCTAGGCCACTGCTTGTAGGTCGTGTTTAAACGCTTTATATAGAAAATTATATTTTCATTACTTAAATGTCATTGCGGTATATTTAGGAATGAAATGTTGAAACCGATATAGGATGCTTTATAAGACATTTGCACCCTTAAAAGTGCAGTGTTGAACCCTCTAGCCATTATCTCGCACCTCAGTATATATATATATATATATATATATATATATATATATATATATATATATATATATATATATATATATATATTATATACATATATATTATATAAGATTCAAGAGCGCAGCTATCTGTTCAATATAAGGTTCCAAAGTTGATTTTTTTAAAAACATTTATGATAATGTTTAGGAAATGTATAGTTTGCGATGGTGACTCGTAGGTTGTGTAGACACTCATTAGCATACCACCTTTATGGGGATTATTGAGTTGATTATTGACTCTAAAGAAAATAATCACAAGCTTAAAACAGCAGCCATGGATCATGCGATTTCCTTCTTTTTCTTTTACTGAGGGAGAAAACTACGGTAGAGAGAAAGAGAGTGTGTGTGTGTGGGGGGGGGGGGGGGCACTGGGTCTAAAAAGAGATATGGCAATGAAAATAATGAAAGAAACGTCGAAATAAATTTGTGGACGAAAATGCAAAAAGCACAGCGAAGAAGATTGAAGAAGAAGTCTGAAAAAGAGACTATGCAAAAATAATAAACTTTTTATGATTGTACAATTATGAATGACTTTTAAATAACATGAGAACGTATTATATGCTAACAAAAATCCCTGCTCTCTCTCTCTTTCTAAATGATAAACAAATTTCTTTTCCTCTTTTTTTCTTTCGACAGCCTTGCTTGAGCTACTTTGTGGCTTTTCGCAGGACCCAAGCCATCATCGGGTTGAAAGCACTGCGATGGAGATTCGCGAGATCACTGCACCGGGTCAGCGAATTTACGAGCTCGGTCGCTATTCGTTTTTCGACATCCCGAATACGGGACGCGCAGACGGCAGACACGTCATCGTGTGGACATTAATTGGCGGGAAATACCTGATTACTCTGCAAAGCATAAATCCTATCACATGAGGTTATCGAACTGCAGCTATAAGTCTGCAACACTGACATCTGAATATCGAGGAGAAATCCGTCAGAGACATTTTGTTTTGAAGATACTGCACTTGCACATGAAATGGTTGAATGTTCCAAGCATGATAGCGGAAGGAAAAACTGTTATTGTAGAAAGTAGCTTCCTCACTGGCACATTTTGAAAGAATGAACAATAATAGGCTAGTCCGATATTAGGAGACTGACAGAATCCCGGATGTTCTTCCCGTGGTCTCATCGTGAATGCTTCGATTTAATGTGCAATACATAATAATATGTGAGGCACCCACCTTCGCAATATGAAACATGATATTACGAGCACTGATATTGCCCAAAGCTCCGATAATACCGCCCTGTTGAGGTCATCGGGAACGTATTTAGCTCGGATGATGGTCGTATAAAGTTCGTATTGAGACCTCGGCTAAACTTTCATATACCGTGATGAATTCGATAATATTTATGTTCTTTGGGCTTGTGTTTTATACTCTTATAGCAATGACAGCACATCGAAAAACAATGCCTGGTCGTCCTTTTCATGACAATAATCAATTTCATAACGTGTCTAGCATTGTAAATGTGGGTGCCTTGCCTAATGAAACACAATAAGTGTTAAGTCTTGTTTGAATGTATTGGCATCGAAAAGAGATTTAGGAGGTCTGTGTATAAAATTGTGTAAAATTTTGCACTTTGGAAAATAGCCGAACCAGTGTGTCCACTCGAGTATCCGGAGGGGGGGGGGCAGACTGCCCCTGACAACTTTTGACCCCCCCCCAAAAAAAAAAAAAAAACAGCAACCCGGCGAAACACCTTTGTTTTTTTTTTTTACTTGTCAGAGAATTATGGAGGAAAAGATTTGATAACCCCCCCCCCCCCCCTCCGAAGTTAATCACAAATTATATTGCCTATTTGCATTGATTTGTAATGCCCGTAACCCACGAGGCTTCATTTCAATTGTGTTATTACCTATATGCCAGTCAAGGCTGAAATCAATTCGTGCATACATTAGTAATTTAACCAAAAGTCTATACTCTTCATCTTTCAACGTTCACGTTTTGTATGATTTTACTCTCAAGTCTTGGCAAATCAAAAATCGCGCCAATCACAGAAGCATGTTCCTATAGATTATCAAAAAATGCTATGATTTTTTTATTGGGCTTGAAACAATCGGGGGTAGGCCAGCTGCTACTCGATACGCCACTGATATTAAAATCAATCTCAACTTTTGTAAGACGGCACTGTTCTTTTGAAGGTGTTTAAAATGATTACATTCTAAGAACTTAAGTGTTAAATCACCATTTAAAAGGGCCAAGAAATAACCGCTTTTTCACAATGGTAGATAAACTTTTAACATGCAGGATTCAACCTTTATAGTGTTGCATCCAGCGTGTTAAAAGTGTTAATCTTAAAAAATGTGGCCTCTCCTCGGCCCTTTAAATGGTGAATTAACACTTTAGTTTTTTAGAATGTACACTGTTCATGCTATTATGGAACAAAAATAGACACCCATGGATGGATAAAGTTTTTCAAGAACAACATTACTCTATTATTTCATTCGTTTTTAGTACACAGACGCATTCAATGGGAGACGATTTATATGGTAATGGAAAGTCTTCAGTGACTATGAAATGAACCAGTTCTACCCGACAAGTTTAGAACGTCCTCATAATGCAGTAATCAAATAATGGAAGGTCCGAAGGTATATAGAGAAAGCGTCTCAAATGGCGCACGCCATCATGGCCGGGGGTGTTCATGTGATACTGCTAGCTGCGTGGCGTGTATAGAGACAGACATTCACAGTATCATATTACGGTAATTTCGTATTCATCAATAAAACGTGGGAATTTGATTATGGTACAAAATAACAAATGTTTGCGGGAAAGATTTTGATGAAATCGAAATGTTGTTTATCAAGGATGCTATTTCAAATACCAATTGACATTTTCCTTCGGAATCCGTTTGGAAAACACAGAGAAAACGCCTGGTTAAAAATTTGCTATGTAAATTATTTTCCGTGTATATAATCGCATTTGTTCACCAGGAATTTAATAATTATTTTGATTTAAAGAAGATTGGAATAACCAGACAACGGGGTAAAACTTACCAGATTTGTGATGGCTACCTGTCAACTCGGAACTCTGGTAAATTTTAAAACTTTTTGTATTATCATTATACAAGGAATTTTTCTGTGAATATCTTATGTAGACAGATTAACAGAGGAAGGGATGTAATTGGGCATAATGCTTAACAACCACTGTCAGGTTTCTTCATTTTTCTTCTTTTGGACCTTAAACGAAGGGGGGGGGGGGGGGGGGGGAGTGGTGGTGTAGGCCAGCTAGGACCACTGAATATGCTTATTGTCTTCTTTATGGTAATGAAGCCCATTTGGTGTTATATTTTTCAACCTTCAGATCTAATATCTGTTGTGCTGAATTCAGTACTTCTGGTATTGAATTTCATGATATTTTTTTTTTCAAAATGGGGACTAGCACGAATGTATTAAGAATAAATCTGGTCTGAAAATTAAGATGTCCAAGTAAATTGATTGCATCGAAATATTTTGAAAGAGAGGCCATGCCATATAGAATGATACAGTTGTAGAACATTTGTCAACTAACAATGTTAAATATGCTAAAAGGCGTTTCAGATGAATAACAAATCATAATAAAATAAGCAATATACAAAATATACAAAGTAATCATAGTCTCATTTTTTTTCTTTCGTGAAACTCCTTTATACGGAGCATTTCTTTTGATTACTGATCATCTCAAATTCAGATTCAAATTTGAATAGTTATAAAAAGAAAATTATGCTATTTATGGGATCGACATTCAGTTTGTGTAATGCACATGAATGATTGTCGGAATTGTACACTTATATACAAAGAGCATTGAGAAATCAGTTACTTCAAGTTACGTTGGAAGAGCAATTATACCACCCTCTATTTTTCTTTGTATCACCCTATCAAATTTTATTTCATTAATTTTATCACCTTTCTCCCTCTATTTCTGTCTTCTCTTTTAGTATATCCCTTTCCTTTTATTTCTCTCACATTCTCTTCTTCACTCTCTTTATCTTTTCCTTTCTCTCTCTTTCCACTGGTTTCTATTACTATACTGAAACTGGAAAAAAAATATTTGAAATATGATTGATATTCCTGTTGATCTACGATTCTGCTTTCTTTCTCTCTCTCTCTCTGTATGTGACAAATTGAATCGTGACTTTATTGGCTTCTTGAACAACAGCTATAACACTCTCATGGTGGAGTACATAATGGTCATAAAATGATTACATGATATTCTGAGACAGGTAATATACTTTGAAAATATGACCCCTTATAAAGAATGGACCAATTTGGGCGTCGTACAGATTGGAATATTATAGGAGCAATACTCCTTTTAGGTCATATAATCTCTCAAACTTTGCACAGTGACACCAAGCGGACTCTGTTCATGCATGCCGAGTCCAAGAGCCCAACACCTTTTGTACATCATGCTTGCCCATATCCATCGAACTTTGCACATGCCGCGCCGCAAGACTATGCGCCAGACCCTCAGCATGCCCGCCCGAGAGCACACTTCTTTTGTTACGTCACACTTGACCATCAAACTTTCCACCAATCACACCGCGTGACTCTTTTTCATTCCCTGTCCAAGACCGAAACTCCTTTGTTACGTCACACTTAACTCTCAAACGTTGGACCAATCACAACGCGCAAAATGTTTGTGATGTATACGCACACCTCCCCTCTTTGATCTTTGGGCAGACACTTGCGCATGCCGTGCATTCACCAAGCAAGCAACGCAAAACAAGGCTAAAGGAAAGAAAGGGAAATTAATAATACAGTGTTCTTCAGTTATTTGATAACCAACCAGATGAACATCTAACCAATGAAAGGATAACGAAAGAAAGACCAAGCTTTTTATATCGAATAGATTTTGACAAAAGAAATCAATCATTTTCGAGATTGTTATGGTGAGTACGCCGAAAATGACGCCTAATTTGTTAATGTAGCTTTAGGGCATTGTTTTGTAAACTTTGAGCTTATAGATTACATTTACAGTATACCCTCACGTCGCATGTCCGGAAAGGTTGGTTATCCGGACAGGTCACTTTTAAGAAGTAAATCGAACAAATTTTCATACAAATTGTCATAAATCTTTTTCCAGATTGGTTGACAAAATGATGAATTGCAAATACATGTATTAACTGATTTTAGTGAGCATAATTTTGATAAAATCTGACGGCAAAACTGACAGGTTAATTATTGTTGATACACAACCCCATCATTATTTGTATGTATTGATTAATCTGTTCTGTAAAAGTATGTGATCAGTTTTTCATGGGATATAGTGCTACAAAAGACAATCATTATTATAGATAATAGTGACAAAACACACAAAAAAGAAAAATAATCCTATTTATATTCACACACACAAAAGAAAAGGAATAAGAAGGAGAAAAAATGCACTGCTTATCCCGATTTTGACCGATGTGAAAATAAGTGCTCCTTACAAGTCGCGTTGTTATGCTTGTCGAGATCACTTTTTTCCCCCGAAACGTGTCATCAATGTAAATGATTGAAATTCAGGTATCTTATGTCACGTCTGACAGACCATCATTTTGTAAGTTAAACGATTCTGTCAATCACTTTTTGTGAAATAGGATATTGATTCGGGAGTAACAAGGAATAACAGCGCTCCTGAAGACATGAATGCATCGCTACTATCGACAAGAAATCGTCCAACAGCCAGTCTGAGAAGCGAGATGGCACTTTGCAGTAACCAATCGGAGATGGCGTCCTTTACATCGTTTGTTTCTGCAAATCGAAATAGAGTAGTCAGCGAAGTTGGCGCCTCTCCAGCTAGCAGTTCCAATCCGCTGGTAGTCCGTTCGCCTCTTCCCGAAAACCTAACGAAGCGTTTTCAGAAACTTTCCCTGCGAAATACCTCCGATAGTACCACTGATTTAGATGATAATGATGATGATGATGATGGCCGCAGGGATGATCCCACCGATGATGACGGTACTGCGCATGAGGTGGTATCTTCGTCAGACGTTGATATGGTGGAAGAGGTCGCTGACGATGATGACGAAAGGGTACCTTCACACAGAAGCAATATTGATCGAATTAGGCTGGACGAGTATCGCTCTCACCTGGTCGACACCGCTAGCGAGGCTATTCAGTCTTTCTATGAGACATGTCACGTTCGATTAGACAGTACGAACAACAACTCTAACATCAACTCGAGGCCGGCTGTGTTAACAACTTCATTTCCACTAGATATTCCATATTCAGTCATGTATCCGCACGAAGATTTCGGAATAATGCTGCCGATATCGAAAGGTTACCGTCCCCTTTTGCAGAGTGAGAAACCCGTTTCGTCATCGACGCAAAACGACCTCGAGAAGAAAAGACCACGGAAGAAGGTTTCATTCACGAGTGCGCCATCCATCAAATGGTTCAGGAAAGACGACAGAATCGAAATACCCACGAGGAGAAGGGGAAAGAATCCTCTCATGGCCGTGATAAGGCAACTTGTATCATCACAGAAGTACAGAGAGGAAACTACATGTAAACTGAAAGTTTTACCTATCTTAAAGAAACGATATAAACGGCTAATAGCTTGACCAAATAATAAGCAAACACTAAAAAAAAATTTCGTTGAGAATGGATATCTATATCAACAATAACGACAACAACAACAGCAGCAGCAGCAGTAGAAGAAACAACAAGAAAGCCTAAACTAGAAATCAGCTCTTCTTATACTATTATATCTTATCATACAAATTATAGGCACGCAGGTTTCATTTAACATCATTCCCAGAAATTCTTTCCAGAAATATATAAAAGAAACAGGACTCAAAATGTGTTTACAAACTAAGAGGCAAGTTTATTACCAGTAGATCAGATCTGTACAGAGTTTGTCACTCCTCTCTACTTCTAACAATCAAATATCTTTATATATGATCTGTCGAATTACTTATGTACATTATTTTTAAATAACTGCACAAGATTGAATATAAAAGGTTAATTTATCAAATTATTAGCAAATACCCGAATTAATATCGTTTATTAATTATTTCACATGAACTGAAGATTGTTTTGCGTGTATTTTGGCTTTTTAGTGTAATTTTTTGCAGATACTTATTTATTGTAGCATAAGCGAGAGCGTGAGATAAACTGACAGAAAAAAGGCTATGTGGGAGATTTTATTATACGTCAACGTAAATTCAAGAAAAGCTAATTTAAAGGAAATTACATTTGAAACAATCACAACATAAAAAATTAATCAAAATCAAATCTGCAAGCTATTAATTAGTATTCTTTTCCACATGAATGAAAAAAGGTTAGCTCTTTGTCTAAAACCAAAGCATTTAGCATTAAAAAGAAAAGCAACTAGAAAGTATCAATATATACAGAAAAAGGAGCTCAAACAGCAGAAAACAACTGATTTAAAAATATACAAGTATATCTTCATACACATCTTTAATTGAACAGCTAAATGAAATTTGAAACATGAGACGAAGAGTAATTGTTTTTCTTCTTTTCTTTTTTGGTCAAAATAAAATAGTCGAACAAAACATTCGTAAAATACGACATGTTACAGTTACGAAGGTGGTATTTGACTTCAGTACCTTTCAATTCACATGTAAATCCTGATACTCATATCACGTACTGGCAAACAATTCGAATATTTTAAGAAACAATGAATGTAACTCAAATGTAATTCTGTTAATAATATCCCTTTCCACACCAAGAAATATACTGTACCGAACAAATAAAAGGAAATTTTTGGGGTAATTTGTTACTGTAAAATATTTTGTTTGGAAGCGTTTTCCTAACAATTTTAGACCAAAATAGAAAAAATTCACAAATATTCGATAATCAAAATTCTTAGTTTATTCGTGAATGTTTCTTCTCCTATTCCACCCAAACTGGTTGTCTTCTTGTCCCAGCTCAATGCTTGAGGATGAAGCGCCCTTTACGATCTCCTAGAATCAACCTAATAAAAAAGAAGAAAAGAAAACCATTACAATTATGTAATCACCCAAACATCACAGTTCTTTTAACAATTCAAATGTCATGTGGTGGTCGCAACAGCAACGAAGAAGGACCTCTTCTCTTTGTGATGGCATGACAAAATTGGTTATCAGTTCAGTTTTAAACATCATAAACTGCACATAATAATAATAATAATATTCCGCTTTTATATAGCGCCTAATACATCAATGGTGATGTGTCTAAGCGCTTTACAGATATATTATTACCCCGGTCATCGGATTCTGACATGCCCGCACACAATGTATGCACATTATCCGCTCCCTGGGGAGTATTCCAGCAATGGGCAGTACAGTGACGCTCAAATTGCTAAACAAACGACATTAACTTTCGCATCCTACCGGGTACCCATTTAACACCTGGGTGGAGAGTGGCAAATGTAGATTAACGACCACTTTTATCAAAAGGAGCTCATCATGCATGATAATAATAAAGGACTATACCGTTTGACATGTTTCGACACAAGGTTTACAAGATAAACTTTCCGATGAGAAAGGTGATTTTTCAAGTTGCCGGTATGGGTATCCTTTACTCAGGCATGACATTAACGTCGTTTAAACCAGCTCCCCTCCCCAAAAGTTTTATTTCTATTATCAGGAGGAGTATAAAGTCTTACCTGTAGAAGAGCCCTGCCAGTAGTCCACCAATAGCTGGTCCTGCCCAGTAGATGTAGTGTTCTGCCCAGTAGCCTGAGATGACAGCTGGTCCGAAGCTCCGGGCAGGGTTGAAGGAGGCACCGCTGGAGTGGTACCTGTAGCAGTGTTTAAGATTAAAATTTAAAAAATACTTTTTCGTTCACATGAATTCCCACTTGGATTTGCCAGTATGAAAGTGCAATTTACTTGTCATGAGTTTTATGTATAACATTGTCTTTTAGTAGATCTCTTTTTTTTCAGTTTTCAAGAGCTCGTTTGGAGTACTAGAGCTACATCGCTCACCGCTCCCGTGTATTTTTTTTTTTCGCTGACCTGTAGATTTAGAAAACAGGGGAGAGAGAAAGAAAGAGAGAAAGAAAGAGAGAAAGAAAGAGAGAAAGAGAAAGAGTGAGATGGAAAGGGAGAGAGAGAGAGAGAGAGAGGGGGGGGGGGGGGTGAGGGGAGGGGAGGAGAAAATAAGACGAAAAGGATGTATACCCCCCCCCCCCCACATTCCATACTAGAGATGAAAGCTTTGGAAAATATATGACTTGCTCATTATTACAACCGGTTTTTTTTTATTTTCTCAAATGTTCACCAATTTGTTTTCTATCGATTAGAGGAACTTATTATGAAGGTGGGTACTTACGCGCAAATGATGCTGACGACGACGGCGAATCCGTAGGCGAGTGGGCCGGTGGGCTGGCGGGCTTTCGAATCCATATTAGCCATCAGGTAGATGAGAAAGATCATGGTACTCAAGATGGCTTCGATGACCACGGCTGTGCCGGTGGTCATGTCCAGCTGGCGGTTGGAGTCGTACTTGTCGTAGGGAACCAGGCCTCGATACTGGCTGCTCCCGCCCTTGATATCGTGGTAGGAGTCGTTGAGGACTACCGCCTTAGATAAACAGAGAGAGAGAGAGAGAGAGAGAGAGAGAGAGAGACTGAGGGTTCTTAATCATGATTGTGATAATGCTTTGCGACACAAAACAGGATAAGTGTAGAAATTAGTATCATTAATTCATCTTCAGTTTGCGCTATCATCACATGATTATTTATATACATGTGTAAGTCATTCTTTATAATTTGTCCGGGAAAAAGAAATTGTTCCATTTTCAAGTTGGGAATTTTGAGTAATTTTAAGTACACAACAAACAGTGAGTCTATTGTTAGTCCAGGTATATGACATCACAAATCTCAACCGAATTTCCAATGGGAGCTTCTCCTTATCAGTGATGACCTCATCAGCTAACAGAATTTAATCACCTTCCAATTCCTTATTCTTTGTCCTATCTGTCTCAATTTCTCACTGATAAGATTTACCTTGACAAATGCCGCTCCGATCAGAGATCCAAGGATCTGCACGATGAAGAACAAGATGGCTTTTATTCCGTTGAGGCCACCAGAAAGAGCCATGGCAAATGTTAATCCCGGGTTGAACAGGCCTCCGCTGTTCACAATAAAGAAAAGAAGAGATAGAGAGAGAGAGAGAGAGAGAGAAGGGAAAAAAGAGAAGAAAATCCAACAGAGAGAAAGAACGTGAGAAAGAAGGGGGAGAATGAAAAAAATAAAAGAGAGAGGGAAAGAGAGGGACATAGAGAGGGATATAGAGAGAGAGAGAGAGAGAGAGAGAGAGAGAAAGGGTAAAATGACAATGCAGACACATTTGGGTTAAAATAATTCTACATTACTGTTATTAAAAAAAAATCGAATAGCATTTTTCTAAATGCAAATTAGATCATTAACTTCATTGTAAGAGTAAGATAAATGTATAATACCAACATGTCCTTTTAGCAACCACATCGAAACAACCAACAAAATGTAAAGAGAAATTGAAGAGGGAAAGAAAAAGAATGAAATAAGAGAGAAAATTTAATGTTTTTTCTGATATCGAGTTAACAAATTTACATACCGTTATAAATAAAACATGAGCCAAACCCTTATAGGATTGTCCTTTTTAAACGTAAGCTCTCTCGTCTTTGATAGTCCGATTATTGATAATTCAACTAGCATATTTTTCATGATTCGTCAAAACTTAAAAGATAATGGGGTATTATGATCATTAAAATCGACACGAAAATCATGTTCGTATATTATAAACTTTGTCTACAGTATCTGCAGTATACGCTCTGCATATGCATGTCATTCATTTGTTTAGCGATTGAGTAACTTAAGATTTCGATTGAAGATCAAGTAAACACTAGTTGCCATAAATCGGCCAAACTCCATGTTTTAGTGGTGAGTCATCAAGGTATAGCATTGTGGGATTGAGGAATATAAACGGATTTTGTTACAAGATATAGAAGAAGTGTCGAGCTGTGATCATTTTGTAATCATAAAATCTTCAAAGTTGGATGGAAATGAATGAGATTTGTGAAGTGTATAGCAATAAATTACAATGAAAGGATATTATAAATACATCTAAATCATAACAAAAAAATTATATTCAAATGTTGCAGTGGCGGAAATATGTAGTATATCGAACTTTTACTCCGTTTTCCATGCAGTTGGTACGAAGACCATTTGCCAGTGGATTTAATAAGAAATAGATTAGTCAACTTAACCAGGCAGGTCGGTATAATATAAAGAAACTTAAAATGAAATAAAATAATATGTATTTCAGTCTTAGTCTTCAGAGAAAAAATTCTGTTACTAAAAAAAAAATGTCATCATTTTGAAAATGTTTAGAATTAAGAGGATATCAAATCAGTGCAATTCAAAAGAGAAGGTGAATACCTATAATTTATTGTTATGATTATGATTTTATCATCTTATCAAACAATTTGCGTCCAATAATTTACTTATTTTTTCCGGTCAACCAAATAACTTTCCCTGTTTACATCATTGTCTGCCATTGGGCATATATTATGTGAACATGATTATACTCCATCAATACATATTTTTCAGCTTTTTATGTTGTAAAAAGTGGTTATTATGAAAAAGAATATCTTATTTCTAACATTACAAAAGAAATAAATAGATAATGATTACAATATCAATATATTCTGAAGTATATTAATTTTCCCAGTATTGTTTTATAAACAACCGGTTTCTATACGTTTATCTATAGTTTGTTTCTTACAATAATATACTCGAAATGAACTAGATATAACATATTTGTTGTGTAAACAAAAATGACACTCTATACTGTCTTGTCTTGAAAATGACTTATTCCTAGACATGTGTCATTATTCATTAATATTATGAAAGAATTGTTAAGTGATAATGGTGAACATGAAGTTAAAATATCAGATATACATGCAATATGTTTTGTTCAATTTTTGTATTAACTTGAAAATGTCCAAATTTAATTCAGACGGAGAGAACGCATCTATAATCTCACATAATTTTCCTCTCTGTATAAGACATTATTTTCACCCCCCTCCAAAAAAAAAAGAAGATGATAAAAACAAAACAATATTGTTTAAAACTGGTAAGATGCTGACTTAAATCAGAGAAGTGGTTAATATTTTGCAGTATACAGATCAGAGTAAAATAAAAATGTATCTCATGTAATACAATAGCAATAATCATTCATCATTTTTATTCTTTTATATACAGAAAATGTAATAAAATGTCTGGAGAGACAGGGAGAGAGAGAGAGAGAGAGAGAGAGCGGGGTATTAATGGTAATAGGTAAAGGAAAGAAGCGTGGAAGAAAATAATTCAGAGCTATACTATGTACACAGTTTTTTTTTAAAAGAGGGTTTGTAAAACAAAAGAAAAGATGATACTGAATATGTATTAAGGAAAATTTAGATAAACCGTTTTATGATTTCAATTCAGAATAAAGTTCAAGAAGAACGATTATTTTATCCATCAGCTAATTCTTACTTTGTATCAGTCCCATCATGTTCGAAATAAGTGGGGGGGGGGGGGGGGGGGGGGGGGGGTGTAAATTAGAGAGCACTTCACAGTAAAGTTTCATATCAATTCAAAGAAAACTTAATCACTAAATAATATAGATTAATGACAATTCAGGTGGTGTTTAACGGATACAAACTGTTGTACTACGTATCCTTCACGTCTACGTGAGATTTTCTCTATTTGGTCGCCATTTTGAATCTCGAGCATATTTTTAATCACATGCGATCATATCATATATGCCTGAATCTTTATTATCAATAAATATGTTAAACCTCAGATGCCATCCACTTTAATTTAATTTCCTGTATTTTGTTTGTAAAAATCTGTAATAAGTTTATTGGAATGATACAAACACTGCCCTTTTCCACAGACCATTAATTTGTAATAAACGATTTTATCAATTAAAAATACTTGTATATTTTTTGTTGAAGTATTAAGTACCTGTTCGATGGTATTTTAATTTGTGTAGCCTGCATTTCCTAAAATTTCTGAGGATTTTATGAAATAAAATGCATAAGACTCTGTTTGAGAGGAATACATGAAAAACACAATGTAGACCACAACAAATACATTTACATTTTTTGTTCAAGATATTCACCTGATGTTCAAGAAAGCTGAGCAGAGGAAGGCGATAGCAAGTCCTTCTGCGAATGCAATCATGACGACTTCCATTGTCGTTACTGCCATACATGCAATGAATGTGTAGATCATGGTACCGACGAATTCAGCGACCGACGACTGGATGAACTTCTCGAAGACCGACGTCGCTTTCGACAGCTCGACGATGTCGCTGGCATCAATCGAAATTTTGTCGTCTCTCCTGCGCGCCATTTTTTTTTTTTTTACGTTTATTGTATCCTTGAATAATTATATTCCAATTAGGAGACTGAGACAATAGCCCCAAATTCACCGATTTATCTCAGTAAATTGACCCACAGGTGTTGATGCTTGCCTAACAAAGTACTGCCAAATATGCAACGCGTGAAGAAAAATGGCGGTAAAACAAACCATGCACAAAAATGCACAAGTCGATTTAGATGTTATAACTGGCAACACCCTGGTATTTTGCACGGACGCACTAGCAAGATGGGTGCTCGAATAAACATTGCGGGGTTATGGTTGTAGACGAAGCGATGTCATTGGCTAGTACGAAGGTATTTGTTTGAAGAGTTAGAAAAGCAAAGTATGCATATTATTAATCATTAACTCAAGATGCAGTTTTGCGGAATGTATAGTATATGAGTCTGTGTGTAGTTATCATATGTGTGTTGATCTTCACCTCTCTCGAGCACTTTAAATGTTTTCTGTTTGTTTTGTATGACTTCATTTGGAACTACAATCATTGTTTTCCATTTGGGCCCTCTTTTCTCTTTTATTATATTCTACATTCTCTTGCAAAAGTCGACTATGTCATCATTTGCCATTGTTATCATATAGTTTATTTTTATCACTTTTTAAAAGAAAACAAACTCAGAGAATTTAACTTTAAGCTTCTTTGTAATTTATTATCTGTGAAAAAAGAATTTGTATTAATAGGGTATGCAGCATGCAGACGGATAATGCTCATATAGATAGATGAAGATGATAATACATCCATTTATTAAATGCAGCTTGAATAGTTTTTTGTGTTATTGGAGTCAATATATAAGATTACATTTAATACCAATGTTAAATTACGGAAAACTTCCCCTCAAAGCCAACCCGGAGACTGAATTAGATTCACTTTTGACAATTGCCTTTTGGGGCATATACAAACATATTTTGACGGGAAATATGTCAGGGAAAGATAATCAAAAGTTTAATTTGTAATATCTGTTTAAACGAGAAATATAGAAATTACATAATTCGGCTTGACAATTTACAAGATGTAATAACAAACTCTGTGGAAGATTTTGATATTTTTTGTTATATATCTTGTAAGTTGTCAAAGTAATTTGCATTGAATTCATGAATGTATGATTACAATAAATACCTCGTATTAGGGTTCCTCACAAAAATAAAGTTATTTATTTTGCTTGATCGATGTCCTTCTTTTGAATCTTGTCCCCTCCTTATTTTGTTCTTTCCTCGAGTCTACATTTTCATTATTACTACCATCGCCACAACCACCATCTGAGCTATCATCATCATCATCATCACCATCATCATTATCATCATCATCATCATCATCATCATCATCAACACCACCACCAGTCCACCACCACCATCATCACCACAATTATACATCATCATCATCATCATAGTCGTCGTCATCATCAAAACTAACATATAACATACATGAAATACATGAAAATACAATAAATCATATATTATATGATTTATTGTATTTTCATGTATGTTATGTTTTATTTTTACTGTATTATTATATGATTTATTGTATTTTCATGTATGTTATGTTTTATTTGTACTGTATTATTTTTCATATTTCTCTCTGTAATTAATGCTGGTGGAAAACAAATTTCCACGATTTTATGTGGATCAGACTGAATAAAATTATCAAAATTATGAATCACCACCATCATCACCACCACTATTACACACCACCACCATCATCATCATCATCATCAACATCAACACCAGTATCATCATCATTATCATCATCGTCATCATTATCATCATCATCAGCATCAGCATCAACAACACCATCGTCACCATCATTTCCACCACCATCAACATCATCATCAGCATCAACATCAGTATCATCGTTGCAGCCTTGTCATAATCATCGTCATCGTCCCTATGATAGGACATTAAATATACATGAGAGTATGAGAGTATGAGAGTATGAGAACTTTAGTAGTTAATAAAAACTTTTCCCAAAGAGTTAAACCAATAAAACCGGAAAATGATATACACCTGCAAACAAGTGCATCCCAAGAATGCATGAAACGACGATAAGAGACTGCCATGCTTAGAACATCGCCTGCCAGTGACAGTATTGACTTTCATGCATGCATCCCGGCTATACCAAAGCTTTATTGACAGTAAAAACGTTATACCATTCTTTATCCGAACAATCCATTTCCATCTGCATCCCAATAAGGGTGTGGGGGGGGGGGGGGGGGTGACCAAATAAAAAAAATAAATTTTCTAAATTATGCGAGAGATTTAGTTGTCAAAATATATGAATTATGGAATACATATATTATATTTTGTATATATTTCTATATTTTATTATAACGAGTATATTGCGACATGATCTGAGTCAGCTTTCCTAGTAACATCATACATGTACAATGTTAAACAAAAGTTGGTAAAAATGTAGCCATATTTTCAAAAACTGATCAAAAAATGTCTACCTTTAGGTAAATATTGGGCTCTTAATGTTTTTATCCAGTATTTGTAAGAGTAGACCTATAGAAACAGTCATGAAATATGCATCACTGCGGAATCTGTGCTCTTTTTTTAAAAATTCCCATTAAAAGTCAGCGCCTGAATGTTGTAATAATCACCGATGATTCAGAGAATTATGTAGGGATTAGACATTAACAGACGATCTGCGTACCAGGAGTATACGGTCACGCTTGGCGCTGCGACACACACGGTGAGTTAAAGATTAACCTCTATTATGTTTGCTGATTTTTGAAGAGCTACGTATTATTGCCCCATCATGTTCATGCACTTCGCACCAGACTTTGTACAAGACATCGTTGTCGCATCTTGTTTACTAAAATGAGGTCATTAAAACTTTGCAGAATGATCCTTGAACTTTGAATTTGAGGGAAATTTACTGAAAGTCAGGGGGCGGACAGAGGATTGTTTGAAAGCTTGGTGAAGGGGGGGGGGGGGGGGCTAGGGGTAGTTACATGCCTGCTCCAAGCACTTAATAGGGAGGGGTGGTTAGAGCAATAATTGTATCATTATATCCCCCGCCAGTTTCCAGCCTGTCTTTCCAAGGTCCAGAAAGGCATTTGTTTTCCCCTCTTTTTTGGCAAGGGGGGGGGGGGGGGGGCTGTTTCGACCCTCTGCCCATGGAAAGTAGCTATTTTGTCGGGTTGTGGGCTCTCCATGCGGCGGCAAGGGCCCTGTATTATAAAAACACGATAAAAACTACTTTCGAAAAATCAACTTTAGGCAATTTCAATAGCCCTGTCTATCACCATTAGAAATGTGCGAACATTACAATGGCGTACTACGTGATCCGAACAAGATTTCTGTGGACAGTACAATAGGCCTTTGGAATTGCCCTTGAGTTTGTTTTTCGAAAGTAGTTTTTATCGTGTTTAAATGAGTTGCGATTGATTACAGATAATTTGCAATTAATATCAATAGCACCTGCTATCCTTAGTACAGAGTCGCGATTGATATCAATTGACTAAAACTTTTTAGTAACGTGAACAATATAGGGTTGATAACATCTCATTTCATGACAATGGCGTATCCACTATCCAACATCCCGAAAAATGTTCCTTAGCGAATGATTTGGTGACAGTCATTCATTTGTCATTCATTAGCTGAATGTAACAAACTTCATAGTATGGGAGCCTGTCCCGAAATAGTCACCCCATTTTACCCATAAGATTTGACCCTTTAAATTACTTACATCATCTAAGTCATTGACAAGAAGGTTTTCAGCCTGACCGCAACCGTCGGGTTTAGCCCCCCAGAGCCCCAAAGTGGGGTCGATTTCACCCCTTCTCTTCTATGCATCAAACTTTGTCAGTATAGGAAGAAGTATGACTGGAAATAACAAACACAAAAAAAATGACAGAAAGTTCCGTCGGGATGGGGTGTCAGACGGCCCATAAAAATTAGGACAAATTTTTCCCTTTGAAGTCCAGGGACAAATTTTGTCAGGAGAAAAGGCTTCGGGTGTACTATACATTTCATAAATATAAGAAAATAACTCAAAAGTGTTTTATTCAATTCAATTCAAAATTAATATTACGTAATTTTGAGTATAATAATAATTATCTTGAGTTGAGAGAGCATGCATGGTGAGAGATATAGAATGCAATGCAGATTTAAAAAATGAGTTTTATACGTAAAGTATACTTTTGATGAAGTATCAAAACAATACATGTAATAAATTAAAAATATAATACCTTGTAAAAATACAAAAAGTTATTGGCAGCGGTGGGATTCGAACCCACGCCATCGAAATGACTGGTGCCTTAAACCAGCGCCTTAGACCGCTCGGCCACGCTACCTTGATGACACTTGTTGGGGCATATATATTTATATCTATACATGCATAATGTGCACGCGAGAATGCAATCCACATCTCTGCCTCGCATTCACATCTACGGTCGGTATAGCATGCACGCTTCACGTCGTATGAGCTGCCGCATCGTTGTAGTCCCAAATACTAGCTTTCCTGTTTGTACAAAGTGCTGACAACAACATTCAAATAAGGAATGCCAAATTCACCTCTCTGATTTACAAACATCACTTATTTTTGCCAGAGGGGTGTTAGTACCTATATACTTTACTACATTACATTTAAAGGGACGCCACAACACAAGCATCATGATAAGACGTGCTAGCTGTATTCTTTTGCGTCAGAGGAATCTTTGCACCAGCCAAAGTGTGCTGAATGTTGGACATTTTCAGAGCAATTACAGTTTGAATAAATTGTATCCACAAAGTGAGCAAGACATCACTATTCCATCTAGAAGATCCCATGATGAGGTGAGATTGGACAGCCTCGGTATAAAGGGTATCAATCATTATGTCTGGAAAGAGATGGAGAAAGAGATGGAGAAAGAGAGAGGGAGAGATTTGAGACAGGAAGAAAAAAGTTGGATCAGATGGATGTAGATAACTAGATCTACAAAATGTACGAAGACCCAAACGCCATTTTTGCGAACCGAAAAAAAAAATTATTCCGTACGTAGAAATCATTCTGTGCGCGCGATACGTGTTAATATTAATAAATAATAAATTATGCGCACGCGCATGCCCACTGACTGTATTTTAATATCAACTTTATAGTCAAAGGATTTACTGAAATTTGGCGAAAACATGGTCTTATATAAACGCTAGAGGAAGACGGGAAGTCCTTGTCCGTCTCTATTTTGAGTTGGGATTCTCCCAGAAAGAAATTTTGTACTTTTTGTTATCAAAAAGATCTATGCACTGTTTTTGCAATGTCTGGCGATAGATACTGTTCTGTTTAAATATAGGTTGGTGAAGAATTTACACAAACATAATTACTCAAACTCAATGCCTTGGTATATATTCAAATCTTGAAAATATAATTTATTAATTATATTTCATCTTTTCTTAATTGACCAATATATTCAGAATAAATTTCACATGACAACTCAAAGAGTATAATCAAGTCATATGCAACAACTATATTCAAATGTAAATGATCCATTCAATCGGTCGTATAAATATTATTGTCATAATCCAATGTATTAAACATGTAAATATAACTGTAAAGGGTTTACAGAAAATATATATAATCACTCTTTTCAGTAAGATACACCATTAGCCTCTTTTCGAAAAAACAGGACTGCAAATACCCCAAAAGTGTAAAAGAGATGAGCTCAACTAATCAAACATTTCCTCCTGGGAAAATCTAGAAAATCATATTGTTTAGCACGTGCAGTATTTATAAATTAATTGAAATAAATTAAATGTCCGCGACTGTCCTCAACCCGTATGGAATTTCCTTACATT
Source organism: Heliocidaris erythrogramma (assembly GCA_025617745.1). Lineage (NCBI taxonomy): Eukaryota > Metazoa > Echinodermata > Echinoidea > Camarodonta > Echinometridae > Heliocidaris > Heliocidaris erythrogramma. The sequence continues at coordinate 13,138,868 of CM046857.1, read as the reverse complement.
ATGTCTTCCTGTGCTCTAGTGATGTCTCTTCTAGACGATGCACGAAGACTCGAGAATGTCCATGAGTGTTCAACGGTTGTGTCGCCTGTTACAAAAGCTTGCTCTAATAAAGTATAACGTTGAATTCTGTTGTAACTGTAGTTTGTCCAGTAGACAAAGGGTCACGTCTCAGAGGTAAGACGATCTGCCCTGGTAGATCTGTCCAAGAAGATCTATCTCGGAATTCCCAGAATTCCCGGAAGTCCCGGAACCCAGCTGCCTAACTACTGTTAAAACAATTACCGGTATACACCGAAGAGTTACAGCATAAGGTTTACACTATATTCTAAATATATATCCATATTATGTTTCCAAGATATTATTCCAAAATATATATATATACACTGTACATCAAAATAAACCTTGGATTTCATCAATATAAATGTAAAATCTTTCTTGTTTGTTAAAGCTATATACATTTTAACACATCTTCTCTTAGCAGTCAAAACCAAACAATCTTATATTCCGTTGACTAATTATCCTAAATAACTATAACCATAATTGCTACATTAAATCTTTTTGAAATCTACGATTTAAGTAAAAGATTATCTGTAATAAAGCACATTTTGACCATTTTAAAGGCACATTATTTCTTGTATACAATTCATCAACAAATTTGACTGTTTTGGCTTCTTGGTCAAAATGAAATTAAAATATACATAGCAGAGTTATAATACAAATATTAAAGGAGAATTAACCCCTGATTACAAATTTACTTATATTGGAAGGTGTAATATATTCCTACTTATTGGCCTAAATCATTTTCTAATAAGATATCAGAAAAGGGTATAAATAAAGATATTCCAACACCCGGTATCGTCTCCTACTCATTTACATGGGGGCTGCCATTTTCTTGCTGATTTGGAGTTGTACATGAACCATTGAGAAATGTTCCAGTCAGGAAGATATTTTGAATCCAAATCCTAAATTGATTTTCTTCATTAACTAAAATCCCATATGTGACGAAAAATATAAAGTGGGTGTTTACATGTATTATAAAAATTAAATCTTTATAATGATACTTTTAAATTGTCTGGTTTTGCTTAACAAAAATCTATTTTCTTGGGTTTGCCAAACAGAGCAGAACATAATATATGCAGCATGCATTCCGACTTTTCAAGTCCATTATCCGAAAGCAGGTGAATGCATAGTTTGCCGCTATAGATGCTCAGGGAAGAAGCATCCATAAAATTTGAATTAATTTGCTCCGTCCCATACGTCCAGTATCGAGAAAATAGATTTCTATTAAGCGAATATCGATTTTCAACAGAAATATATAAGGAAATCTTCAGTTTAAAAATAAATTGACATATCTATTCTATATTTTTAATCTCAAATGGGTTTTTAATTTTGAAAAAGGCAATTGAGCATTTGGATTAAGAAAATCTTCTTGTAGACATAAACAAAATGGCAGCCCCCATGTGCTGCTAGCAGACGATACATATTGCTAGCAGATGGTACATTTTGCTCAGAAAATCTTGATTCGTATCGATCTCGTATATTTTGACGCGAAGCCATATAGTCTAACAAGTAGGAATAAATAACACCTTTGAACACTATCGTCTTTATTTTTGAGCGTAATTCTCCTTTAAATGATTAAGTTCAATGACTTCTTGCCACAATGCACACTTAGACGTTTTCAATAATATAACTGACCTTGATTCCTATGCCCCGCCCGAATTTATAGATTTACATTGTACAAGAAAATATGGGTTAATTAATGGGAAATATTACTAAAATGAAACTTACTGGTGTCAGAGCCATGATGTGGAGCTGTAGAGAAGTTTTCTCCTGGCCTGTTTTGCCCGGATTTCAATAATTTATTGCGTACGTACGGAATATTATCTCGTACGTACGGAATATTATCTCGTACGTACGGAATAATTTATTGCGTACTTACGGAATATTATCTCGTACGTACGGAATAATATCTCGTACGTACGGAATAATTTCTTTTTTTGGTTCTCAAAAATGGCATGTTTGGGGCTTCGTAGATATCACTGTCATAAACTAAAGTCCTAAAGACAAAGTGTCACTCACTGTCAGTGTCAGATCATAATCGTTATTGTTGTCATGATTGTTGGAGTTGGACACTGGTTGACTGTTGAGCGTGAGAAAATATTTTCAAAATCAATGGAAAAAAGTAACGAATAAAACCTGGCTGAAGTCATTATAGCTTAGTTTGAAGCAATATCTAAGCCTAAGGAGCGGATCACTTTCATGTCGGTGCTGTGTTGCAGTGTTGAAACGGGGTCTACTTGCTATTTATAAGGACCGCTATTTATAAAGGACCGCTATAGTCACGCATTATGGATAGCGGTCCTTATGAATAGCGATCATTATGACTAGCAGTCCTTATGACTAGCAAGGTAATTTGTCTACGGTTTGCTGTGTTGCAGTGTTGAAATGGGGTCTACTCGCTATTTATAATGGCCGCTATTTATAAAGGACAGCTATTCATTTAGTAACGCGTTATGGATAGCAGTCCTTATGAATAGCGGTCATTATGACTAGCGAGGTTACCCCGTTGAAACAAGATAAAAAAAAGCCTTTATGGGGTTGTTCATTGTTTATTTTGCTTGTTTTTTTCTTTAATGTTTGATCTAATTAAGTTTAACTGTTAGACTTTATCAAAATTCTAACAACAGTGCAATCGTGGAATCAAAAAAGAAAGATTTTGTCTACATTTGACTTCTTTGATATGTAGTTGACTGACGTGATCTGACTTATTTAGTTCATTTGAATGGAAACAGAAAAATGAGTGAAAGTTTGAGCAAAAGCGGATAAGAATTAAAGGGAGCGACAAGTCACAATCTATGGGCGCTTTTACAGTTGGCTGCTCCTTTCTCTGGATCAAAGTTCAAAGCGACTTCAATTTATCGTGCGCAGCTAATAAAAGTTCGCACATTGACCCAAATTTGAGTAAACAAGATCGCGCGTTCTTTATTCCAGTATTTGAATCTCATTGGTCGGTTGCGTAAGGAGGGATTCGAGTTAACGATCGCGCGAGGAATCCGGCAATAACATTCCTTCGGTAGCGCACGATTGGACCTGATTGTATCCGAATTTCCCTGAGTCAGGCCAACTGGTCAGGCCCATGGATTACGACTTGCCACTCCCTTTAAGAAATTTTGAAGTAATAATCAATGAAACAAAATTGGCAACTCTGTGACGTATCTTGCAAGCTCCTCTCCCATTTGCTCAAAAACAGAAAATTTCATCAATTTTCATTTTCTTAGTTTTTGATGAAGGAATAGATATGTTTCACACAGGTTTAGGGTAAAAATATATGAGCTACATGTATGTAAATTGATTTCTCTAGAGAAAATGGAAATTAATAAAAAAAAATTCTAGCTCCTAGATACATATCACAGTGTTGCCAATTTGTTTTTGATTGATTACTACTTCAAAAATTCATAACTTTCTCATTTCTTATTATTTTGCTCAAACCTTCAGGCTTCACTGATCTTTTTTTCCTGCTTCTTTTGAAACCAACTTGTAATCGGGTGGACTTCCCCTTTAAATTCACATTTCTAGGAATTATGAGAATGGAAGAGAGTCCATATAATGTATGACTTTTGAATAACTGGATCTATATTTTTTCTTCCATTCAGACTGCAGATCCAAAAGTGGAGACAAAGTTCAGTGGACAAATTCCAGTTGGTGAGTGTGTGTAAGGCTTGTCTGAAAAATTCAATGTTTTGTAGATCGATCTTGAAGACGACCAGCCTACAAACTATAACTTTTGGATGAGAGGGCATGGGGTGTAGACACATAAACATGGATTAATTTGAAGATTAACAATTCTAAATTATGCCATTATGCCCTTCATAATGCTGCCTACTTCATAATTGTCTCTACAGTTTGTACCTGACATCTGATAACAGTAGGCAAATAGTGCACATGTATGTATTTGTTTTACATTGTACCAAATTTCAAGCACTCTTCAAGTACAACAAAGAAGACATCAATAGAGCCAGTGCTGCTATCATTATCAAATGACTGGATGATGTGACCCAAATATATATTGGATATGGATAATCTTATATTTAGATTTAAGTGAAGGTACTTATGTGTCCAAGCAATGAGATTCTACAAAAGAAGGATATTGTTCATCAAATTCAATCTTTAAGTTATCATGAAGTCATGTTTAATTTTCTTTTTACTGTCATTCTTATTCTTTCAGATAAATTGGTAGTAAAATACAGCAGAAGTGGTGGAGCAGGGGGTCAAAATGTGAATAAAGGTAATGAAAAAGCTGTTTTCACAAACTAAATACATTGTACTTTTTTCTTTTAAAACAATCAAGCAAAAGATAGTTTTCCAAATGATTCCTGTATTGACAATGTTAGATAAAGATCAACCTATTCTGTCACAATGGCATATCTTTTATCCAATTCTTTTTCAACACTGTTAATGTGAAAAGTGTGAAACTTATTAAAAATCCTTGGAAAAAATAGTCCTTTTTCAGGAAATAGTAATTTACATCAAGTGAATGATAATTTGAAATTACATGGATATTGATATATTTTTTTCTTGTAAACTCAATTGCTTAACAAAGCTTGCATTAGAAAAGAGGTATTCCATTTTGAATATTATGTGTGTGACTTTGAAAAATGTACATTTATCCATCACACTCTTTTCCTTGTTGCTGGTTGCATAGTGGAAACGAAGGCAGATGTCCGGTTTCATGTTGCTTCAGCAGAATGGCTACCTCAGAATGTGAGAGAGAAACTGCAAGTTCAGGTAAATTGTGCATCCTGCTCCAATAATTATGTATAGCTAGATCACTGGAATAAGATGCAAGCATTGTACATGTATATCGATAACAATGTTTGTAGTTTGTAACTTCAGTTTAGATTGCATAGGTTATTTCAGATACTTCCTGTCTAAATCAACCCCCTTCCCCTCCCCCTCATGAAGTGAAAGAGTCCGATTTGATTTTCTATGTCATAACTTTTGAATACCCTCTTCCCTTTTAATTGGAATAGTCCTTCATTAAAAAGTGGATTTAAGTCCCAATTACAATTTTCAGTACAGGTCCAGTGAAAAATCAGTATAAAGAGGTCTGATATAACAATATTCCTGGTATAACAAGGTAATATTCCTGGTCCCAGCTCTTTATATTCTATTTGTTTTTTAACCTGATATAACAAGATTCCTGCTATAACACGGTAATTTTGATGGTCCCAAGGACCTCGTTATATTGAATTTCCACTGCACCCATGTTTCTCTGATTTCTGAAATGACACATGCCTGGGTGATTTGAGTTTTTTTATTTGATATTTCCAATTATCTCATGTTGGACAATTTTGTCACACAATATTGTTGTATCATTTTCACTAAAATTGAAATACCAGCATATTAATCAGGGTACAACTTTGAAATCCTAAATTTCCTAATTTTCGTAAACAGCAAAAGACGAAAATCAACAGCAGAGGAGAGATGGTGGTGGTATCAGAGCGTACAAGGTCTCAAATTAGAAACTTCAGTGACTGTCTTCAGAAGATCAGAGACATGGTAGCAGAGGCAGAGCGAAAACCAAAAGAGCCAAGCGAGAAAGACAGGGCAGTCAGGAGATTAAGGTAAGATTGGAATGAACAAAGACTATCATGTTCATCCTAAAAAGAAAATAGGAAGTAAAATTGAGTTTGAAAACAAATTCACCACTGTAACCAATTTTGTCCATAATTTTGTTTAATTGCTAAGCATATTTTTGTTTGTAACATCTATTTACATATTATGCTGTTCTTTTTTCTTCGTTTTGCATCACCAGTATTCTATTCACTGTTTTATGTACAATCTTTTTTGGTCAAAAGATAATTCAAAGTTTTGAACTAGTGAGACTGATAGATAATGGCTTTGACATTCTTAAAGTGTACATTAGGGAGAGTTCAGCAAAGGTCATGTTGATTTTCTGAAGATATGAACTACATACTCAGTTTCAAACATTCTTGTGGACAGCCATATTGTAGGTTTCACTGGTTGTTGAAGATTTCACTCGTAGATTTCACTTGTAGATTTCACTCGTAGATTTCACTGGTTGTTGTAGATTTCACTTATTGTTGTAAATTTCACTGATTGTTGTAAATTTCACGTATTGTTTCGACTCAGAATGTCAAACAAACATGGTAGATTGCCAATGCTTCTGGCCTGGGTAATGAACTATGATTGACAGAATTTTAATTGACAAATTAAACTAGTCTCATAAGGACAGGCTATTGCTAAAATCCAATGATGATTTGATGATTGTGGACTATGAATCAGGGGCGGATTCAGGATTTTGTAAAAGGGAGGGGGTGCACAAATCTCAAAAAAATTTCTGACAAGCAAAAAGAAAAAAAAAGATTTTTAGGGTAATTATCTAATAGAATTGTTGGGGTTTTCTTTTTTCTTTCTTTTCAGGGTGGAAGCGGCAAACAGAGAGCGTTTATGGGTGAAGAAGGTGCATTCAACAACAAAGCAGGAACGACGAGTCTCATTTGATGACTGAAAGACATATGAGAACAGTTGATGGAAAAGCTGTTGAAGGCGTGATGACTCTTCAGAATACATTCATCACATGGAATAGAGAGATGTGATGTGACGAATTGATCTTGAACATATTCTAGGAAAGATGGATCTCTCAACATGTTTGAGCTGCAAGACTTTATGGGCAAGAAGCAACACTTGTTGATGACGACAGTCGATGCCCGGACTCTAAAAGAAATGATGTGATCTGATTTTTTTTTGGGGGGGGGTGGGAAGGGGGGTTGGTGATACAGATCTACATGAGATTGTATGAAATATTTGAATAAATCAATGAAAACAAACTAGAACACTTGATTTTTTTGTCTTTTTAGTGTTTTCTTTGGTTTAGTTTAGTTGCAGCATTTACCCTGGCCTGAATTCACAAAGGTGGTAATAGATTTGTACCATGGTTTATGCAGATTTTGTGGTATAAGTGCGTATGATTTCACGCGTACACTTAGAAAGATCCAATAATGAACGCGCGTGATGAGCAAAGTGCGCAAATTTCACGCTAGTTGCCATGGTTTAGACCATTTTTAATGAAAATTTACATTCCTGATATAACAAGGTAATTTTCATGGTCCCAAGGTCCTCGTTACAGTGAGTTTCCACTGTACCATAGGAAAGATTCAATAAATGGTGCAAAATCAAGCAGCATGAAAACAGGTAGATTACATGTTTCTCCAAATACTTTATTTCAGTTCAATATACCAGACATTTGACACATATATTATGTATATAAGTTAGAATAATCTTTCAGATTTCAGATTTTGGATTTATTTCCAATTTTTTTTTCCAACAGCATGCATGTGTTTTAGGTCAACAAACTAAATCTTCCTGCTCTTTTCAATAAAGGTTCATTTTCACAAGCTATTCTGCAAATTGAGTTTAAATACTATTTTACCTTCTTTGCCATATTTCAAAGACAAAAACGTATATTTAGCATCTGACTTCACGACTGTCTCAATGAAACAATGTGCAGCGTGTCAAATTGGCTGCTTTGACGGAGGCAGTGAAATTCATCGTTTGTCTGTTCTAAAAACGGGGGTCACTCGTTTTTCTGAAGGTTCGTAATACCGAAATGCAAATTTTCCATAGCAGGGGGTCCATAATTCCAAAAATGAAATAGGGTTCATAATTCTGAACGTTTGATGCATTACTCTGAAGGTTTGTTTTTCCAAAGGTTTGTAATTACGAAAATGAAACGGACCGTAATTCCAAAAATGCAATAGAGCCGCCCTACATAACTTTTCAGAATTACGAACCTTATGAAACATGAACCCTTTTTCATTTTTGGAATTATGAACCCTTTTTTATTTTCGGAATTACGAACCGTTAGAGTAACGAACCTTCGGAAAAACGACATGTAACCCTAAAAACACATGAAGTCAAACATTCAACACAGGTCCCTAAATTCATCAGTGTCATCTGACATCGTCACTGTCTCTAATCGCATAGTTTCTGACTTTCCTCTTTGGAGGCTGCAGCTTAGGCTGTATCCTGCCAGCAGCCTTGGCCGATAGCTCTGGTTTAGCAGAGGGTTTTGAACCTCTGACCTGGTAGTGGGTGCCATGGCCAGCAACCTCTAGGCCTCCTGTGGGATAGTGTTGATGGGAGTGGTGACTGGATGGAATGGACGGATGAGGCTCCTCAGGTATGGGGGAGTGGTCTGTTAATAAAGAGGAACACATTGTAATTATTTCTTTAAAAAGCTGGCTTTTCAGCCTTATGCAACCATCCATCATGAAACTAAGATGGACTTCAAATCTTTACAATGTAAATCACAAACTTCTGTAGTAAATAATTACCATTGGTGAAGGTGATGGGACAAACTATCACTTCCGAGGCAATCTGAATGTAGCTATCTTTCCGAAGCGAAGTTGAGGAAAGATAGTGTATACTTTTAGATCACCGAGGAAGTGATGTTTGTCCCATCACCTGAAATAAAAAAGTGATTATCTGCTTTATATTCCACATCTGAAACATTCAACTTGTACGAGAAAGACAATTATTGTCTACTTCTCGAAAAAGACATTTAGGCCCGAATTCACAAAAGAATAAAACCACCATTTACATAAACCGGCCTCTTGGTACACGGGTGCGCACATTTAACAGCGCGAATGGGCAATGCGCCCTTATTTAAGCTTATTTTATTACACTTATGGAGCTATTCGTAAAGGTCACACACTTTTCATTCTGACTATTCGTAAAGGTCACACACTTTCATATCGCGCGTACCCAAAATATTGATAATGCATTGTGACTCTATAACGGACTGAAGAGATCAGCGAAACACATAAGTACTATTCCGTCAAGGTCACAAACTTTTCTTCTTGGGTGGATAAATGGGGATAAATACGCTTTCTCACGTGATTACCTTTTGACCAATTTAACAGCAAGATTCTTAGTATGTGGAATATAATACAAAATATCATAATTTAGAATAAAGAGATAATAAAGGCCATAAACTTAGTAAATATTAGGGAGACTGTCAAAATCATCTGAAAGGAATTTAAGCAGTATTTATGTCTGCATAAATGGACAATGAAAGAAGTAGCTCCCGGCAAGAAGAAAAATATAAACATTCTTTTATCACATTGTGCATGCTTCAATACTAAATTCATGCTGACAAAAAGTCTTGTTTTGATGAAAATTTCTTGAAACAGACTTCCTTGAAATGAAAACATCCCTGTCTCGGCTATTAAAAATGCCACCATTTAACAATCCATGATTTGCAAGATTTGCCTGTAACAATTTTACCTTTTGTGGTCTTATGGCACAACATTAACAATTTGAAAATAATTTTTTGACTGTGCAGTCAAAGTACAATGAAAGTCTTACCTGGCTTACGCAATGGAGAGGGTGACCTGAAGAAAAGTGGGCTGGCACCATTGTCCAGCAGACGCCAGACATCTTGCATAGACTCCTCCCCCAATGATGACATCATTAGGGGCGTATGTCTCTGATTGGCTGAGGAATCACTGCTGGGGGCCTCCCCTTCAGAGCTATGAGAGTGTCGTAGTATTTGCGGTGGGTGATTACCTTTGAAAGTAATAAAAAGCTTAAATATAAATCTCATAAAATGTGCCTTGCAGATTTATGAAAACCCCTTCTTTTTTATTCTCCACTTTTCAGTTTATCCAATGATCCAAACTTGACTGATTGCTTTATGTGAGCAGACAGAGCAGAGAAACAGATTAAAGAAAGCTTGAAAAAAATTGAACAAATGAAGAAAATTTACTAGATATCTAAATACATGGAAATTTCATATTGATGAATTGGTTTTGTGTGCATGCTGTCATCCTTAAAAACTCCTGTCCCTTTGTTAAACACAGTCTCAAAATACATCCCTTTTCTCATTTTTATTTTAATGGAAGAGACCATATTCCCAAAAGGTTATAACATATTATTTCGAACATAAGCAGGAGGGAAATTCTATTTTTAAATAAAGTCAGACATTTATGAATTCCATGTAAAGAACGAATGGAGAGCAATATGAGATTAACACACACACAAAATAAATGATGGTGTCCATATACAAGGCACACAGTTTTGAAATAATTTTCTTTTTTTTTTTTTTTATTAAAAAAAAAAGATTTACCCAATTAAAGCTACTAACAAACATACTATGCTCGAAGACATGTTACCTTGTAATGGGTTTCTTGGATGAGGTTGTGTTTCTTCAACATGTGAAGCTATCCTTGGCGTGATCTCCGGCGTTGAATCCGATGATGAGCTCAGCTGTACCTGCACAACATCGGTGATCCCTTCATCATGGCCTCTCCCTCTAGCAAACTGCAACTCCTATGGCAGTAGAATAGATCAGGGTTACTGGTCTATTGAAAGTCCAAGACTCTCCCAACGTTTACATAACCTTCTACCTAGAAGGGCTCCACATTAATTTCATATGTCCATGGCATTCTAATGGTATGTTTAAAAATGTGGGAGATTTTGCTCTCTTTTCTAATATTAAAATTTCTAAAATAAGGGAGCTATTCTGAACTTTAAACTGTCAACTTCCAAAGCCTTGGTAGCGCAAAAGTTCTGCTGCTTTGTTTATTCCAAATAATTGTTTCATGTATTGGATGATCAAACCATTTGTATTATCACAAAAGAAATATTTGGATAGGATTATAACTTTCATGCTGCAAGTTCACCATTACAATCAAATCATATTAGGAGGATGGTTGCTGAACCCAACTATTGCCTAAAGCAAAAATTTTGTCCAAATCTTTTCTTGAAAAAGACTTATGTAATACAATGAGTTTGGAATAATTTTTCATTGGCATCTTGCATGCTCCTGTTGACTTCGTTATACCACAATTCCTATGTGGAACGTAACATTTTTATGAAATTCATAAGGAGAGGAAAATGACACTATGAACATGGAGAGGAAAATGACACTATGAACATGGCGAACAAAGAAGCGGACAAAATATACAGCTCCTCATTGTACCTTCCACACTTGCTCTGGTAGACAATAGATCATCCCTTCATTGCTATTATGTAAAAATATGTAGAACAGGTGTCACATGCATATTCACCTGTTCTACTTATTTTACATAATAGCAATGAAGGTATGTACTTTTGTCTACCAGAACAATTGTGGAAGGTACAATGAGGAGCTGTATATTTTGTCCGCTTTCTTTGTCATCGTGTTCATAGTGTGACAATTGTTCATATCGTCGCTCATTTCACGAAGTGGCACAAGTGCGCGCGGATCACGAAAAGTGCGTTCTGAGAAAATCGCGATTAAAGATTTGTAATCTTTAAAGCTATTAATATGGAGGGTTTTCTGGAATTAGATATAATAAATTGTACATGAAACGAAAGAGCAGAATTTCCACTCACTAATCACATACAATACTTTAAAAAAGAAGACAAAATATGAATACTGGAAGGACTCAAACATTCGTGTCATTTCGTGAACGAAATCATACGCGTAATCCGCTGCGCGATTTAGTTCACGAAATGGCACAAGTGGACGTGCGCATGGTATGCGCTGTTTATTCGCGAGTTAAAACGCAATTTATGAGATATTATTTGGGAAACCATTAATTTGATGTGGTTTTCGGAATTAGATATAATAAATTGTACATGGAACGAAGGAGGGGAATTTCAACTAACTGTTCACATACAATTTTTTAAAAAAGAAGACAAAACATGAATACTGGAAGGATTCAAACGTTCGTGTCATTTCGTGAACGAAATCATACGCGTAATCCGCTGCGCGATTTAGTTCACGAAATGGCACAATTGGACACGCGCATGGTGTGCGCTGTTTATTCGCGAGTTAAAAGGCAATTGATGAGATATTATTTGGGAAACCATTAATTTGATGTGGTTTTCGGAATTAGATATAATAAATTGTACATGGAACGAAGGAGGGGAATTTCAACTAACTGTTCACATACAATTTTTTAAAAAAGAAGACAAAACATGAATACTGGAAGGATTCAAACGTTCGTGTCATTTCGTGAACGAAATCATACGCGTAATCCGCTGCGCGATTTAGTTCACGAAATGGCACAATTGGACGCGCGCATGGTGTGCGCTGTTTATTCGCGAGTAAAAACAGCAATTATAAGATGGGAGGTTTAGAAATACTTGTTTGGTTGGTGCTTTTGAATAATATATAACAAATTGTACAAAAAACGAAAGAAGAGAATTTCCTTTCTCCAATTTGATCAAATCACTCCCCACCTTTTGGTATTAGTATTGCTTTGCACAATGAAGCACACTGCATTTAGCCTTTCTAACTTTTTTATCATGCTTCATCATTAATTTTCAATCCCAGTATTACTCTCTCTCTCTCTCTCCCTCTCTCTTTAATTTTTCACCGAGCCTCATCTCGTGTGCTTACATTTCGAACACAAGTGCATGCATTTCTAAATACATAAATATTTTGACTTCAACTATTATTCTAGGTTTTATTGAATAATTTAAAATTCGACAAAAAAATTCATTTTGAAAGTACAAAAGTCAGTGAAGAGTAATAATTGAAAAGGGTAATTAAATAATTCAACACATTATCATTATTTTTACACATGCTAATATTTCGTACACAGAATAGCAGTTACCACTACTCTGCATCTGCACTCATTTGTAATACATTATGAGTTTCAAATTAATTACAGATTTTTACTAATATTATATTGATATTATGAATTTAAAGTTGATTCACGGTTTTTACTTAAGTTTTAACTTGGAAAGTTAATTTTTAAAGCACAACGTCAAAAAAATCAATAATTTACCACAGTATTTTAACAAATTAAGCATTAAACATATGTGCTTACAGTTGAAACACATAAGATTTGGACTGCATGTGCCGTCCTTTTTAGTAGACATTTGTGAATATGTTTTGAACTACTATCATGAAGGTTTTTACTGAAACACTTGCTTTCTATTTGATTTCATTAAACTTCATACGAATTATGTCAGTGAATAAAATATTTAAAGCCGTTATATACTTTTTGGAAGATCCAACTTGTTTTCATCATTGTCAAACGTACTTATAACATTTCTGAATGACACATTGTAGGTCAGCAAGAGAATGCTACTAGCGAACAAATTACAATTAGCAATTACCTCATATACCTCTGCAAGGACAAAATATGAGGAAAATTTACTCTCAGGCTTGCATTACTATTCACTATATACCACTACTATAAACTGGTAATGGTGAATATTATACATTATGACAGTGGAAAATGATTGACCACAGCAACTGTATGAAAACAGATAAGAGATAATTTCTGAGAGTTTTCCATATCAATTTATAAAGAGAATGTAAAAAAAAATGTTACACAATTATTCTGTACTCAAGGTTATCAACCATTTTAAAATCAGAAAAAAAAATACAAAATCATGTTAATTGATAAAGTTAAATTTATTGAAAAAAATCTATATACCTAAAACAGGCTTCCTTCATAAATTAAAAATAATGCAGTCATCGTGAAGATTTGCTTAACAAAATATAATTATGAGTTCGTCGTTAATACTTACATCTATCATATCTCTACTATAAGCTAAGCTTCAACTTAAAGAAAAAATGGAAGTGTTAGTGCGGACAAATACGCCAGCATCTTAGTAAATGTCTGTGAATACATACATTAGTCACCACACCCCTTTCAATGTTGGCACAAGTTCTCAGAGATGTGAGTTGATTTTAGTCAATCTTTCTTGTAATCAACAAATCAGAATTACTATTATACAAATATCTTTGTGACTTATATTACCACAAAAGATCTGAAAATCATCATCACCTCAACGCTCTAGTTGGAAATATCTACATCACAAATGATTTCTTACGCAAGTTAATTATAAGGTAATACAACATATACAGCATATACAACATACAAGATATCTCTCAACATACAATATATAATACAACATATACAACATACTTTATATCTCTAAAAGTTACACTATATCTCTAAATGCTTCCGAGCAAACAAATTATAATTCTTAATCTCCCCCAAAAAATGTTCTTTCATAATAATCCTGAATATTCGCGATCGCGAAAGAGCTCTATTTACAAATACTGCACTGGCCCCGCGGCCAGCACAAGCGAAAAGAAAGTAGATCACTGTTGTCTAATGTTGATAAAATAAGAGTCAAATCTGCTGTTTGCCAGATAAAGAAAATGGATGAGTAAATGAAGATGCGATGTCCAAATGTTGGTAGTCCTAGGTTGTGAATGTGTGACTCAGTTGAAAAAGAACGTGTTCTCTAGATGAAAACTTCCTACTAAGTGAAAAGCTAAAAGTCCATGTGCTCAGTAAACTCATGTCATTGGAAGGTTTGTATCCAGGCAACAAAACAAGTTCTATTATAAGGGAGTGAAGCAATGAAGAATGTAGAACATGTGTAGAGTGCCTTGCCTGGTGTAGTGGAGAACAAAAGATGAATGCTGAGTGCAGGAGTTGAATAAGAAGAAGGTCTTTGGTATTGTCCAGTGAGGAAGTGAGCAGTTGAATGAACTTTAACCAGCTGATCCACATAAACAAACTATGATCAAGCTTTGATCAGTCCTGTCTGTCTAATGTAAACAAATGAGTGAAGTTGCTACAATACCACCTGTTTAGTGCGGAAGCTGGCGGTAAAATGCTTGGTTATCTGGATGATTGATGACGGGGATGCGTCCAGAACAGAGAGTTAGCAAATCTTCATATTTGCTTTGAGAGATTTTTGGAGGGCCAGCCTGATACAAACACTGTGGTTCTGGGTCATTGGGATTTTTTTATGAACAAGCCGAAAATGAAAGTATAAGATTAGCTCGAGGAAGCACGCACGTCTTCATAATACATACAAAGAACGAGGCGCGCGCACGAAAACACACGGTTCGCAGTGCGCGCGCCGTCTTGTGCCGGTTCGTGAAATTATGAATCTGCATTTTCATGGCTCGTGTCACTTTCAGCACGACGTGTTTTTGCATAAATAAACATAATTATTACTCGAAATTTAGTGAAATGGTAGAACATGGCTAGTAGATCGTAAAAATGAAGAAAACTCAAAATTGACTATGTACGCGATTTTGGGCCTTTGTGCCACTTCGTGAAATGAGCGACGATATACATAAAAGCACATCACACAAAAAACAACAATGTATGACCACAGCTTTTTCAAATTAATTTCTATATTACCTGCTTTGTGAGAGCATACTGGAGTTTCTCCAGGTTTTGAAGCTTGGAAGAGACCTGCTCCGCCAGCTTCCCTGCTGTCACGCTCCTCTCTCCTGCATCTGACCTTTGACCTCTTGAGGGCTGGGGCTGGGGAGGGGGAGGGGAAGGTCGGTAGAGGGCGAGCTCTGATCGCAGTCTGTTCCCCATCTCTATCAGTTTCTGTTTCTCCTTGGCTAGCCGGCTGATGTGACGTGCTGCCGTCTTGAGTTTGGCTTGCAGCTGGAAGAACAAAGATAGATAATCACATACAGTGGACACTCACTATAACGAGAACCTTAGTAAAATGAAAATTACCTTGTTATATCAGGAATCTTGTTATATATGGGTAAAAATCCCAAGAGAACATAAAGCTTTCGACCAGCAATGTTACCTTGTTATATCAGGAATCTTGTTATATCAGAGCTCTTTATACCGAGTTTCTACTGTACTTTACTTAATCCAATATTGTATTATAATCATTCATTAAAAAGTATACACTCAAAAACATGAGAACCAACAAAAGCAATACCGTCACATATAAACGCAGTACAATAACAAGAGCCCCAGGGGGCACGACGCTCACCTGAGGTGGATCAATTCACATCTGGTACATGTTCTCTCTAGCACCACCAGGAGATATGTTAGAAATTGAAACAACTAGGAGGATGTACATGAGATGATGTTAGAAATTAACATAATCCCCCCCCCCACCCCATGGTCTACAATGTCATGTATTATTTGAATCTCCTACATCTAACGATGATTCCCACCAAGTGTGGTTGAATCATACAACAAATCATGCAAAGAATGTACATTTCCCCTCCTGCATATTAACCTCGCCCTCGCAGGACCCCTATGGGGCCACCCTGAGAATGTCATGAACAACTTTTTTTTATTCATCTTCAAGATGTATATAACACACAAAATATCTAGATAAACTTCTGGTTCTGGAGAAGAAGATGTTTGAAATTTACATAGCTTTTACAATTGGGGGCCCTCCCCCTGGGCCCCCCTGGGGGCCACATGTACCATTTTAGCAACTTTGGGTCCCCTACCCCTAAGGATGATTCCTACCAAGTTTGGTTGAATTCCGATCATTTTTTTTGGAGAAGATCAGAATGTACATTTTGCCTGGCAGCGCCCCCCCCCCTCCAGTATGTTACCCCCACAGGGCCCCTATAGGGCCACTCAGAGAAATTTCATGAACAACATTCATTCTTCATCTATAAAGGTATCTCCATACACAATACCAAGTCTGAGCTATGCCTGGTTCTGGAGAAGAAGATGTTTGAAATTTACATAGCTTTTACAATTGGGGGCCCTCCCCCTGGGGGCCACATGTACCATTTTAGCAACTTTGGGTCCCCTACCCCTAAGGATGATTCCTACCAAGTTTGGTTGAATTCCGATCATGTGTTTTGGAGAAGAAGATCAGAATGTACATTTTGCCTGGCAGCGCCCCCCCCCCCCTCCAGTATGTTACCCACACAGGGCCCCTATAGGGCCACTCAGAGAAATTTCATGAACAACATTCATTCTTCATCTATAGAGGTATCTCCATACACAATACCAAGTCTGAGCTATGCCTGGTTCTGGAGAAGAAGATGTCTGAAATTTACATAGCTTTTACAATTGGGGGCCTTCCCCCTGGGGGCCACCATTTTAGCAACTTTGGGTCCCCTACCCCTAAGGATGATTCCTACCAAGTTTGGTTGAATTCCGATCATGTGTTTTGGAGAAGAAGATCAGAATGTACATTTTGCCTGGCAGCGCCCCCCCCTCCAGTATGTTACCCCCACAGGGCCCCTATAGGGCCACTCAGAGAAATTTCATGAACAACATTCATTCTTCATCTATAGAGGTATCTCCATACACAATACCAAGTCTGAGCTATGCCTGGTTCTGGAGAAGAAGATGTCTGAAATTTACATAGCTTTTACAATTGGGGGCCTTCCCCCTGGGGGCCACCATTTTAGCAACTTTGGGTCCCCTACCCCTAAGGATGATTCCTACCAAGTTTGGTTGAATTCCGATCATGGGTTTTGGAGAAGAAGATGAAAATGTAAAAAGTTAACGCACGACGGACGACGGACAAATTTCCATCGCAATAGCTCACTCGAGCCTTAGGCTCAGGTGAGCTAAAAAGACATGCAATATTTTTATAGTACTACATCAACTGATTGAGAGAAAAGACCTTCCTCAATACTAAAGAAAAAAAAATGAATTAATATAGGCAACAGCTGCACAAAATACTCTTCTAGACTACTGCACATAAATATAAAATACAGATTAGTACCCTGACTGACAAGCTTCCAAGAATTCACGGAATGTCTTTCTACTTACTTTACCTGGGTGGAGAGTGGCAAATTTAGATACGTGCATCTTGACAAAAGATGTGAGTGACATGGCAGGGACTCAATCACCATTGTCCATAATCCAATAACTTATACACTAGACCATGACACCTGCACACATATTTCATATTGTTTTCAACCTTTACTCCTTATTCTTATTCATTTTCCATAACACTGGCAGAAAGAATAACTACTATTATAACTACTATTTATTGCAAATAAATCAAAATTGACCCACTCAATTCCCTATCCATTCAAATATCTTGAAATATGCAGGTCTGAAACCCAATTTCCCCTGCCTACACATGCTCTACGAAAGTGAAGTGCCATGACACTTAATAACAATGTAGGTTGCATTCTTACCCCGTTAACATCTGCATATTGGTCATCTCTGGTCTGAGGTCTAACTCTGGCCAACTGTGCCCTCAGATTATGCACCTCTCTCTGAAGCTGGGTCACCACAGCATCCTGACAATTCAGTAATAAGATGAAGAGCAATTACAGACAAATAAAATAAAATAAGGTGATACCCGTAAACATGGTTCAAGTACCTTCGCACTACATAACACAAAATGCAGTGGAACCTCATTATAAAGAACACTATAACCAACACTTCTTATAACAAGGTAATTTTACCAGCCCCACTTCTTTGTCTTCTATTCTTTTTTTAGCCATGATATAACAAGGTTTTGATATAAAGACATAATTTCCTTGGTCCCAAGGAGTTTGTTATAGCAAGGATCCCCTGTACAAGCTTGAGGTTATCACACTACACACTAAGCCTGAGTCATATCGATTATTTCATAATCCGGGATTCGACGGCTTTGATCCGGTCGAATACTGGTGCATCGATAAATGATGGGCGGTGAAAACAGAGTTGCACAGAGTTGCACGCAGTGCATGCACCATGCACCGGTGACCGGTCCGCTGGCATCGCGGGCATATGTATGGGGCTCTCGCTGCTCGACATTAACGATAGCCCGCTAGCCAATGGCTAGTAAAAATCACGGCGGACTAGCCAAAATCTTAAGTTTCTAGTCCGTATGGCTAGCCAAAATATCACTCTAGTGTTGCACGAAGCGATGCTCATTGTCGACACATCCGACAATGATTCAAATTCAAAGAATTAATAATCTTACTTTGTCTTTGGAGAGCTGAATGGAACACGTTTGTTGAATGTTTGATGCAAAAAAAAAAACAATACGAAATAAACTTTTCGTCGCTCATGACTTCATTCAGCTTCAGATCATTTCCAAGAAGTAATTGCCAATTTGATGAGAGTGTGATATAGTTATTGCGAAGTTGAAACACTCGTACTCATGCCCGTATTTATCATGTTCAATTATACAATTGTCAAATTGACAATGCAGAGAGAGTGCAAGAATATTATCGTAAACTTCAGTTCGTAACGACAAAACGATTTTTCCATAGAGAAAGCACAGGTAAAGCGCGACGTCCTCCGCGAGCGAATTAGCAAAAGTTAGCCAACAGTTTGAAGTCGCCTTCACGTTCTCTGCTAGTATATATGCTGTACGTTACTTCCTTTTTTTCTTTTCTTTTTTCATGGTGGCTAGTCAAAAATCTGGCGGACTACAAATCGATGCACCGGTTTTGCCAAAACGAAATCGGGATTCGATGTCTTCGATCGAACACCGGCTAACCAATCGATTAGACTCAGGCTTACTACACACTCAATCACAGCTGCAAACATGTGACAAGCATAAGTAGAAGATGAGGAGGAAAATATAAGACTACGAAGAAGAAGAAAAAGAAGAAGGAAAAAGAAGAAGGAAAAGGAGGATGATGAGAAGGAGAAGGTTGAGAAGGAGGAGATGAACAAAAAGAATAAACAGGAGGAAAGGAAGAAAGAAAGAAGAAATCTTTTTAGAAAATTACCTGAATCCCATGCCTGTTTGTTGAACCTCGACCAGCAAGATCCATTGTCAGTTCTGAAACCTGTCATGAAATGATTGAAAATAATCACAAAATCGTGTTAATACAGACTGAGAAAATAAATTTTCTAGATGGATACACTGAATCAATATGTAAAGGCATCCTGATTGGTTCATTTGCAAGCAAGAGAATGATACTGAAATCAAACGTCATGATGAATTGCAATAATTACAGCACATACAATTTCAATGTATATATACACATGTATGTGAATGACAAAAACAAAAAAAACGATGAGGATAGTGGTGATATTCAGTTAATGGTGATGACAATGATGATATGATAGAGTTGACAACGTTGGGGTTGTATGGTAATGATAATAATGACAATGTTGTTGATGTACACCCACCTGTTGCCCCAGGGTGGTTGCTTCAAGGTTGGTTTGCAAGGTGCCCTTGTAGTACTCATCTGCTTCCCTCCTAGCCTCCACTAGCTCCAGTTCTAGTTGACCAATCCTCTGGGTCAGGGAAGCACCTTCAGCAGCATGGCGTCGTGCCTGGGACGACAGCTCATACCTCAGCTGATCCACCTCTGCCTGTTTCTCTCTCGGCTGTAACATAATTTTTAAAAATTAATTCAAAATTTTCCATATCGACATGAATTTCTAACTATCTGTGAAGTTCACTCAAATTTCCAGCTGACTGATCCTCTGTGCATGGGAGGCAGTTTCTGTAGCACGACATCTGCATTGGCATGAGAACTCATACTTCAGCCGATCCACCTCAGCCTGTTTCTCTCTTGGCTGTAAAATGGTTCCAAAATGTTCATATTTACATGATTTTTACAACTTTCTTTGAATTGTACTTCAATTTCTGTAAGACCAATATGCTGGGTTTAGGAGCACTCTCTGAAGCACAAAGTTTGTAAGCTAATGAACAATCTACTAGACAGCAGAAATAGTCTGTCCCTCCTTCCACGCTTTTATTTCAGTCTGCCGACAGGCATAAAAAAATAGAGAATACTGGGGGGCGTTTCATCAAGTGTCTTGTCGGTGATATTTACAGCAAATATGCTCTCAGCCAATCAGATGCAAGGATTTCAGTAGCTTATCACAGTTATTGCAACTTGTCATCGATGACAAGTTTTATGAAATGGGGCTCAGAACTCACCTGATATTGTTTCTGGCTCAATTCAGCTTCTAGATGGGAGAGTCTAGCTTGACATTTTCTCAGCTCTGCAGATGTTGTTACCTTATCTGCTCTCAGGGCACCTTAGAAAAACCAAATCATACATACAATGTCCAAACTAGATGAATATTCGACCGCGCGCGGTCGGAATTTATGCCTCCGCCATCACCAGATTGGAAATGTATGGCATACATGTACACTCTAAAAAGGATTGGTCCAACAAAATTACAAATCTTTTCACTTAAAATGCACAGGAGACAAAAATTTATTTCATTTCATTTTCAAATAAAAAAATTTGACCTTTAGACCCTAAAATCTAATCAGTTCATTGTCCCTCACATATGCATGCATGGGCCAAGTTAGAGGTTGATCTGTCAAACAGTTCTGAAGTTATTGCGAAAACGAACCATTTTTATGTACATAATGGCACCTCTAACCTTTGACCTTGAGACCCCAAAACCTAACCAGTTCATCGTCCCTCCCATATGCAAACATGGGCCAGGTTAGAAGCTGATCTGTGAAACAGTTCTACAGTTCTTCAGTTATTGCGAGAAATAACCATTTTATGTATATAATGACCTCTATGACCTTTGGGCGGAGGCATAATAAATAAACACAATACTGACCATTGATAATGAGATTAATATAGATGATTCTCTCTGTCCTACTTCATAGCACTGTTTCATTCCTGTATTTTTAAAATTATATGACAAGATTTTCCTTTTTCTGATAGTCCCCCAAATGACTAAATTAACCCACTTCTCTACTGACCATCCTATGAATGATGAACTCTTGTAGCCTCAGTTACTTATGACACCCCAAAAGTGCACGCATTACACCTTACAAACTATCTTCTAAAACAATACTGGTAACTACATAATGCAGAGAAACTCACCTCTCTAATGGCCATACTATGAATTAAAAATTCAGTTGATGGCTCAAACTCTTCTAGAAATATTTGATAACGAGGCTAAAAACCAGTAATTTCATGTAATTTCATGTAATTTCATGTAAATTGACCTCTGTGACCTCTGACCTTTGACCTAATCAGTTCATTTTTCTATGGGGATACATACTGGTACCAAGTTTGAAGTTCTCACCTCAGATAGTTCTTGAGATATCGCGGTAACGGTGCTAAAAACCAGTAATTCCATGTAATTTCATATAAATTGACCTCTGTGACCTCTGAACTTTGACCTACCTACCCCAAAATCTAATCAGTTCCTCTTTCTATGGGGATACATACTGGTACCAAGTTTGAAGTTCTTACCTCAAACAGTTCTTGAGATATCGCGGTAACGGTGCTAAAAACCAAGAATTTCATGTAATTTCATGTAAATTGACCTCTGTGACCTCTGACCTCCTTACCCCAAAATCTAATCAGTTCATCTTTCTATGGGGATACATACTGGTACCAAGTTTGAAGTTCTCGCCTCAAACAGTTCTTGAGATATCGCAGTAACGGTGCTAAAAACCAAGAATTTCATGTAATTTCATGTAAATTGACCTCTGTGACCTCTGACCTTTGACCTCCTTACCCCAAAATCTAATCAGTTCATCTTTCTATGGGGATACATACTGGTACCAAGTTTGAAGTTCTCACCTCAGATAGTTCTTGAAATATCGCGGTAACGGTGCTAAAAACCAGTAATTCCATGTAATTTCATGTAAATTGACCTCTGTGACCTCTGAACTTTGACCTACCTACCCCAAAATCTAATCAGTTCCTCTTTCTATGGGGATACATACTGGTACCAAGTTTGAAGTTCTCACCTCAAACAGTTCTTGAGATATCGCTGTAACGGTGCTAAAAACCAAGAATTGCATGTAATTTCATGTAAATTGACCTCTGTGACCTCTGACCTTTGACCTCCTTACCCCAAAATCTAATCAGTTCATCTTCGTATAGGGAAACATACTAGTACCAAGTTTGAAGTTCTTACCTCAAACAGTTCTTGAGATATCGCGGTAACGGTGCTAAAAACCAAGAATTTCATGTAATTTCATGTAAATTGACCTCTGTGACCTCTGACCTTTGACCTACTTACCCCAAAATCTAATCAGTTCATCTTCGTATGGGGATATATACTAGTACCAAGTTTGAGGTTCCTACCTCAAATGATTCTTCAGATATCGCGGTAACGAGAAGTGGGACGGACGGACGCACGGACACACGGACGGACGGACGGACGGACGGACGGACGCACGCACGGACGGACGGACAACCCGAAAACATAATGCCTCCGGCACCCACCTTCGGTGGGCGGAGGCATAAAAATAAAAAAACAAACAAACAAAGAAACAAAAAAAACCAACCCAAAACAACAATCTGGCAACTGCATTGCCTTCATAAAAAGCTGTAAAAGGCAAATTTTATCAAATTTCCCATAAGGCGCATTGCATATTAAAAGCCTCTCAGAATTGCACTAGGATATCATGATTTATTTTAAACGACCAATAAATCACTGCATGTAAAATACACAAAAACAAAAATTAGAAATTTAAATAGCAAATCAACGCACACACTTTTTCAAACACTTTTAATGAATGCTGAAAAGGTGCTTGTGTTACCTTGGAAGCTATGGTTAATCTAAAATCATCTGAGGATTACTGATTGAAGCACTCCTAACAACCTTAAAACAAGGAAATACAGACTCCCACTGAATACAAAGCTGATATTTTATCTTACCAATGGTGTCATTCAATGACTGCACATGACTCTTTATTGCATCGTTCTCTTTCAGGTCAATCTGTATCCCTCCATGATGACCAGATGATAGCACCCCTCCTTCCTGAATGGTCTGTGCCATGGTGGATAGTCTTTCTTCCAGTCTTCGCTTTTCCACCTTGAGCTCCCTGCACTCTTTCTCCAGGGCCTTGACATATTCTATGGTAGAAGGCATAAAACTCATGATCAAAATTTTTATCAATATTCTAAAATAAAATTTGATGACATACTGAATCCATGAATTTCTAATACAGGCCAACCCACTTTAGTGACCACCTGTATAGAAAGACCACCTGTTTCCCTTGAAAACTGTTTATTATTGAAACGTGTATTAAAGGAACCTATACATAAAGACCACCTGCTCATAAAGACTGTTTTCTTGTCTCCCTTAACCGGTCTTTATAGACAGGTTTCACTGTAGCATCAGGAATGAGCCCCTTCCCTGATTAAAATGAGCTACGCTGAATCTGAAGTTTATACAAAGGTAACCAAGCATGGATAATCTACATAATATAAACATGTATAAAAGCCAGACTATTCATTCGTCTCATTCAACTGCTCTTAAAGTACAGAAATAATTGAGAAACCCAGACGATTCGTTCATCTCATTCAACTGCTCCTAAAGTACAGAAATAATTGAGAAACCCAGACGATTCGTTCATCTCATTCGACTGCTCTTAAAGTACAGAAATGATTGAGTAAACTTTACATGAAAAACCATGTGAGTTCTATAAACTACATTATCATCTACCTTCCGTAAAGGGAGCTTGTTGTTCATCCTTTGTACTTTCCCGTCTTGATATAATGGACCTATCTTCTCTCTTCTTGGTGTTTACTCCATCTTTTGTCCTTCTGTTTATCTGGCTTTCCATTTCTTCCATCTCACTCTTCATGTCTTTGATGACAGCAATGAGAGATTCATTCTGGACCTGGAGCTCTTCAAGCTGCCTGGACTCCAAGTGGGCCTCCTCAACACCAGTATCTCGACTCTGCAGATGAGAGATGAGAACAAAATATAATTTACATGCATGTTCATCCACTAATTCATGAGGGGGAGGGGATTCCCTAGCTCGTATGTAATGCCATTCAAAATATATATTCAACAGCATATCTAGGTGGGCAACAAATATCAAATCTCTATATCCCATGCTTTACGAAAAGTCAATTTTGAAAATATCATCATATGTGATCAGAAGACTTGCATGGGAAGGCACCATTCCAACTGCATCAATTGTCGCTTATTTTGCTTGTAAACTTATGCATAAGAAGACCAGATAAGTGCTCTTTCATGATGCAACTTACATCTGCACCATTTGCTTGTTTTCGACATATAAGTAACGACAAGAGAAAATTATGTTTCCCTGCAGTCATGGACTTACTGGAATAAGATCTCGCTCAATCTGCAGCTTGTGTTTTCTCAATGTGGCTACAGCTTGGTCCCTGTCCCTCGCCAAGACTCTATTCAAATCATCTCTCTGCTGTAGCTCCCTCTCTAATTCTTTTGTCAATGCAATAGCCTATGAACAAAGAAAAGAACAAAGCATAAGGCATATTGGACTAAATCAGTATTAGAATTGTAATTACAGTGAGACCTACATATAGAGACCACTCAAGAGAGACAAACAGCCTTTATAATCAGTTGGTCTTTTTGTACACACTGCTCAAATAAAGATTTCAATGAAAATCACTCTAAAGAAACGAAAATGCGGTCTGTCCATACAGGTGGTAGCTAAAACAGACTTCACTGTACAAGAAGATAATATGGGATGATATAAGTTAAAAATATGGCTGTCTGCCCGAGAGTTTTATTGCTTCCTGCAAAGTATAGGTCAGATAATGAATTTTTGAAGTAGCCGACCTGTGCACCATCAAAATTGGTTTGAATTCAAATAACTTTCACACATTTTGTGACCGTGTTCCCCCCTGCCCCAAGAAGTGTGAGTTGAGTATAGCTAGAACAAGACTTTCATTCTCACCCAAGTCTCATTATATCCAGCTCTCATTAGGTGTGTGTGTGTATGTGTAATTGGGTTTTTACAGACGTGTGACAATCAGATATGATTATTTACCTCTGGGGACCTACATGTACCTTTTACCGTTTTCCCTCTACTGTCGACTCCCGTAACCAGCGCGGCTCGCTTCTGTCGACTACAGTCGACACTCCACACAAACAAAAGAAATAGCGCCTATTCAATTGCATGATCACACGCACGCTCTAGTCTGTGCACTGATGCATTCTTCATACACATAGCTTTCATTGCATTACGTTTTCGGTCGTCGTTTACAATGGAGTTTTTCCACCCATGCATCCGAAAACTGGTTGGTCACATCACCTTTGAAAATAATTCAGCAGCCTTGGGTTTCATAATGCACAGGGCAAAGTGTTAATGTCACCATCAAAAAGATGCGACTCAGTTCGATCAGAGTCATATTGTAGGCGAGAGAGATAGAGAGAGAGAGAGAGAGAGAGAGAGAGAGAGATAGAGAGAGATAGAGAGAGAGAGAGAGATAGAGAGAGATAGAGAGAGATAGAGAGATATAGAGATAGAGAGATAGAGAGATAGATAGAGATAGAGATAGAGATAGAGATAGAGATAGAGATAGAGATAGAGATAGAGAGATAGATAGATAGATAGATATAGAGATAGATAGATATAGAGATAGATAGATAGATAGATAGATAGATAGATAGATAGATAGATAGATAGATAGATAGATAGGTAGATAATTAGGTTATGAACAGCTTGACTAGACTCACATCATCTCTTGACTTGGTGAGCCTAGCAATCAGATCCTCTGACTTGACATACTGATTCCTCTCAGCATCCTCATATCTCCTCTGCCAGTCTAGCTCCAGCTGGGCCTTGGTACGCTCCATGTTCTGCTCCTTCTCAGCAGCCAGGACTAGCTCTTTCTTATATCTGTCGTCGTTCAAATATTACAGTAACAAGTAAAGGATGATTATAATATATAACTGGTTTTAGGGTGCTAGCTAATACTAATTTTCAGTCAAAACTATTCACATAGTACTACTACATGCAATATGCATACTCATGCAACTCCGATGGTGTGACACTATAATAAGAGCAAGTCTTATGTTTACATTACAAAATCATTGTCAATGTTATGCATGTGAATCACAACATTCTTTCTTGATAAGACTTGATAAGATCTTACTTTTCTGAATATTTCAGTACACATCCTACATTCAAACCGAGCTTAATACTAAGAATAAATTACTAAGCCCCAAAATGTGTTAAGTTAATATGCTCATGGCCCCGCATACTACGAATCGCTGAACATATGGAAGAAATGTATCAAGAACTGCATGTGTGAGTTTCTTCTTACAATACTGAAAATAATTTAGCAATCCATTCTCATTGCAATTTGCACACAACTAAAGCAATAATAACAATAATAATAATACTCCGTTCTTGTATAGCGCATAACACGTTATGATACATACGTCTCTATGCGCTTCCAAAGGGTTTTGATATTATTACCCTGGCTTTAGCTCCGGCAGCCGTAATCAGAGCAATAGGTTAAAGCAATGAGTATGCTACTCTACGTGTACCTCTGTATGTCTTCCTGGCGGCATTCTAGCTCTGCCCGGAGCTTGCCTTCCCTGTCCCTCAGTGACTCAATCACAAGATCTTTGGAAACTAGGTCCTTAGACACTTTGGAAACCTGACCGTCCAGCTGATTCCTCAGTTCATTGGACTCTTGCTGATATCTGTAGAATTTCAACAAAGAAAAACAGGCTTCTTTCTTATGGTCATCCTACTTTCATTGTAAACCAAATCTTTCCTGATGCATGAAATCTGGATCATTTTAAAAAATAAGATACTTTGCAAGAAATCTTCGGTGTTCTTCATATTTCTGTATGAATGTAGTGAATAAATATGGGTTGTATTTGGTAGCTCTGATAACTTGTCTCTAAAAAAACTCGTTGGGAAAAGCAAAGAATGATTGGCAAGCACAGGCATTTGTTTTAGGGGAGTAGCCACAACCATGTCCCGGTAAAAATACAAGTTTCAGTAACTGGTAATAGCCTCTAGAATTTTTCCATATTAATATCTGTACAAGTCTGGCTCAACTTTTGCAAATAAATCATGCTGGCTTAACAAGCTGGCCTATAGACCCAACCTACGAATGGAAGAACATCACATAATACTCCATAACTGCAATATTTTGAAACACACCACTCGCAACTATAATAAAGTTTTTTTATTAAAAAGAAAAAAAATACACAGAAGTAAATCCGTCTTTTCTCTTTCAGCCAGAAGGGTTTTTAACATACTAAAGTCCCTATAAACTTCAAACTCACTTTTCAATGAGCATCTCTTTGTCCTTCAATGCATCCTGGTGCTCCCAGGTCTCCCTCCTCCTCTCCACTTCCTTGGCCTCCAGGTCTCCTTCTAGTCTCCTGATCTCCTCCTGGAGCTTCCTCTCTGCCTCCGCCTGTGCCTCCTTCAAGCCCACCATGGCACTCTCTTTCTCCCTGGCGTAACGGTCCAGCTCCTTGTGCCTGACAGTGAGAATAATAACAATGTTTATGATGATGGAAACAATGATGTCAACAACAACAAAAACAACAACAATAATAATAATGACTACCACTGTGTTTTACACAAAGCTTATCCAATCTTATGCCGATAATAGAAATTTATTGTGCCTTATTATCAAAATTACAGATGATGAATAATCATCAGCAATAATAAAACGATCTTCATTAGCCCTTTTTCGAAAATGATCAGTATGGACTCACTTTCTGTTGAATTCCTCTTCAGCTCTCTCCACTGCTTGTTGTGCATGTAGCAACTGAGAGTCAAGCTCTGCAATTCTAAGGTAAAATCAGCCATGAAATGAAAGAGATAAGGAAAAGTACACATTAATGCACCTTCAAAGTTGATCTGTTATGTCAAACAAATTCTATCCATGTTCTCCAATGACTACACTGCATAACATGTGCGACAACTATCTAGTGACTACTTTTTTTGGTACCAGGATAAGGAATATTAAGTTGGCAATAAACTGAGATACACTCCAGTCGACAGGGTAGTCAGGTTAGCGAGAGTAGGAAATCATCAAATGTCTTTCTGTTAAATATTTCCTTTGGACGTGAATTAGAGCTGAGATTCACCTCACTACGACATTCAAATTTGGAGAGAGAGAGTGGGGACTGCAGTTTTAGCAGCAGTGACATGATTCAATAAAACACTTTCCACTCATTATTCTGCCATCTACACTGTATAATGCTTTTTTTAAAATTCATTTTGTTTAAATAAAAGTGATCAGACATTTGCTCAGTTCAATCAAAGATGTAGAGTTTGGGTTGCAATTTGGTGTTTAGGTTAAACATAGGGTTAAGGTTAGAGTTAGATAACATGCTCTGTCCAAGACTGAAGTTAGGACTTTGGCTACAGTAAGAAAATTTACCACAGAGAAATTGTTACCCCAACAAATATTGTACAATCAAATTATTACCTTGCATCTTTCATGCCTCTGAGGTCACTTAGCTCCCATTCTGTATGTTTAAGTTTCTTCTTGAGGTCTTCCATCTTGGTGTCACTCTTGTTGAGCTCCGTAGAGGTCTGTTGACTAGCCACTCTCACTAAGTCCAGCTCCTTGCTCAGCAGCTTGGCCTACATAGTGTCAGATTATAGATAGTAGGGGTTACGGTAAACACATGTACATATTTCAAATAGACAACAAATTCTTCACATAAACTGTACAGTATTAAACTGCACTGAAGTGATATTTAATACACATGTTATATTGGGCTCTGGGCTCTGCCACATATGTGACATCACTATGAATTTTTTGTACGCAACCAATTAGGAATTGATATTTTTGAAGACCAATCAAAACCTTTTCCACCTAAATTCATCACCTAGTGTGAGATCTAAATGTTCAGAATGATCGCATAGGATTTTATGTACAAACTATTTCAGCACTGTAGCAAGCAGTTCCTGTCAAAGTTTTACAACTGGAGTACAATATATTTGGATGAAGAAAACAATGTTTATCTGCCTGGAATATAGAAAGCGTATGTGCATTTCAAAAGTTTGGTCCTACCAAAAGCTGTTGAAATCTTGGAAATACTTAAATCTTATAAAGTGGAGGGCACAGTAAGGATAAGGTAGGCGTTTTTGACTAAAACAAAATATTGATGGTTGCTTGCTCTATTCTGCAGGTCTGAACTAAAATGACCTTCTTACCTTCATTTCATGAGCAAGCACAGTTGAACTGAGCTCATCGATCTTGGTCCTGTACTCCTTCTCCCTCCTCCTGGAGGCATCATCGAACCCAGCAGACATCTCCCTACGCTGGATCTCAAGCTCCTCCTCTACCTCCCGGATCCGCCGCTTCATGTCACGCCTCAGTGCTTCAAGCTCATCTCGCTCGGCCTGCAGCTCAGCATCTTTAGATCTGAACATGGATAGCTTCATGAAATTATTAAAGGTCTTTTTTTCTTTTCATAGAAATTCAAAATTGTTACCTCAGTTGGGAGGTGGTGGGAGTAGAGACCCAGTGAAAGGCTGCTTTTTATTTATGTTATCACACTTTTGGGCAGGAGTTTGTTCATCCTGGGTCTAAAATTAAGTGAAATATAATCTGAAATTAGCTTTTTAGAGTTTGCATGAAGAAATTTGCAAACTGCCTTTCAAGAAGAAATATTTCCAAAAATTTTGTTCTCAAAACTTCACTTTTTTAAGCTTTGCTTTTCAAGTGATCATCACACTTCATTCAAACTCACATCTTGTATTGCTCCATCTCGGCTTGTTTCTCCCTGACCCTCTGTTGATAGTGCCTCTGAAGATCTTCCAAAGACCTCTCATCCTGTGCTCTCCGTGTCTTCAGTTCATCAATCTGGATCTTGAGCTCACTGGTTCCTGCCTCACGGGACTGCAGCCTGGCTCTTAGTTGCTCCTGGGTCACTTCAAGCCTTCAAAATAATGTTGTCAAACAGCATTTTAAAGTACTTGAACCCTCTGTCACGTCAAAGACTATTTGCAATAATTTTCTGATTTAGATGCGTTCTATGGAAGATTTTCAATGTTTTGAAGCCATGCAGGACTATTAATGCACATGGCATACTATGGGGAAATGTCTGAACTTCAACAATCAAACAAATTTTACAATTAGCCACTCTTTAAAAAAAACTAATAGGCTTTTTACACTTGCAAAAGTTTGCTTAGTCCCGTACTATCGGTGGGGCTAAACAAGGATTTAGCCCCACCGATAGTACGGGACTTAACTTAGCCCACTTTCTGTTCACATTGAATTTTACCAAAGTGGGCTAACTTCAAGATAGTATGGGATTATTTTAGCCCTGGAAAAAGAGCAGGGTTAGTCCCACCAAAAGTGGAGCTAAATGTAAAATGGTGGGGCTAAGCACTCTGGCTAGGGAGATAGTATGGGACCTGGAAACTCAACTGCACAGTCAAGTAACTGCATTTTTCCAGTAGATCTGGTAATAAAGGTAATAAAGTAATAAAAACTGCAAATGAGAACAAAAAATATAGTCCAGGGTTAAGGATAGTACATGGTTAAAACAATCAAATCTAAAAAGCCTATAAAAAGAAATTAACCCGAGATATAAAATAATGCTCCAAGTTAAAGGTACACTTGCTTAAATGGTATGTATTCATGTTTGTCTGTTTGTCTTAAAATAAAATTTAAGAGATATTTCTATTCAAGTTGGGTAATGAGCTAACTATTCTCAATATTAAAGTAGTTCAAAATGCATCTTCAGATCTATATCTAATGGGAGAATATCATTTAAATGGTGCTGTACAGACTATTACCTATCTAATTCCTGATCCCTCTGTGCTAGAAGCTTCAGATTGAATTTAAAATCTTCTTTCAGCGTCTGAAATTTCTCTTGCTGCTCCTTCAAGATCTTGTCCTTCTCCTTGATGCGATCTTCAAGACTCTGTGCATGCATCGCCTGCAGATGGCGCCATTCCTGCTCCTTCTCGGCAGCCAGTCGGGCAAAAGACTCGTCCTCAAGATTGGTCGCATGATCTGCATGTTCATGTGACATGGTGCATTTCACAAGAGTCCAGTCAGTCCTTCACATTGTTGAACCATACACCTAATATGAGAGTTATAATAAGTTTTGAAAGTCGTCAGTGGATCAGCAGCTGGCCACGTTGCCTTAATTGAATAAGCTTTAACAAATTACATTTCTTACAATTTTACTTCAAAAATCTTTCAAAAATAAGAATCTAATATCAATTTAGACTTGGTTGAAGTCTATAGTTAGAATAAAAATATTGAGATTCTTATTAGTGTTTATCATATTTCAAACATATATCTCATGCTGGCATTATTTTCTGAAACTTCATTTTCATTAAATTATAAAGGCTTCCAAATAGATCTCGAGGTCCAACTTAGATCTATCTGAAAATGAAATTTAGTGCAAATGTTTAGCATGTTTAGAGTTAACTTTTTCTATTAAATGGAAATAACAAAAAACAAACCAACCAAAAAACATAACATTTGAAAGAACTACTATCTGACTATGCTATGTCTACTATTTTTCTTTCTGAATGAAGGATAATCTGGGCAGCGTTTCATCATACGGTCATAAGTACAAGTTCGCCGACATCCCATTGAAACGCATGTATCATAATTAACGTGCGTTTCAATGGGATGTTGGCGAACTTGTACTTATGACGGTTTGATGAAATGATGCCCAGATACTTGTCCGGACTTGAATCCAGTCCAGTCAGATTGTGACTGTAAGAATTAGATTGACTGCTTTCTCTCTTCTCTGAAATGTTCACATATTTTGACATAAAAAATCTTGACTTTACATATCTTGACATCATTGGTTGAACTTACATTGCACTAGTCTACTCTAACTAAGTACGTTAGTTGCAGTGTTTTATTTTTTACTTTCTTCAAATATTTTTGTTGTTGACTTGGTTGTTTTCCTTTTTATTAAGGTGGTGTCATCTTTCTTCATCTTCTTCTTCCTGGTGAGTGACCACAATCAACGAGTTATCACTTATGACTTAGTACAAATTGAATCGAAAGCAACAATTATGAAAAAGCATCTTTTAATTTTCCGTCTCGCCCTTCTCTTCTCTAAGTCTAACTTTCTGAAGACTGAAGTTTCTCTCCACGGCCAAGTAAAGTCCGGCCGCGGCGGCGCTCGCCGGAGCTGGCATTGGTACCACTACCACTACCAGGCAGCCTGCCTACCGGCTGGTCGGGGCGCGCAGTCGGGCCGCCTGGCCTAGGCCCTCGGGCCAGCGCGGTGTCAGTGACAGTGTGCAGCACCCTCATTCAAATTTATTCCATCATATCACACTACGTCACAGACATGAAAAATTACCAGTCAAACTAATAAAGATAATACTAATAGTCAGCAATTCATACCTAATAATTTAACAAGCACCTACCAACGTCATATTCTGCTTGCCTGAATTGAAAATAACCGCTGTAAGGTTGAAGCTAGTCGACTGGCCTAGCCTGCTATTCAATAATAGTATGGTAGCTGTGACGGGTCCGCTCGCTATTCATAGAAAACCGCTATTCATTTAACACGCGTTATGAATAGCGGTCCTTATGAATAGCGGTCCTTATGAATAGTTTTGAATAGCGGTCCTTATGAATAGCGAGGTAATTTGTCTATGGTTTGCTTGCTATTCATAAAGACAGCTATTCACACAAAACCGCTATTCATTGAGTCACCTGTTATGGATAGCGGTCCTTATGAGACTAGTGAGCTTACACCGCTATGATTATACCGATTGTCTATGCAGACCGCGCCATCCCCTTAAAATGAAGCCCATCCCCTTAAAATGAAGCCCAGATTAGTCATCACCCAAATATTACTTCCAGCAAGAATACAAAAATCATCTGTTTTCTTCTGCAATTTTATTTCTTTTCGGTAGACATCCTGCCACTTCTCTCTATTTTGCTGCTCTATACACAGACCAAGGAGTTGTGATAACTCCTTGCTCAGACCAACTCCCCTGCTCTCGCTCTCTCCCCCATAGCTTCATACTCTGATTTTGTTTTGATTCCTTTCTGCTTTTCCTTTCCTCATTCCGTCTGTTTTCTTTCTTCCTCCCCTGATACTCCTCCCTTCTTTGTCCATACTAATCTATCTACAACAATTTTTTTCCAGATTTCGCCTAATCTCAGATATTCTTTTCTGTTGCCATGATCTAGAATTCTCCCCTTATCACTGCCCCCCCCCCCCATTTTGTTCATCTTAAATTCTCTCTCTCCATCCCTCCCTCCCCCTGCCCCTACCCCACCTCTCTCTCTCTCTCTCTCTCTCTCTCTCTCCATTTTCTGTTCATATCAGATTCACCCTTTGTTTTGTCCATACATTGATTCTCTCTGCATTTCTGTTTCCAAATTTATCATTTCTGGTATGTAACCCAGAACTAGGTTGTCTGTTTCCCCTCCCCACTTATTCAACAAGAAAAAAAATCTACTTCACACAGATTTTGATATAAACAAACATTTATTGAATAATCAAACAGGAAGACATGAATTTTCTATACATGTAAATGCAGTACTGTTTCATTATGTTTTTCATCAAAGGTAAAATATTCTCAACATGAGGCACTTAGTGTGATGTTGCTTGTGAAGCAGACAGAGAGTCCTCAACGTCAAGTGAAGCATTCAACTTATCAGTCACGGCGGACAAATAACTTTTTTTAATTAAAAGTTCCCAATATACTCTACCATTTCTACCCTGTCCCCACTAATAGTTTCATAAAGTTATTTCAGAACAAACTTTTCCTCAAGGAGAAAGGTGAGGAAATGGGGCAAACCTATGCCCTTAAATTAAACCAGCATTGTGATTTACTTCTCTACCTATTCAGATAATTTGTTTGCATATAAAGAAAGATAATACACTGTACTGATAAAGTTCAGTTCTCACAGATTACAGAATTCAAAGATACTTTTGGTATCATGTTTTCTCTGGGGTTCATCTTAGTCTACAGGCACAGACCCTATTTTGACAATTTAACTCTTTCTGTACCATTGACCACAACTTGTGGTTTGGCTCAATAACTTTTGATTCAGAGCTCTAAAAAAAAACCAAAAAAAAAAAAAGATATATGTACATGAGTAAGAAAGAGCAAAAATTTCTGCACAAACTGTGTCTATTTTTGCTGCATGACCATATTGCATTTGATACCGGGAATATTAAAAAGGAGAATTAACTTTAAAATCCTTAACTTAGGAACATATGGAGAAGTTCAAAATCATTGTTTTAAATCAAATTTCGTAATTTTTTTCAACTTTTCGTTGTTTTCAAGACATTATATTTGAACCATGTAACATTAAAAGAACTAGAATATCACTGAAGGTGATAAATACCCCCACCCCAATGTGTGTGCCAAATTTCCTGAGCATTGCTCAAAAAATGAGGAAATGGTTTGATCTGCAATACATGTATTTTCCCCCTTTTATTGCCATATGTCGTTACCATGGCAATGCAGTTTGCCACACATTGCAACAATATGTCTTGCACATCTTTACCACAAGAACAATGTGTGTGCCTAATTTCATGAGCATTGCTTGAAAGAGAGAGGAAGTTGTTTGATCCGCAATATTTTCCAATTTATTTTCATGTCATTACCATGGCAACACAGTTTCCGACACATTCCAAAAATATGTCTTGCACATCTTCATCCCAAAACAAAAGTGTGTGCCAAATTTCATAAGCATTGCTCGAAGAATAAGAAAGTAGTTTGATCCGCAATATTTCCCACTGATTTATTGCAATATGCCGTTGCCATGCTGTTACCATAGCAACGCAGTTTTCGACACATTAAAAAATATGCTTGCACATCTTCACAAGACCAATGTGTGTGCCAAATTTCGTGAGCATTGCTCGAAAAATAAGTAGTTTGATCCGCAATATTTTCCTGATTTAATTATTGCCATAATATGTCGTAACCATTGCAACGCAGTTTTCGACACATTCAAACAATATGTCTTGCACATCTCCATCCCAAGACAAATGTGTGTGCCAAATTTGAAGAGCATTGCTTGAAAAATGAGGAAGTAGTTCAATGCCCAAGATATGCAAAGGACCGACTGACCGTCCGACCGTACACTGATTCCTATATACCCCCTTCAAACTTCTGTTTGGCGGGAGTATAAACATATTATTGTGGCCAATTGAAGAACAAAATGTCATGAAAGGGTTAACAAAATTCCATAAAGCCTTGACAGAGCCTAACTTCGCCAGGCTCTGGCTGGGTTAAAATCCTTGGTGAGGAGCAGCTACATACAGTACAGGTCCTATGGTAGTCTAACAGAGCAGACACTCTGTTATGTGTTTTGACTGACTAAGGGTTTGTGCCTGCAAACTAGGTTCATCCCTAACCTTATTAGGCTCTGTATTCATCACCAACAGGTAAAGCACCATAAAAGAGAGAGATATATGCTTTTCACACTTACTTTTCTTAACCCCGGACTATAGTTTTTGCTTTTCACACTTGCGCTTGCTTAACCCCCGACTATCCGATAGCTCATGAATATTGATATCTTCACTGACAGGATGACTGACTTATCAAGCCCAAAGGACGCACAAATCAACTGGCTTACTAAGCATCAACAAATAGCCTGATGGATAACACTACTACCTCTACGAAAGAAGAAGAGATATCTTCACTATCGCGCATGCCTCGTAAAATACTAGTCGTCAAGATCAAGCATGTACTACATGTACATGTACTTGCAACGCATGAAGCCGAGGTAAACAGGTGAACTTTCGCACCCGGAAGCTTTATAAGGAAATGCATATTTATGAGCACGTTGTCTGTGTGATCTGTGTGGTCCTTAGCACCGCATTTTCTTTTTGTTTTCACACTTGCATTCTTAGCACCGCAATTGCCCGGCTAACCCTGCTTTTTTGCAGGGCCAGATAGTCCCGTACTAATTGCGGGGTTAGCCCACTTTGGTAAAAGTAAGTGTGAAAAGCAAGTGGGCTAAGCTTAACCCCGGGAAATTGGTGGGGCTAAGACCCCCCCTTAGCCCCACCAATTTCCCGGGGTTAAACAAAATTTCGCAAGTGTGAAAAGCATAATAGTGATTTCATTTTCACCACATTTTATCTCTTATGGGGTAGTAGTTTTACAGGACACAAATACTTAAAGGGACTACAGGTGCATACATATAAGATGCTAATTAATCCATCCTCCTCTCTTACAAAATGTCCAACTAAGCATTCAAGGAAACACAATATATACATGATTACAAAATAATTACAATCACGGATGATCAAGCGTTCAAGGTAACACGTTATACATATGATTGGAAAAAAAACCCTTTACAATCTTGGCCTAAGTATGCACACTGAATTTCATTCATATAAATGATATCGAATATAGCATATGAACTGAATAGCTCATCACTGAAGGTTTTGAAAGAAATTACATTCATCAATTTGAAAACATTATTACAAATTAGTGCATTCGTGTGTAATATCACATGATCATGATTATCTTTGCAATATTCCTTCCATAGAGAAAGAGAGACAAAATGATGCATCCTTTCACTTCTTCTTTGGGGTCTCCCCATCCCCGTTATCAGTGCTCTTCCTTTTTTTCGATGGCCCAGTCTTACTTGTCAGTATGGATGGGTCTAGTTTACAGGCCATGTAGTGGGTCCAGAGGGCCAATTCCACTTTATGTGGGGTCCAATCTCCTGAGGGGTCTGGATAGAAATAAAAGATTAAACCATTGAAAACAAAGCCTTCAATATTTTATTCAAAACCATTAGATATGATGCCATACTAAAACTAAAACCAAAATAAAACGCTAATGAGTAAAGGCTTCAGAGTTATCTAAAAATAACTGTTGTGTCATATTATGAAAGTAAGAACTCTTTCCATGCTTTGGTTGATTCTTTTTATGAGCAGGTGGTCTTTATGGACAGGTTCCATTAATACACATTTCAATGAGAAACATTGCTCAAGGGAAACAAAAACTGTGGTCTTTCTATACAGGTAGTCGCTAAAGCAGGTTAGACTGTAATAACATGATCTGATTCAGGGGGGATACTAAAATTTAGAATTTACCGTACACATACTACAATATATTTACATAAAATATGGCACTGTAGATACGTGCGCAATCATCTGATGACTTTCAATCTTAGAGATGTGGGCTCAAATTCTAGCTTGGTGCTTATAGCTGTTTACATATCTATAGTTGTCTCTCTCAACAGGGGTTAAGGAAATAGGGATCGAGTAGAAGTAAAGTCCTTGAAAACTTACATGTAGATGTTGCAGTAGCTCAGCTTATACTAATGTAAACAAATTTTAGAAAACTTAAAGGCACTCTGTATACCCTGATATATAAAAAGGATAGTCCAAAATCCACTGTTATCATTTTACCAGAGTTATAATAGCTTCAGTCACTACCTGTATATAAAGACCAAATTTTGAATTTCCCTTGAAAAGCGGTTCTCATGAAAGCTGTACTAACACAACCTGTACATAACGGCCACCTGCCTATAAAGACCTCTTTTCTTGTCTCCTGTGGACTTTATGTACCGGCTACACTGCATTACCTCCTTTCTTGAGGCTTTTCACACAGTCCTGAACCTCTGCATGGTATCTCTTGTATGCAGCCTCTGTGTAAGCCAGTGGGGACAGACCTGGGATGGCCAACATGCTCTCATCTGCCATGAATGGGGCATGTTCAGGTGCTCCCGCTGCTAACACAGCTGTAATGAGAGACAAAGTTTTCAAAATTGATCGAAGGTACTATTTAACATCTCAAAATGGTCATGTATCCAAGATCCTGAATCCAGAAAAATTATATGAGCAGTACATAATTCTGACATATACATAACAGTCAAACCTGCCTTAGCAAACACCTGTATAGAAAGTTGTTTACATTACGAATTTATAATTAGCACATTAATTTTTTCCAAGGTAAAATGTTTTTCTTTGAAACCTGTAGTAGGTGAATTTAAAGGCAACCCCTAATAAAGACTGTTTTGCCCTAGAGAGGTCTTTTTTTTTTTTTTACACAAACTAGACTCTGTTAAACCTGTTACAGTGAGTGACCACCTGTATATAAAGGCCAATGGTTCACAAAGGCTTTAATATTTGCTTCCATGGTGTTTCCAATAAAGTCTATACTAACAGGTATAGGTAGTCTCCTTGAGCATGAAGATACTTTTCTTGTCTCCCTTGTTTGGTCTTTGTATACACGGCCCTGTTTCATAAAACTTGTTATCAATAGCAACTGTCACATTTCTATGATAAATTTGTTCTTAGCCAATCAAATTCAATGATTTCAGTGGCTTATAACAACTGTCATTGATGACAAGTTTTATGTCATTGATGACAAGTTTTATGAAACGGGACCCAGGACTCACAGCATTTATTACTTCATACCTGAAGCTGTTGCTGGACCAACTGCCTTGAGGACAATCAGCTCTTTGATGGCAGCTCCTACATTGGGCAGCTTCTTAAAGGCTTGCTTGCTAGACTTCTCAACCAAGTCAGGGCTGTTGGTCTGGACCATTTCTGTCAACCTGGGCCGAAACTTTCCTCTCTGATTAAAAGTGAAACAGAAGAGAGAAAAGTTTACTAACCTAGGTCTTCTCTAAATATGAATCCAAAGACTTTTTTTCCCTTTTATTTAGCTGTCCTGCTGCAGTGCTTGTTGTGGAGAGAAGGTACACTCTTCAAAAAGAAACTACGAAACAAACAAACCAAATATTATTTTTAATTTGGGATGATTTGATATTGTTTGTAAAGTTATGTAACAAAGAATAAGTTTACAATGAAAGAAAGTTGTACACTAAAAAATCCATAGTTGTACATAACAGGGCAAGTTGCAAGGGACCTTGTTCCATACATTAATGACATCAGCTACATGTTAAGTATACCCGATTCTATCAAATTAATAACTCTAATAGAGCAAAATCTGCTCTATAAACTCAATTTTGAATTCAGGAGAAAGAATGCATCCCTTTTTATTTTACAACATGGCTACCTTTGATATTTCTCCAAAATTTAGATCTGATACTCACGCTCAGTTTCCACTTCATAAGCTTAGATAGCTCCTCATGTGTAATGTATCTTTCTTTTCTTCCTTGTATGGACTGTGAAAGTTCTGTTTGGAACCTGTGAAAAAAAAAGAGAGAATTATATCTTTGAAGTTGCAACCATTCTTTGCATGATAACATTTCAAATCTAAGGCGAGGAATCTTAATTTTTAGACTAACCTACAATACATTACAATCAAAATAAGTTTTTTTTCTTTTTTTTTTAAATCAAAGACGAGATTTTAATATTGTATTTTAAAGATAAGAAATTATTTTCTTTGTTAAGCAAAGAGCTGAATTCAAAGTGTCAGATGTTTCGGATAAAAATAACATTTTCACCCTACTGCCTTTGCAAAATCAATGTCTTACTTAAAAACTACCAATTCAATTCAATTCTCAATATAGAATTACATGCAAGTCTCTAAATCAAATTTATGAGGTCTATATATCTACAGGAATCTATTCCATTTACACCACACTCTCCCTTTCTGTATGCATTTGTTTTTACAGACTTAATAAAGCATACATGTTCATTGCTTTTTTCCTTATTTTATGGTCAACCATTACATTCTACCAAATAACAATATTATAAATTTTACTAC
Source organism: Heliocidaris erythrogramma (assembly GCA_025617745.1). NCBI lineage: Eukaryota > Metazoa > Echinodermata > Echinoidea > Camarodonta > Echinometridae > Heliocidaris > Heliocidaris erythrogramma. The sequence goes on along the minus strand of CM046857.1, from coordinate 13,098,839 downwards.
TATATTAGTCTAGATCTGTTTAATTTCATCAGTTAATATGATTAATAATTACTACAAAGTACTAATACTACTAAGTAAACAAGATTAATATAACAAATAAAGCTTGAAAAGAACTTATTTTCCCTACCCTGCCCGTTTTCCTGCTAACAGAAATATATTTTTTCCCTATTTTCCCCCTATTTTTCTCCTATTTAAAAAAAAACAGCTCTATTTTTTTCATATTTTCGCTGAAAAATTGAAAATAAATAGTCTATGTCCATACTATTTTTTGAAAACTAGAAAATAAATAGACTATTTTTCACTATTTCCCGGCCAGCTTGTTATTAATAACTATTTTAAAGCTATTTTTTTCAAAATATTATTTTTACGGAACTATTTTTAACCTATTTTTTTTCTTCTGCACACATGATAGGCTATTTTTAATCTATTTTTAAAACATTGTCTACTATAGATTTTAGACTGCAAATTACTTAACTATTTTCATGCTATTTTTTGTACTTCTAATATTGCAAATTACAGTACTATCTTTAAGCTATCTTTTGTACTTCTAATACTTTTTAGACTGCAAATTACTTAACTATTTTAAAGCTATTTTTTGTACTTCTAATATTGCAAATTACATTTTCTTTTCTTTTTGATAGAAAGAAAGAATAGTAAAAGAATAGAAACTAATAGGATTCTATAAACAGTACTATTGGATGTTTCTATTGGTTTCTATTGGTCCTATTGGTTTTTGGATGTTTCTATTGGTTTCTATTGGTTTCTATAGGTCCTAATCAATCATGAATATTCATGAATAACAATCTAAAATATGAAAACTAGTGGAAATAGATAAATACGTTTAGATTTGGGATTTGAACTGTGATAGAGATTTTACTTACATTAAACTATTGTAATGTTGTACACAATTTCAAAAGGCATTTTCATATTTCATTAATAAAAGTGTAAATTAATTTTAATAATAAAAGTGTAATCTAGTCAGTAACCATTTTTTTATAGCACTACAACTATGTCCCTATATATAATGAATGTGATACACTTGCTTAGTAGCTAGGTATAGAACATAGGATGTAGGTTATAGGATTTATAGGAGTAGGAGGGAATAGGATATGATATGATTACAAGATAGGATTAATAAAATTAGTATTAATAATTAATTAATGTGATGTGATTTTGGTTCCAATAATATATGAAAAAAAAAATATTTTTCCATGCTATTTTTCCATTGAAAAAATAGTCAAAAAATCTTTTTTAACTAGAGATTTCGGTTCCAATAATATATGAAAAAAATATATTTTTTTACTATTTTCCACGCTATTTTTCCTCTATTTTTCCATTGAAAAAATAGTCAAAAAATATATTTCCCTATCTATTTTTTCACTATTTTCCCCATATTTTTAGGCTATTTTATTTCGGGCAGGTACTATTTATAAACAATAAAATATATTGACGATTTGTAATTGTATTACTATACTAGCATTGATTGAATATTTAGTACTAGCAGCGTTTCACGACACCACACATTTTTGTTTGCAAATATCCCAATTCCCATTATCATGCCTTTCAACAGTTCAAAAACTTCAAGGTATCAAAAGAACTATCACTCATAATATCAGTTCAATGCCAATAAATGGGATGGCAGGGCAGCAAACTTGTTCTGAGAGCTAAGTTAAGTAAGGTCTTTGTCGGTTTCGTGAAACGATGCCCGTCTGATTTTGTTTTTGTTTTTTTAATCCCGCCCCCCTCTTTCACTCAGACTAGTTTCACTTTAGTAGTTTAAAAGTTAGAGTTTAGTCTTTACTTTACTAAAATACTAGACTAGTTTTAAAACCTACCACCTGTCAAGGTCCAACAAATTTTTGCTTCCACCGGGCTTCTGGATTTTAGAGGCCTTGAGTTTCAAGACCTGGTTGTAGAGTTCTAGAACTTTGGTCCATTCTTCTGCAGAGGCGGACTTAAAAAAGTTGTTAGTGACAGACATCTTGGTCAAGTTGATGGAGAATTAATCTGTCATTGTCAAGTGTCATCAACAACAATATTCGACCACGACAAGGCACGAGCGAAATCACGTATGCACCGCGAGATGCGTTACCTGCGTTATCTATGGTAACCTCTAAACTCTAAAGGGGAACAAAATTTTATAACAAGCATAGCATCATCATTAAAAGATGTTACATTTTCCTGTACGCTTTCACTCTTTGGGTATACCATGAAATGGCGCGAGACAAGTAGTCGGCAGTTTCAACCAGATGGTTGCTCCAACAAACTCAAGAAATGTCAGAAAAATCGTCTTTAGCTGAAGGAAGACCTGCACGAAAATGTCGGAAAGCCTCTTACTCGACAGTTCTTCACAAGAAACATAAAGTAAAGGAAAAGGAAAGTCAGGTAAGGAGAAGGAAAACGAGAATGATAATATGGGATGGATCAATTCTGCTTAACTGTTGTCCCATTCGTTAAGATGTGTGTATTGTCTAGTTGTAGTATGATGGGGGGACCTAATTAGCTACGCACTTTGTTTTCAGCAGCTAAAAGGTCACAGAAATCACTGGCTTGTCACCAGTTTCATTCCATATCCTGATTCTGGATATTCTAAAGTTGATTTGTGGAGAAAATTACGATGGGTGAATGTTAATAATGCACGTTTTCAGGTCACTGTCGGCTAGCGACAGACGGGTTGCCATTCTCTGATTGGTCAGTTAAGACAGTGCGATATACATGTACGTGTGCGCTGTGTGTGTACGTGAGCCGTGGTGTGTGCTATGATATATTACGTACATGCTCTACACGCTGTATAATGTTGTTTTTGTGAAGTTTCTTCAAACTCTTTGACTCTGCCAGTTTGTTGCTGTTTGTATAGTTCTAATCATATGTTATCTCTTATGTTTTCTCTGTTTATTGGTTCTCCCATCAAAATCTCAAATCTAAATTACTCTTTCATTTCTGTCTCTAGAAAAATATTCTCTCCCTTGCTCTCTCCATCTCACCATCTCTCGATTTTTCTATCTATCTCAAATGATTTAGATGCCAGTCAATTAATAGACCCTATCTACCTGTATGATGGGGTGTCCAAACTTCGCGGACATTTTGGCCTTTTATGACGTTACAACACAATTTGAAAGATATACATTAAAAATGTAATATCAAATGAAGCAGAATATACCGTAAAATAATGTCATACAAAAATGTTTGAAAATTTTATTTTATAAACTCTCATTTTAAGGCCAAATCCAATCGCTTACCATCAGCTTTCGCCCACCACAGACGAGTCCATACTTCGCGGATTATGTTTGGTGCCCTCTTTTGGCCCTATTTGTGCAGATTAATTACGATAAATAATAAATAAGACGTCAGAATACACTCGTCTACGGAACCCGACAGCGTAGAGCCGACGCTAATTTATTGGGGATAAGAATTTGATAATTTAGGGGAATTTTAAATACGGTACAAAATTATAATTTTAAGCTTGATTTTACTAAAATTGACAAGATTCTCATCAATATATTGACTAAATTATACATTTACTTACATTTTTTCATCGCATTTTGCCTCTTTTGGGTTCTTTCCGTATTGTAGAACGATTTTCCGCAGTCCCACATACAGTAGCGCGTATAATGTACTTTTTATCGCGTATTTAGTACTGATACGCGAAGTATGGACATCCGCGAAGTTTGGACACGCTGCCATATATAGTGAAAATGGCAACATGCCGGTCAATGTACCTATCTACCTGAAAATGGCAACATGCCGGTCAATATACCTATCTATACCTGAAAATGGCAACATGCCGGTCAATTCTACCTGTATGTACTGAAAATCATAGCGCACACCACGGCTCACGTACACACACACAGCGCACACGTACTACATCACACTGTCTTAACTGACCAATCAGAGAATGGCAACCCGTCTGTCGCTAGCCGACAGTTTCAGGTCGATATCAATGCCGATCATGCCGATGTCAAATTTTGTTTTTAAAAATGAAGGGGTCCTAAACTAAAGCTACGCACATGCAATAATTTAAATGAATGCAAATAGTGAAATATTGATATTGAAATTGACTGTGTGTATCGCGAGTGTTTTTTAGCCTGATTTGAACGCATTGCATTGCACGTGTAGGGTGCGCGCCCCGGTATTCGGTCACTTAAAAAGAAATCGCCGCTGATATGAATACCTATCTCTTTAAATTGACAATCTACCATCAAAAGAACCGCAAAATTGTCCTTTAAATAATTATCAAAATAATTTAAAACGTGGAAACTTACCCCAAAAAATATCGCCGACAGAAGAAGGAGAAGTTTTCCGCCCAGTATTCGGTCGGCGCCGCCCACAATTCGGTCGGCGCCGCCCACAATTCGGTCACGCGATAGTGCGCTGCATCTCGGGAGAGTTATATAACCATTTTTGTCACATTTCTGCGTTTTTAGGCATTTTCTGTGGCTTCTATATATTCATACTTAAATGTATGAGATTTTTTATCCATTAAAATCCACAAATCGAAGATCTAGGGTCAGAAATAATGAACAAAATGTATTTCTAAAAAGAGCAAAGCGCGTCAGCAAAGCGCAAAGCGACAAGTTGCACACAAAGCATGTTGGCGCAAGGCACTCAATGTTGCCTGACCGAATACTGGAAGAGCGCCATCTCACTGGCAGGGGTGAGGTATATATTCTCTTGCTCATCGCTGAGATCGCCATTTGCAAATTCGCTGCGATAGAGGGAAGACCCGGAAGCTCCTCTTCACACACATACTAAATTCATTGCACCTGCACACATAGTTATTTCACCATAGGCGTCTACATATGGCTATGCGTGTTAACTCACGCGCTAACGGAACCCGGAAGTGCGGAAACTTGGGTAACACTGACCAGTTTCGAGGGTATTTGGAGATCTTTTCCAGGGCGTCCGACCTGAATTGCTTTCAACATTAGAGGTACCTTGTTCATGTGTCTGTTATGTACAGGTTTCGAGCCTCAAAAATTATTCACGAGTTCTTCACAGCTGTTCAAAGAGCTGCGTGACCGAATTCTGGAATATGACCGAATACCGGCGCGCGTATCCTATGTGATTTGTATGGTCATGGTGCATAGAGTTTAGGACCCGCGTAGCTTTAGGACCCCCGACCATACAGAATTTGGTTTTCTATGACTGTCTGTGAAAATACTTTGAAATTGACGGGCTCGATATATGATTCCTTTCATACAATATGATTATGAAATACAGGTCTATAATATCTAGATGCTCCTTTGTTTATTTATGCCTGGAACTAGACTGATCAGTGATTCTTCAAATCAAATCAAAGCCAAATTTAATAGGCTCGCCAACCCAAAAATTTAACTTTGTTAATTTAAAAGAGCCTGTCACAACTTCAGTCTGTTGACAAAGTGTAACCAGTGGGAAATGAGACAAGGATGATGTCCAAGTTGAAGTCAGATTGGTAAACTGGCCTTTGACGGTTACTTACAAGTTACAGTGGACCAATCCCCCCCCCCCCCCCCAAAAAAAAAAAAGAATAATAATTTGTGTACATAGAATGTATAAAACCAACCTCAAAACACTTTACCAGTCAAACTGCAGGTTCCCCAAAAGTGCTCTAATTTATTTCCAGTTTTGCTTGACTGGGTCAGTCTCTGTATACATAATTAGCAGGAACCCAGGAATATCTAATTTCCAAAGGATTGAGTGGACTAGTTAACATTTACCGATTGTCATGATTTACACATCAAATAAAAGAAGAGGAATTAGAGATTTGTGCCATACTCTATTTGTCTATGCAAAATGTGACAAAGCTGGTGAAAAATAATACTGCTGGATCCTGACCCTGTCATAAATGAATGGATGTGTTGAATATGATAATGTAAAAGATGAAACTTCAGCACTTCCATACATATGCGTTTTAATAGTGGCTCATACACGTTTTATATGTCTTTTATCGACTTGAAATCTTATAAATAAAATTGTTTTGTTTCATTTTTGTATCACTTATTTTCAACTACTTATTCTTGGAATTATAACTTAAACAAGGCATGTTGATAAACTATCCATTTATCTTTCCAGAAAATTTGATGAGCATAGCATCAATATTTCTTGAGTTAATTAACTTTGAATATGACCATGTAAAACAACCCACTTGTTGCAAGGAGAGTGTGCCATTTCAGGCACTGGAAATAAAATCAGCCCTTTTTGCTCATTTGCATACGACCTGCGGTCTGACTGTTACCTGGCCTTGTAATGATTAACGGTTAAGGAGTATGAAGAAAATTAAGGAAAACATAAAACACCCTCAAGCGGAACCAAGCTCCAAGTTTGGTTCCGCACAAGCCTTTATTCTATGCGAATATGTACAAGTTTGTCAACTAGTCTCTTCACAGGTCGCTGTATTGTTTATTGGGACTGTATTTCAACTTGAAATATCTCTTTATAGAATCAACATTTGAAGTTCATATTTTGAATATAGTATATAAACATAGAACATCTAACATATAGAGCAAAATATTTTTGGTGATTGGTACACTTAAAAAGAAACTCTCATACTTTGTGAACATCCCATTTAATTGCTTGTTAATATTTCCAAACACATATTAATGGATGCAAGGCTTGCAAGCTAACTCACCCAAGAGGTTAATACGTTATGGTGGTTTCTTTCAATGGGTCCCTTTCAGTTTACTTCAAAGTTAATGTACATGTAATATTATGACTATTTTTTATATATTGATGATAATGATAATATTTATTTGGATTTATGTATAAGAATCCAGCAGTTCAGAGAGCATAGGCATATATACGAGACATAGGCATATATACGAGACATAGGGACCCATTGAAAGAAATCACCATAATGTATTAACCTCTTGGGTGAGTTAGATATTCTTTCATGTCTTTTCTTTTATCTCAGGTAAGAGCAATCCTGAAGAAAAACCAGGCTGACTGGACTTCAGAGGAGGAAAGAATAATCAAACAGAACAAAAAAGTTGTCAAGATTCTTGAGAAGAGGGCCCAACTGAGAGAGCTCAATCGTCAGAAGTCACAAGAGGTATAAAGTGATAGAATAGTGTCTTGTCTCTGTTTCCATCCGCTTTGACAATCACACCCTGTTAGGATCGCATAGTAATGTCATTCAAAATACATCAGACATTAGCAGCAGAACAGTAGAACCGTCCCCCAATAGTAAATGATAAATTTCATACATATAGTGGTGATGATGCATAAATTGTGTCATGGTACAGTTCCAGTGCTGGTATATAATATATTTTCAAGTCACTTCCATGGACTGATTAAACAATTGGGAAAGAAAGTGATTCATGGGTTGCAATTTGAATCCAGGCTCGGCATATGAATTCTTGTTCCACTTTTCAAATTGATCCCTACAGCAATGGTTTGTGATGTTGTTTTTTTCAATCCCAGGTTGAAGATTCTGTCGAGGAACTTGAGCTTAAGGTAGCAGAGCTTGCAGAAGCTATCAGCTATGCAGAAAACTTAGTTGTCTACACAGGAGCAGGTATCAGCACAGTGAGTAAAAATGATAAAACAGCCAAACCTGCTTTAACAAGCAATTATCGGTAACTTATTTCTTTGTATATCTTTAACAGTTCTTCTCATTTAAAGGGGAAGTCCGGTCCAAGAATTAGAAAAACAGATCAAAACAAGTTGAGGAAAATCGGACAACTCGGGAAAAACAATGAAAATCACCAGACAAATTAGCAACTCGGTCAAGAGCTTGTGACGTCTTTCCCTCACAACTCACCCAATACTTTGTTTATATAGAAATTAGAAATTCTCAATTTTTGTCCCAAAGTATGATTTCTACATAACTTGAACCAAGTTATAGTTACAGTAATATGTTTTTGCATGTATACACCTTCACAAAATATTTCATGAACTCAAAAATATTGAGATTTTTTTCAAAATATTACATATATCGATAATCACTCATTTTTATGTATATTTTAAACACATTTATATTTTGCACAGATTTTTACGGAAACTTATTTACTATGTATTTGTGTATACACGTAAAAACATATTATAACATGGTTCACGTTATGAGGAAATCATATTCTCTGACAGAAACTGAAAATTTGTATTATTGATGTGAACAAATTGATTGTGAGGGAATGACGTCACAAACTCATGACAGAGTTTCCACTTTGTCTACTGGTTTTCACAGTTTTCCCTATTTTTTTCACATCATTGAAAAATGTGTAACTTTCTTATTAGTTGTCTGATTTTTATTAAACTTATTTCAATGTCATTGTCTGATTTTCTGCTTCTATTAAAGCCAAGTTATTCTTTTCAAGGAACCTAATAGGCCACCTTGCTTTATAGTCTGCTTTTCTTATCTCCTTACGTGGTCTTTATACATAAGTTTCACTGTATCCAGCTCACTGGAGGACTTACATTATGTATACTTATGCTTCATTTAAAAGATCCAGTTCTGTGTCATTCTTTTGTATAATTTGTTTAGAAATTAAATACACAAACACTTAATGACCATCAAACAATAGTATTACCGAATTTACCGTTTTATGTTTAGCTTCTGTCGCATGATATTTTTAGGGAGCTAGATACATTTATCATACATCTGGTAGGGGGCAGTATGCATGACTGGCGTAAATTTAGGTGTATGACCTGGGGGGCGTTTCATGAAAGGACTTGTCGATATTTTATCCGACAAATTTGCTCTCAGCCAATCAGATGCAAGGATTTCAGTAGCTTATAACAGTTGTCGGATAAAATATCCGACAATTTCCTTTCATGAACGCTCCCCTGGTTTACTAGAGCACTTGTGATTTAAGAGCTGGCTGGACTTGATCCTTAAACTGCCATAGAACAGTGCAGTGACACCTGGTGCAATTTTTTTTCTCTTTTTGTGATAGGGCTAGGCTCTTAGATCTAGTTGCTTTATTTGCCATGCAATCTTTCTCTCATATAAGATTTCTTTTGAATTATTCATTCACAGTAATGCTCTATGAATATCTTTTTTATGTTATATGCTTTGTTAATTTTGAATAGTATAGAGGCATATAACATTATCTGAACAGCAGCAAACCAATTTGATTGGCCTATTCAGGACTCTCCTTGTGGGGAGTGGGGACTGCTGACTTGCCAAGCTGTCAACAATTATCTGTTGATACCTGAAGTTGCAATTGTTTGTAATTGAATATTATATAAAAAACAAAATTTTTTTTTTTTAATCCATTATGATACTGAAACATCAAGCAGATGTTTGCAGCTCTGTACAGGTACCCCCAAAATTTTCTATTGTCAATAAGATAGGTTTGTCTGAAAATCATCTATCATAGGAAAGCCATTGTTCCTTACATATTTGGAAACCTTGAATAATTTCTTGCAATATAATCCTCACAGGCAGCCTCTATACCAGATTACAGAGGACCAAATGGAGTATGGACGTTACTACAGCAGGGCAAAGAGAGCTCACTTCAGTAAGTACACAGTCATTTATTTTGGTTCGCATACTATGAAATGGCAATTCTTGCACCTCACTTTGCCTGTAATTTATTTCTGAGAAAGAAAATAGGAGCGTATGGGCCACAAGTGGCCATTTGATAATTTTTTTTTTCTATGGAGAAATCAAGACCTGTTCATAGTCTCTGGCTTGGGAGAGCCTGAAATTTGATACCTTAACGTGATCGCCTGGGCCCTGTTTCATAAAACTTTCTATTGATTAAAACTAACACAAATATATGACAAATTTGCTATCAGCCAATCAAATTCAGTGATTTCAGTAGCTTATAACAGTTATTGTAACTTGTTACTGAAAACAAGTTTTATGACTTTCATTGATGAGAACCAAATTCCACAACAAGGAGTACAGTTGTGATTTTCATTGATTTATTCTTGAAGAAATTTGAATTTAAATTATTCTCTACGTCTATCTTATAGGTTTATTAGCGCACTTCGTTTTGATTTTAACTGTAAAATAAATATTTCTTGTTGTTGATAGGAACAGCTCTTTGGTGGATGCCGAGCCAACCCTGACTCACATGGCCCTAGCCAGGTTGGTGGAAGAAGGCATGGTAAGATCTTCTTTAAATTCCCTGTATTCCAATGGCTTTGCCTTTTCCTTGATGTTAATAATACTAGCATTTGACTCCTCAGCAGTGGTACTCCGTTCAATCTTTGAGTGAATGAGTTGATAATTTGGTGGATGGACAGTTGAATCACTTGTTCATTCACTTCCCTTCTGTAGGCTGTGCCATTTTCTGCATCTCCTATATGACAGTCAGGCTTCTATGCAGAAAAAATTTCACATATGGTTCAAATTGACAGAAATATGGCTTTACCGAATCCCATGGGGTGATCTGAGAGGACCAAAAACATTTTGGAGATTGAAAGTAGACATTGACTGATTTGTTACCCTTGTTGGTACCCTTGTTTGAAGAATCTACACTTTTCTGAAATTCCTCACCTTTGGTATGGACACCAAGGGTGTTATGTACTGGCGAGAACGGTGATGACAGAAAAGACAGTGCTGTTACACACTAGGGCTTTGATCTCTTTAATCTTACTTCTCTTGCGACCTCTCATAGGTGAAACATATTGTATCTCAGAATTGTGATGGACTACACTTGAGGAGTGGTGTTCCTCCAGACAGGTTGTCTGAGCTACATGGAAACATGTACATTGAGGTAAGAATGGTAATCTCCTTAAGTTGTTTTTTTTTCTATTGGTGGGAACTGTGCACATTGCCCAAGATTCAAGTCCTCGGATCTCGCTTTTCAATTTACTATGTCAGAGGTCGTAGTGATGTGCATTGCCTCTTTGCATGCACCATCTCATGTCGATTGCAGAGAGCCAGAAAGGTGTTTTTCCCATGTTTCGATTTCCTCGTACTGACAGGAGAAATCTTAAATCAAGTATTAAACAGGATACAGAATATGGACGCATGCATTTTACACAGTAATAAGAACACTTTTTCACTTTTCCTCACTTTACTAGGACATGTACTTTCCAATTTCTTTCTTTTCAAAAAATAATCTAAATTATCCATTTATAATGACTTTTCACATTTATCTGCCACGAACTGATAGGGTAATATATTTCTTCTATGCCTTTCTGTATGTAGGTGTGCACTGAGTGTGAGCCTGTGAGGCAGTATGTGAGGCTCTTTGACGTGACGGAGCAGACGTCGCTTCGGAGGCACAAGACGAGCCGTGAATGCCACAAGTGCAAGGAACCTCTCAGGGACACCATAGTGCACTTTGGTGAGAAGGGAGTGGTGGAGAAACCCCTAAACTGGTCTGGTGCCATGGATGCTGCAGAGGATGCTGATGCCATACTGTGTTTGGGATCCAGTCTGAAAGTAAGTACCGTATTCGCCGGCGGAAAGGCCGCACTATTTTCACTCCAAATATTATCCCAAAGTCGGGGTGCGGCCTATGGGCCGCAACAGAGAAAAATAAACTGCCTCCAAAATCCCCACACGTATTGGAATGGACGGGACCAACGTTAGATCTAACACTACACTACAGTAGGCCCCCTAAGCCTGTGCTCTATCTCCAACGATGTAGATCTACTTATCTTTCAAGTACTGAAATATTTTCAGTAATAAATATAATTCAGAACTAATAACTACATATCTTATCAATATAGTTACAAACACGGCCTCGTTGGTCTTCCGAGGCTGACAAAGCACTCGTACGAAGCTCTCTATTGACGCTGATTGAGCTCTAGTAAAGTGCTGAAATTAGCCACCCCGCCCGGTAGCGTCTTTTTTTTTTGTAACCAAGCCTAGGCAGAAACCCCTTTTTGAAGACTTTGAAACAGACTACAAGTATCGGACTTGTATTTTCTAAACCCTAACCCTAACCCTAACCCTAACCCTAACCCTAATAAGCAAAAGAAAATTTCATAATATAATCTTCTGCCGAGGTTCGAACTCGTGGTTCCTTCACCAAGTCCAAGAGAGGACTGGATTATCCGATTGCGCCACACAGAACAGCTGCTCGATGCCCTTGCTCGTTTTATTATATAGCTAAAATTCGTTTTCATGAATATTCATGCCGATTAGTCTTGACGGAATAAACCGTATTAGTATGAAAAAATGCGAAATCTGCCTAGGCTTGGTTACCAAAAAATAACACGCCGCCCGGTAGATGTTTTCTGTGCTATGGGACGCCAAGTGTGCCCTGACTGCTTCTGTTACAAAATCACCCTGCAATTTTACTTTTGTAACAAAATCAAAAGTGGGGATGGATTTTGTAACAAAATCATTAGTGTGGATTGATTTTGTAACAAAATCACCAGTGGGGATTGATTTTATAACAAAATCATTGATTTTGTAACAAAAGCAGACAGGGTACACTTGGCGCCCCATAGTAGGGGCTTTGTAAGTTTTAATTTGTCTTTTGAGCACACCCTTTGTATGTGTTGAGATCAATGGCACCCCCTCAACCTCCGCGCTATTTCAGTGCGGTTGTATCCTTGCCGGATCCTTCACGGAGATGTATGTATTTTGTATGGAGAACGGACATTATCGCAGAGGATTTTTCATAGCGCATGTGACGTGCGCGTTACCCTGCATTGTAAGCATAGACCACTGACCTCTACCACAAACCACATCGCTCTCGGAAGAGTAACATGGCTTCAAGTGCTCGCATGCGCGGGAATGGGCGATGATCCGTCCAGGTGGTAGAGGTCAGTGGCATAGACATTGTAAGTCGTGGCAAAGAGCTTAAAAGCTAAGATAGGGCATTCCCAAAATTTTATGTAACGTAAGTGGCCTCATATGGGGAAGGCCAAGGGCGCCCTTCCCTTGGCCGTTACATCGGACCCTTTACACAATCGGGAGAGTGTCCTATCTTTCTTTTCACGATCTTTGGTCATGGCAAGCCCATGTTTCAGCTTGCAAATCGTCGTGACGACGTTTTCAATTTCCTCTTCGAAACCATCATGCTGTATTATGTATTTTTCTGTCTTTGGATGTCACATAGGGAACCTTTGATGGAATATGCACCTATGTAAGATATCTCTTCACGGTTTTTTAGAGTGGTGGAAACATTTCCTTTCCAATTTCATTTGTGATTGTGCCTCAATTTGCGAGTTGCATTCACGGTTGATAGTCCTATTTGTTGTCGAATTTTTACTAGGTCTAGGAGACGGCATGTACCGTATACTTACCGGTAGTCTACAAAGATGTATGTGTTTGCGAGTAGTACTAGCGGCTTCGTCAGATTCTCTTCAACTAAAGTTCAACGTTTTAAATTCTTAATGACATAAAGCAAAGACATCTAGGAATAATCGTCTTCAAATAGTCAATACAATAAAAAGTTTGGCCCTTGTTTTTTCGTTGTATGATATTTGGGGAGGGGGGGCAAAATTTCTTATGCTTGTGATTTTCCTCATATTTTTTTTTTCTTCAAATGAGTTGTCAAAGTTGGGGTGCGGCCTATCCGACGCTGCGGCCTATCGGCCGGCGAATACGGTACTTGCTTTGAAAGACTTTTCTTTACCTACCCGCGAATAAATGGTTTAACGGTTTGTACCCTTACTGTCCTACTAAGGTTACAAACATATTTAATGCCTTCCATGCCACCAGATTTTTTTAGCAATTGTCAAAAATTAACTTTCAAGAGTTGAATATCAACTTTCTATGAGTTTTTTCCTGAGCAAACTGGGCAAAGATTTATTGCTTAGGAGTAAAAATTATATTGGAGGCACAGTTTACTGAATGAGGAAGAATTTTCAAGCCATTCTAAGCCTAAACAAAATGTTCAACACTCACATTTTTGGGCGGGATTTGCCGCCCACGCCATGGTAGGGGTTAAGAAATAAGCTTTTCATGAGATGAATTTGGGATCATACCCTTTTTAGTGATTACACAATGAACATGATGGAAACAGAGAGTGAAAAATATGAACTCCTCAATCGACCCTCCATAATTGCTTTGGTAGACAAAAGAACATCCCTTCACTGCTATGATGCAAAAATAAGTAAAACAGGTGAATATGCATGTGACACCTGTCCTACAGAATAGCAGTGAAAGGGATGCTCTTTTGTCTACCAGAACTATTGTGAAGGGTAGAATGAGGGGTTGTTTATTTCGTCCACTCTCTTTGTCCGTCAGTTTTTTCAGTGTTTATGTTCATACAAACAGTGTTCTCTTGGGTCAACCTTTGTAATCCATTCACCTAAAATTTCCTTTTCTTAAAGCTGTTGTGTTTAATACATGAGATTAACAACTTTTGATTAGAATTGCCACCTCAAGCATTTAAATTTTGAAAGGTGATTGTTCTTATCATATTGACATGTTTGATACTTTACTTGAAACTCTTTTTTTCATGGCCTGCCCTATAAATGAATAAAGTGGAAACTCACTATAACAAGGACCTTGGGACCATGAAAATTACCTTGTTATGTCAGGAATCTCCGTATATGAGGTAAAAAAAACCCCCCAAAACATAAAGACTTGGACGAACAAAATTAAAATTACCTTCATATCAGGAATGTTGTTATATCAGAGCTCTTTATACCAAGTGTCCACTGTAATAACACTCTAAATTCTGTGGATAATTAATCAAATTATTGTTCAACCAAAGTTCTGTTCTGAAAAGAGTCCTTGACTGAGCATATACAGCCATGGAAAAAATTATTGGACCAAGCTTCTGTAATAAGGGTACTATAATATGCATACAAAATTATAAAAATGATTTGCCTTTGTATTTCATTGAATGAATACCAAATTCCAGCAATTATACCTTGCTTTTTGATATTTTATTTCCTTCTTACCACAAAAATAACACTATCAGTAGCCATTCTTGGTCTAATAATTTTTTCCATGGCTGTATTTAACCTTATATTTATTTCATCAACCATGTCTATCTTCAAACAAACAAACAAACAAACGAACAAACAAATTAACGAACAGACAAACAATCAAAATGGTATTTTCTTATCCTTTTTTCCTCTAATCTGTTTAGGTTCTGAGGAGATATCAGTGCCTTTGGAGCACAGACAGGCCAAAGAGTCAGAGACCAAAGTTATACATTGTCAATCTACAGGTAAGCAAATTGAATTCATCGTGCTGTAAAAGGTCAACAATTCTGTATTTCTATACTTGGAAAAAGGTGTTGTTGCATTTGAAAGAGGGAGAGTATCAGTATGTTGGAGCATGGTACTGGGCACTGTTTCATAAAATTTGTTTTCAGTAGCAACTGCTACATTTCTATGACAAATTTGGTTTCAGCCAATCAGATGCAAGGATTTCAGTAGCTTATAACAGTTATTGCAACTTGTTCTTGATAACAAGTTTTACGAAACAGGGCGCTGTAATTCATGCTGGAAATAATACATGTATTTGTTTTGTGTTTTACTAGACATTAACTTCAGACAATTTTGATTTGATTTCTTACATGCTGAAAATGTTTTGAATTGATCATATTGATATGCTGACATGCCAACTAGTACGGATTCCTCACCCAATTTCGCTCCTATTACACTTGACAAGGGGGTACCAACATCTATGGATGTCTGGAATTAATTTGGAACACAACATTACCATAATGCATCGCACCTGTCTACTCGAACAACCTTTTGTTATCCACTGGCATTAACTATTTATGGCTATGGGTTACAAGAACTGTTCTAAATTTTTGCCTGTGATACACAATGCCATACCCCCTTATCAACCGTAAAAGGTGAGGAATACGATTTTAGGTTGGCAACATTTATATGCTTCTGTCCACTTTAACTCTTGTGTATGCGTTTTCATTAAAAACACACTTGAAATACTCAAAAATCAACATAAGGGCAATACAAAAGCCTGGTGCATCAGCTGTTGAAATGTGTGAGCATCAAAATGACATATAATCCAAACATGATTTCTATAGGCAATTCATTTTAGAGTACTGAAATTGCCCTTAAGTTGACTTAAACAAGGATGTCTAATATCTATATTGTTTGGTTGAAAAATGATTGAGAAAAGCTGTCAAATCAAAGTGTTATTCAATACTTATTTTCATTTCAGTGGACACCCAAGGACAGCCAGGCATCCCTGAAGATCCATGGTCGATGTGATGATGTGATTTCACTCCTCATGAAGCATCTAAACCTTTCAATACCTTTCTATGCAAGGTAGGGGATATCAGTACCGTAGATTCAGTTTTGAAGAGTTATTAACCCTTTCAGGACAGGAATTATTTCAGGGCTAAATTGATCACATTTTGTTCTTCAAATTGCCAACAATAATACTTTTCTCCTAGTTCTGCACATGGTTCTATTGCCAATTTGGATAAGAAAAAACAATGATTTTGAACCTCTCAAAATGTTGCCAATTTAAGGATTTTAAAGCATATTTTTCGATTTAAAAATCCCTGGCATCAAATTCAGTATGGTCATGAAACAAAAATAGACATAGTGTGTGCATAAATTTTGGCTCTTTCTACTCATGTATCTGGTATATTTTTAAAGCTCTAAATCAAAAGTTACTGAGCCATACCACAAAATTTGGTCAATTGTCTCGAAAGGGGTAAATGTCTTTTGAGAGAAAGAAGTCACACAGAAGACCTTGTGAAACTTCTTGAATGATGTCCTAGCTAAATATAAAGGAGACGGATATTAGGCCTAACAGATATAATGTGAAGCATTTGACTAAAAATAGGTCTGCTTAAGAGAGATCATTATTATTGGAAATGAAAGGTTCGCTAGCCTCTCTTTCAACCAGACGTTGATGAGTACAGTACATGAAACGCAAATGGCTCTTTGGATGTGTGGGGTTATCGTCGAAAGGGGGAAAGAGATGTTGAAGATGACAGTTAATAGATCATGTGAGGGACTTTGAAAATGAACAAGGCTTTAACATGGCTTATATTACTTGGTCATGTGACTGGGTGAGAATAGTGATGAATATACATGTAAAGTGAAGCAGGGAAGACAAAAAAAAAAAAATTGAAGCTTTGAAAGAACCAAAACTGGGATGAGGCTAAAGAGTGGAGGTTTACCATACCTCGAAATGAAGCTTGTCAGGAGACCCAAAACATCTCTGCTCTTTCAGAAACAAATCACTTGATTTTTTTTTTATTATTATTTTATAGGAACAGTGATCCCATCTTCAAAATGGCAACTCCCATGAAGCCCCACGAAGAGGGCAGCTACTCGACAAAATCCCTTACGAACTTGAAGTTGGATTCTGATCCCCAAGATCTCAAACTGGACAGTGTGGTCAAGACTGAACAAGAACACTATGGTAATACTGTTTCCTCGAGTTCACCCTCAAGAGAACCCAAACCTGATGATGCCTTTGAGGGACAAGAGGAATCTGATGATACAGAGGAGGAAGAAGAAGGACAGCAAGTGCATGTTGTGTTGCCATCACAAGAGGGCGTGGTTCAGGGAGAGGGGATGATGCCAGGCTGGTTTGGGAAAGGATGCAGAAAGAAGGTGGCAAGGAAAGTTGGAAAGAGGAGGAGGCGGTCAAGAGTGTCCAGTGCTGAGGAAGGGACTTGATAGTGAGAGGGGCATTTTTAATGTCAACTGTATGTCTTAAATTCAACAATAAAACAAACTGGTAGTAAATATTCTCAGGTTAGATTATACATGTAACTGCTGCTATTTTTCTGATACTTCCATCATTTTTTTATTTACAAGTCAAGAAGGTAAGATGATTCAACAGTCAATCTATAAACATGTATATCACTTTGCATCATGAAAACCAAAGTTCTTTTAAACTTGTCTTTAAAGGGAGAGAGAAAAGAGATGCCAAATTAAACTAGCTCGATAAGATGAATGAGCAATACATGTACTTACATCAACCTTTTTCAGGATTTTAGTGTCTTTTCAAATAAAAACATACCTCTTTTTGATAGATTGCATACTTTTTACTTTCATTTTTATGTGGAAAGGGTACATATTGATAAACCTAGAATTAGCTTATACATTGGGTGACAGGTTACAATTGGCATATCCATTTTTATAGATGATTATTCTATGATTATTCTATGATTATACTTGAAGGAAAGTAGACAAATTTGTCTAAGATTTATGTGCCTGCTGTCATTTAAATAGTTGTTGCGGAAGAAGTGATAAAGTTGTCTGACGTTTGTCCAACATAGCATTAGCTAACAAAAACTTGATTGGCGAAAGAAAATCCATTGTTTCAAATGGCTGAATTATATGTCTTGTTACTCTGTTTAGCATAAAAGGATCATTCATTACTTCCAGTGCGTTACAAAAATAGTCTCATGCTTCCAAATGTGGTGCTGGAAGCACTGGCATTGGTATCATGGTGTACATGTACTTGTCCATTTGTCTGTACATTAGCAATAGCTTGTCATATTTTATCATGTAGGCGATCTCATTGGATCTCATTGGTGTCTTCAAGTTATTGTGTAAAGGTTATCAGGTGTCAATAAGTAAAGAAGTATGGTGAATCTATATATTTTTGTTATGTGATCTGTACATATGCCAATGTATGTAGACCAACTTGGTCCAAGTGTACATCGTAATAGAAAGTTTAGTAAAGTAGATAGAGCAATAAGTATACATATCAACATCAGGCTCATAGTTGTGGAATTGTCTTTTTGGCATGACGGTATACCTCTTTTGATCACGCCAGTTGTAGGCCTTATTAGCTCACCTGAGCCTATGGCTCGAGTGAGCTATTGCGATGGAAATTTGTCCGTCGTCCGTCGTCCGTCGTGCGTCGTCCGTCGTCCGTCGTGCGTCGTCCGTCGTGCGTCGTCCGTTAACTTTTTACATTTTCATCTTCTTCTCCAAAACCCACGATCGGATTTCAACCAAACTTGGTAGGAATCATCCTTAGGGGTAGGGGACCCAAAGTTGCTAAAATGGTACATGTGGCCCCCAGGGGGGCCCAGGGGGAGGGCCCCCAATTGTAAAAGCTATGTAAATTTCAAACATCTTCTTCTCCAGAACCAGGCATAGCTCAGACTTGGTATTTTGTATGGAGATACCTCTATAGATGAAGAATGAATGTTGTTCATGAAATTTCTCTGAGTGGCCCTATAGGGGCCCTGTGGGGGTAACATACTGGAGGGGGGGGGGGGAGCGCTGCCAGGCAAAATGTACATTCTGATCTTCTTCTCCAAAACACATGATCGGAATTCAACCAAACTTGGTAGGAATCATCCTTAGGGGTAGGGGACCCAAAGTTGCTAAAATGGTACATGTGGCCCCCAGGGGGGCCCAGGGGGAGGGCCCCCAATTGTAAAAGCTATGTAAATTTCAAACATCTTCTTCTCCAGAACCAGGCATAGCTCAAACTTGGTATTTTGTATGGAGATACCTCTATAGATGAAGAATGAATGTTGTTCATGAAATTTCTCTGAGTGGCCCTATAGGGGCCCTGTGGGGGTAACATACTGGAGGGGAGGGGGGGCGCTGCCAGGCAAAATGTACATTCTGATCTTCTTCTCCAAAACACATGATCGGAATTCAACCAAACTTGGTAGGAATCATCCTTAGGGGTAGGGGACCCAAAGTTGCTAAAATGGTACATGTGGCCCCCAGGGGGGCCCAGGGGGGCCCAGGGGGAAGGCCCCCAATTGTAAGAGCTATGTAAATTTCAAACATCTTCTTCTCCAGAACCAGGCATAGCTCATTGGTATTTTGTATGGAGATACCTCTATAGATGAAGAATGAATGTTGTTCATGAAATTTCTCTGAGTGGCCCTATAGGGGCCCTGTGGGGGTAACATACTGGAGGGGGGGGGGGGGGGGGGGGGGGGGCGCTGCCAGGCAAAATGTACATTCTGATCTTCTCCAAAACACATGATCGGAATTCAACCAAACTTGGTAGGAATCATCCTTAGGAGTAGGGGACCCAAAGTTGCTAAAATGGTACATGTGGTCCCCAGGGGGGCCCAGGTGGAGGGCCCCCAAGTGTAAAAGCTATGTAAATTTCAAACATCTTCTCCAGAACCAGGAATAGCTCAGACTTGGTATTGTGTATGGAGATTTTTTTCTGGGTGGCCCTATAGGGGGTCTGTGGGGGTAACATACTGGAGGGGGGGGGGGTGGGGCAAGTTGTCCGCCATCCATAAACTTTTTACATTTTCAGCTTCTTCTCCAAAACCCATGATTGGAATTTAACCGAACTTGGTAGGAAGCTCAGACTTGGTATTGTGTATAGAGATACCTCTATAGATGAAGAATGAAAGTTGTTCATGTGCTAGAAAGAACATGCACCAGATGTGAATTGATCCACCTCAGGTGAGCGTCGTGCCCCCTGGGGCTCTTGTTTTATATAAAAAGCATTTTTTGACAATGGTAACATTTGTACACAGAAGTATACCAATGAGACTTCGAAATAAATCCCAGTTAAGCCCCTTCACAAAGGAGCTCTTAAAAAGGTGTTTAAAAAGCAGATTCTACAATGTACCTTTTCAAGCAATTATATCATATTGGATGGCTCTGAATGGGATACCAGAGAATATTCCACGAGTTGGGCCAATATTGCATGAATCGAAGATGAGTGCAATATTGGCCCTAACGAGTGGAATATTTCTGGTATTCCATGAAGTAAAGCCATCCAATATAATTATTATCTATACCCTACAGGAAAATGATTTAGAACTTACTGTAATAAAAATCATTTTAACCAACCACATTCAGTTATTAGAGCCCCTCATCATACTTCATTGTGATCACACAAGTTTGACTTAACCTCTTTATGACGTCATGTGCGTATGTGTGTATATGCGTTGCATTATTTGCGCGCACGCAAACAGACCAGACAAAATACGGCATAATATTGCACGGCAAGTTTAGTACTGTAGCCTATGGGGAATTCACCGTTCCGTGCAATATGCTCTCATATTGCATGCGCAAATCAAGCGGACAAATATATGCGTTTTTAATGTGCCGCTAAAATGCCTTATATAGGTAATAATGCATTTTATTGTTCTACTTAAAAAAAAGTTAAATTTTGGAGGGGCTGGAGGAATCTGTTGAGTAAACTCTTCTTTTTTTTCAACAATGACTCAGTGAGGTTGAACCTTTCCTAGCATGCTGCAATAACGAATGTCACTCGGAAATTTGATAATTTTGATTGTTATCCAAACCCAAAATGGATACAAAATTGTAGTATGCCCCATGTTTGATTGCTTATGTTTGATCTTTGTGATTGTAGTTTGAAGCACGTATTGTTCAGCCAACCATGTTTTTTAGAAACTTCATTAAATTTTTTTCTACCAAATCTATGTATAAACTGGACAACAATAGCTGCCATTGAACTGTAGGAGCCTTCCTTTTTATCGTATGTATCTTCACAAACAGTTATACCTCAGTTTTATTGAACAGAGCAATACAAGATGGGGCGTATCCGGTCGAATTGCATCCCACAGTGTCGGGATAAATTCAGTGACAGATGCCTTGTGTTTATATATAGTTACTAGAATTTCACTCTTTGTGTTACTCAGATGTGTTAAATGTCATTTACCAAAATATACATGTATGTGTACATTATCCTCTAAACTCATGTACATCAATATTGTGATATAATTATAATTTTCAGGAATGGTCCTTCAATATGTCCTCAGCCTTTTGTACACCCTGACAATTATTATGACAAGTAATGAATTATGGATTTTGAACTTACATCAACTGTAATATCGGTAATGTGCAAGAAATTTGATTCCTTCTTTAAGTAGTCCCATATGCAAAATATTTATGGCCCCCCCCAAAAAAAAAAGAAAGAATCGAACCCCAACAAAAAATTTTGCAATTTGCAAGTTTGTTGCTGCAAAAATGGTCATCTATTTGTGATGGGTTTCCTTGTTTACACTACAGGGAATGACGAACACAATCACTGATGTATGCTTTTCATGTTTTTAACTTAAAAGGTGGAACCCCGGCGGAAAAAATGGAAAAGAGATACCCAGTGGACAACAAAGAATCAATTCAAAATTTATGCAACATGTTTCAAGTGAAATTACTTCAGGGCCCTGTTTCATAAAACTTGCTATCAATAACAAGTTGCAACTGTTATAAGCTACTGAATCCCTTACATCTGATTGGCTAAGAGCAAATTTGTTATAGAAATATGGCAGTTGTTACTGATAACAAGTTCGATGAAACGGGGCCCAGTCTATAAAAGACAACAAATTCTTGATTATAATATTCCAACATTTATTTTTTTTCTTCTGTTTTTGCTCATTGTTATAATTAAGATATTAATATGTTTCATTCACAAAGAAATCAATTAATCTTTGATTTCTTCTAGTCCATATGCTTTTCAGATACTGGAACTCAGTCGTCACATTGGCTACTGATAATGCCGTGCAAAAGGGAAGAAGAATACAAAATTTTATAGAGCAATTTATTTTGATACAATTTTTATTTAAATTGCTTTCACACATGCAAACAGACATACTGCACAAAGATAATTTTCAAGCATGAAAGAAATAATTAATTGATGCAGCATGTTTGAGAAAGAATGAAATATTTTGTCACGACTTTCACACTTTTTCAATATGGCACGAAAAAGAGACATGATAACGAAGCTTTTCGACCTGCACTCATCAGGTTATCACGCAGGTATATAACAAATTACTTGAAATCAACTATATTATACTCGGTGATCCCGGACGCAACCTAGACGCCGTAATTTCAGAACAATCGCAAAGCTTGGACGAACTCCTTTTGTCTGCACAGAAGAGGTTCTTGCGATTGAATATAAGCAGCTTCCAGAAAGCGTAAATGCGCTGAGCTTCTGGCCCGGGACATAATTGAGAATTGATCGTCGGCATAGCTTTGTGCGCAAGCTGGATTGTTCAGCAAGTGGAGACCAATCGCTGAATCGCATTTGGCTATCTTTGGTCTGTTAGTCTCATGTCTCTTTTTCGTGCCATATTGAAATTTTGCAGTACCAAGAAATTATTTGTGTATTTTCACACTTTTATTTTATAAATGATTCGACCAATATTTACAACACCTTTTCATTGCTACTACATGTATTTACTTTCCTATGTTGAACAGAAGCTTGAATCAAATGGCAAAATTGTATTCAGAACATTAGATTGTTACACTGTGTGCTAGCAATATAAATTCAGCAATGTGTCTTTAAATCTAGTATATCATTCTTGTGCGAAATAGTGATTTGTATAGCCTCTAAGTAATATCAATTAGATCTTTCATATGTAGTTTAAGTGATATTTTGAGACTCTAATAAATAGGCATTGATATCATAAACACTTTCTGCTACATAGTAATATGTTCTTGACAGAGTTTGATATTTATATGTTATTTATACATGCTTCACATATCCAGGGATGTTGCTGGCTGTTTGGAGATACCATATTACCCTCATTTTGTTGTTAAGAGAAAAATGTTGCCTTGTTTAGCCTTGTCTAAAATTTTGAAATGTTTGGAACTCTTTTGTTGTTTATTTGCTTGTTGGAAATTTTTCTGGTGGTACCTGTGTTTTCGCAAATATGAAAGTTGGAGAGGCTATTTTCTTCTTTTTTTAAAGCTTGGCTACTTTGTTGGCAAAGTCGGTCCCCTCCACCCATTTCAAATTTTCCAGTGACACCCCTGTATATATACCGAAACTTGAAAACATTAATAACTGTGACCATTAAGTTAATTTTTTTAAAGAGTTCTAGTCTGCTTGAAGTATACATCAAATCATGAATCTGAAAGAAAAGTTGAATATAATTTTCCTATCATTTTAAATTATCCCTCTTTTCAAGAGTGTTTCCTCTGGAACAGTACAAAACTTATTTCTCCTACAAAAAGATGATACTCCATGTACATCAACACATCACTTCTGAAATGCAAAAGCCAAACGAAGTGAAATATAATATCTTTCACTGAGAAGTAACTGATAAAATATCGAAGATAAAGTGCCCTCTTTGCTTAAAAATGAACAATTTTTCCATAAGTCTAGGTAATCCAATATATACATGTATTTATAACTAGATTAGGGTTTCATATATAAGTACGGGCATGTGAGTGACACCCCCACACAACTTGTCTCCAGTCCCTACCCATTACTACATCAAGGCCACCTTTATATCCTTGACCTCCGGGCATGTACCACCAAGGTAGATATTCCAATTTGCTGCACGATCACCACTACCGAAAGAGCCGATTCCCCCCTCTACGACATAATACAGGGTATTGTCGTACCACTCCAAGTCACTTGGTGGATTTCCCCAGGAGACAGGAAGTTCCTCCTTGTGCGAACCATCGAAGTTCATCTGGTACCCTGTTGTTAAGGACAGTCCCACAGCAAAGATAATTTTCTTGCCTGCAAAAGGGAAATTAACCCATTGACCACTGAATTCTCTCATTACCATAGACAAAAAAAAAAATCTCCAGACCTCCAAAATTTTCCGTGTGTGTGTGTGGGGGGGGGGGGGGGGGGTTATGGGGGTCCAATTCCCCTTCATAACTAGAAAATGTCCATTGCCGCGCAATGCAAAATGTATCCCCCGGCACTGGCAGCAATTCGAAGGAGGGAGAAAGAACCCCCCCCCCCTTCCCCTCCCTCAAACAAAAGGATGGCGTAGAGATTGCCGCCAGTGGCTCGGACTATTGTCAACACTAGGAGCAGCATCACCAAAACAATGTGTGTAGATTAGAGTATAATGCAAAATTCGAAAAAAATCTGTCAAGAAATGTGATCTCAAAGCGCACACAAGATATCCACTAAAATATGACCTTTGACCCTATGAAAGACGGAACACTGAGGGTAGCATTGCCACAAAAGTAAAGATGTGTAGATTATACCAAGTTACATCTCCATGGAAAATTTGAAAGCAATCCATCAAGTCAAATGTGGCGTACAGAGTGCACTCTCACCATTGTCCAAAGTATAACCTTTCACCCTATAAAAGACGGGACACTGGTTGCAGCATCACCAAAAACTATAGATTTTAGATTACACCAGGAGACACCTTCATGCAAAATTTGAACGAAATCCGTCAATAAATGCAGAAGAGTGCACGAAATGGACAAATGACCTTTGACCCTATAAAGGAAGGAACATTGAGGGCAGCATCACCAAAAAGTAAAGCTATGTAGATTATACCAAGATACATCCCCATACGAACTTTGAAAGAAATCCATCCAGAAATGTGCTGCAAAGTGCACTCACGCGATGCCCTGAAGTATGACCTTTGACCCTATAAAAGACGGGACACTGGTGGCAGCATCACCGAAATGTAAAGCAATGTAGAATATACCAAGATAGATCTCCATACAAAATTTGAAAGAAATCCGTCCAGAAATATGGCCTGCGGATAGAGTGCACTCACGCCATGCCCTGAAGTATGACCTTTGACCCTATAAAAAACGGGACACTAGTGGCAGCATCACCAAAAACTATAGGTTTTTAGATTACACCAAGATACACCTCCATACAAAGTTTGAAAGAAATCCGTTGACAAATGTGACTGCTAGTGCGTACACAAACTATCCCCCAAAATCACCGACCTCTACGACCTGGACGTTTCATTGGCTCAGAAAAGTGAAGTCGTGGTCCGCCATGTTGCACTTCTGAAAAATCAACGCGCGAGAAAGCTGGAATACAGATTTGTGTACAATCATGCGGACGCCCATGGTCAAAACGCGCAGACAAGTACAGATGTTCAGTGCGTAACGTGTAATAAACCAAACCACATCGCTCTCGGAAGAGTAACATGGCCGCGCCCACTTCAAGTGCTCGCACGAGCGGGAATGGGCGATGATCAGGTCGGTGCCCAAAATATGGCCTTTTACCTTATAAAAGACGGAACACTGGGGGCAGCATCACCAGAAATTATCGGTTTCCAGATTTTACCAAGATACACCCACTGACCTCTAACTCTACTGGTAGAGGTCAGTGGATACACCGCCATACAAAGTTTGAAAGAAATCCGTCGAGAAATGTGACCGCTAGTGCGTAGCACTGTAGAGGTCAGTGGTGCGTACACAAGAACGTGACGCGGCGGCGGCGAATCCAAAGTATTATCTGACAAGCAAAAAAAAAAGAATCACAAAATTGGATTCCGTTCTAAAGGGGGGGGGGGGGGGGGGGGGGAGGCACAATGCATATTTTTCTTCCAAGGGGGGGGGGGGCACGGGCCGGATATCCCCCCCCCCCTAAATCCGCCACTGCCTTTAACATCCGTCCTGTACGCATGCGACAACAGTAACATAAACTCAAAGGAACCTCACGCAAGAAGATGCTGAGGGGCAAATAAATTTGATATACTTAAAGTAGATATTCAAAGAAAATCACAAATACGGCAATTAATGTATCACTAGAAACTGGGAAGCTTACATATGGCAATCGTATAAGTTTTATGTCAACTGCGTATCTGATGATTATAAAACAACACATATAAAAGCTCTACTCAGCATCTGGAATATCCGAGGATTCGCCAGAAATATAGCGATGTTTTGATGTCGTTACACAAGGGATCGATCCTGCTTAAGCAGACGACGTCCTATAATGAATGAACGTAATTGCAATGCAATATTTATCAAATTATAAAGAGTTTGGTGTATTTAAACATGACCTTATTTCACACCATTACAAAGGGAAAGTGAAACTGATTCTGATAGCTAAAACCGTTTGATTGTAAATACACAGGAGAAGGGTCAATGATCAATGAAATAAACCCCACTTTCAAATTGAAAAGCCCTCCGAATAATAGCAGGATGGTATTCGTTCCCTCTTGAAACGCCGAACATGCCCCGGTGCAAGCAGCTGAAAATACAATGGCGTCTTATTTTGTTTACAAGTGACTGATTCCTTTATTTTTTTAACGCTGCATTTTTCATCAAAATAATACCATACACGAAGTTAAGAGTGAGGCAACAGACTAACATTAAGACTGACGCTAGTGAAGGAAGAGAAATAAGTGAAGAGGAGATGACAAAATAGGCTCTGAAAAATGTGTAAGATGTTATGGGACATCGTCTGCTTAGACAGGACTGGTCCATGGTGTGTCGTCACATATCTCAGCAGCGTTCGAGGAGCTCTTCAGCTGCTATATCGGGGGCTGTATTTTACCGTTTTATAATTGATAATAATCATTACTTCAAATGTTTCCAAGCGTTGAATTTGGATAACCTTGTTTAATTTATGCCAGCTATGCAATAATAAGTATTAAGCCAATATTTAAAATCCTTAACGTTCTACTTTAAAGCCCAACATCAAAATAAAATCAAGATAATATTGAATAAAAGGATATGAAAGAAAGATTTATTGGAGATCGACTGGACATTTTCAGGACTGGATATGCACCCGTGCCCTTAACAAGAAGTGTACTGTAAGAAGTCACGTTTTTATCTCTAACATTAACATTAATTTTTTTAAAAACATTTTATTAGAATTTTTCACGCCAGTTTATGTGAAAGCATTACAGAATCATATTCTGTCCAAAAATTGATTATAGGATTAGGACTAATTAATATCAGTATTATGGGAGGTATTGATTGGGAGGTATATGGGAGGTACTGATTTTTCATTTTAATCACAAGTTATACACATTTAGATATTATATGAAAGAGAGAGAAAGAGAGGGAGAGAGAGAGATGGGGGCGTACACTGGGAGCAAGACGAGATACCATATCGAGGAAATACATTTTAAAGAAGAGAGAGAGAGAGAGAGAGAGAGAGAGGGGGGGGGGGGGGTGGGGGACTGTATGGGGTCAAGACGTGGTAAGAAATCGAAGAAATTAAATTGGAAGACATAACTTACTATCACGTTGAATTGCCAAGCCATGAACTTTGGATGACTCGGTAGTCAACGGGGTGTTGACATAAGTCGTTGAGAATTTTCGAGTCTCCATTCCCGTGACAAATACTACTTCACTGTTAGTCCAATTTAGAGAATAAAGATTATACAACATAATTCATAAAGTGATTGCTAACACATCAATTTAAGTCACATTTTCTGACAAGCAAAAAGAAAAAAATAAGGTCATCAGCGTTTTTGGCGTCTATTTACTCCAAAATTATCTGTCAAATTAAGAAAGACAAAAAAGCCCCCCCCCCCCGGTCCTGGATCCGCCCCTGTCTGGTCTTGTCGTATCTGCGTTTTTATGATGATTGTTTTCACTTGTTAGAAACTTTAGACACAGACTTGAACCCCAGGACAAATCATTCTGGATCCGCCAATGAATGTAGTATAATTCTAATGTAATTATTATTATACATATTTTCTCTGCTTCTTTTCATTGTTGTTTTTTTTTTGTTTCAAATATTTTTATTAATATACAATTTGTCATTTTTGTTATGTTTATCAGCTCTATAATGCTTATTGATGTATTTACATTGTTCCACATGGCTCCAATGGAAACCAGTCTTGTAACTCTTTGGGCTTTTTAACCGTGTATAAATAAAGATATCAGTCAATCAATCAATCAATCAATCAATAGGTCAATCAATTTCCAAGCCCACGCCTTTACTTTGACCATTTAAAATGTTGTTAACTCACCCTGGTATCGCCGCAATGTACTCCACATCTACTGGGATGGTATCGACCAGGGTTTGTAAACCCGTGAAATCCAAGTTCATGAATATTATCCGAGAGTTAGTTGAGCATGCACAGTAAATCTTCCGGGCTGTCTCGTCAATGGCAATTTTTCGGGGCCCTTGAGAGAAAGAAAAGGAAAAAAACCCCGTATATTATCGCACACGGTTAACTTTGTAAAGTCGTACGTGTGGCAGCAGCCTTCAACCACTGCGGCGGATCGGGCGAGGGGTACGCGGAGGGATTGGGCACCGGGGCATGTGCCCCGCCTCAACGGCAAAGCCCAGTCTGAAATATCGAAAGTACACTTGAAGTAAAAAAAAAGAAAAAGAAAAAATAAAGGTGCCCCTAATTTATTTCCAAGCCTTCCTTCAATGTATTTTTCTTGTATCGACACTTCTTGTGTCCATTTTACAAACGAATTTTATTCATATGAAAAACATATATCCAGTGGTTAGGATCAAATATTGATTTATCGTGGTTTATGAAAGGACTATCAGGTCTAGATGTGTCAATATTTGCTGACAAGAAAAAAAAAGAATCAGTGTTACGATTCAGCTATGCTCGTCGAAGTTTGATAACGATTGACACCCCCCCCCCCCCGCCGAAAAAAAATAAAAGGGCACGGGGCACGTGTCCCTTTGACCCTGTTATCTACCGCAAGAAAGGAAGACTTTTTGCCAAAAGGGGTCAAAGATTGATTTCCAGGTTTTGGTTATTCACTTTCAAATTTGATTAGTAATTGCTTTTACCTAGACAATAATCCTGTATGTCCTTACAGTGCTGCGAAGTTCCATCGAGTTTTGAACGGCAAACCTTGTATCGCCCAACGATGTCCGTCCCGTCTGGGGTGTCTACCCAAAACACCTCACCGTTGAGGGAATCGTAAGCGACAGACTCAGCCTTGTATTGAATGCCGAGGTTCAGAGTCGAGAAGGAGATGGTAGGAAGGTTAGATATCTTGATGGTACCGTCACACTGGTCAACTGCAAGAACCTTCAATGAAACTGAGGAAGAAAAAAAAAACCGTGATTTGCTTAGGGGACACTGGCACCGGTGGGCGAGGGGAGGGGGGGGGGGGGGGGGGGAGGGTACCGGTCTTGCACAGTCACACCAACATGACCTACGCCAGACCGAACAAAAAATTACATTGCCACCAATATGGCCAAGAGTCAGTCGGTTTGGAGTCGGTGTGGGGTCGGTTTGGCGGTGTGACTGTCAGTGGCGTATCCAGGGGGTGGCGCAACAGGCGCGGGCGCCCTCCCCCCTACTGGCCGTCGTAAAAAAAAAACTAGCAAAAAAAAAAAAAGTTGTTCATTAAATAGGTTTCAAAATTGGTCACATATAGGATTATTTTGCATCTCACCCCTTGCCTGCGCCCCCCCCCCTATGGGAAATCCTGGATACGCCCCTGACTGTGGTATTACTCGGTGAATGAAATTCGAATTAAAAAGACCACCGACTTGGGGGGTATGGAAGGGAGTCGCATACTTTTTACATACCTTTCGTTTACTTAAAGTAGATATTTCTAGAAAATCACAAATATGGCAATTAATGTATCACTAGAAACTGGGAAGCTTACAGATGGCAATCTTATAAGTTTTATGTCAACTGCGTATCTGGTGATTATAAAAACAACACAAATAAAAGCTCTTCTCAGCATCTGGAATATCCGAGGATTCGCCAGAAATATAGCGATGTTTTGATGTCGTCACACTCGGGATCGATCCTGCTTAAGCAGACGACGTCCTATAATGAATGAACGTAATTGCAATGCAATTATTTATCAAATTATAAAGAGTTTGGTGTATTTAACATGACCTTATTTCACACCATTATAAAGGGAAAGTGAAACTGATTCTGATAGCTAAAACCGTTTGATTGTAAATACATAGGAGAAGGGTCAATGATCAATGAAATAAACCCCACTTTCAAATTGAAAAGCCCTCCGAATAATAGCAGGATGGTATTCGTTCCCTCTTGAAACGCCGAACATGCCCCGGTGTAAACAGCTGAAAATACAATGGCGTCTTATTTTGTTTACAAGTGACTGATTCCTTTATTTTTTTAACGCTGCATTTTTCATCAAAATAATACCATACACGAAGTTAAGAGTGAGGCAACAGACTAACATTAAGACTGACGCAAGTGAAGGAAGAGAAATAAGAGAGAGGAGATGACAAAATAGGCTCTGAAAAATGTGTAAGATGTTATGGGACATCGTCTGCTTAGCCAGGACTGGTCCAGGGTGTGTCGTCACATATCTCAGCAGCGTTCGAGGAGCTCTTCAGCTGCTATATCGGGGGCTGTATTTTACCGTTTTATAATTGATAATAATCATTACTTCAAATGTTTCCAAGCGTTGAATTTGGATAACCTTGTTTAATTTATGCCATCTATGCAATAATAAGTATTAAGCCAATATTTAAAATCATCAACGTTCTACTTTAATTGGTACGTTATGTTATCAATACGCGGAGTGGTGAGTAGACAATTTGCTCTAAGACATGATCACTGCTGCTTTCAAACTTGCATTTATTCGCTTAAAGTTTCTGTAAAATCTGAAATGCTTGCACAATATATCCCATGCATTGCTGTTTTAAATGACATGTAACAAAATACAACTATTATTATAGACAGCATTCCCCTCATTAATTAATGATATAAAATATTCTTACGAGATGACGGATTTGCAGATATAGTATGAAGTGTAGTTCCAGGAACTGTTGTGGAAGCAGTCGTAGAAATGGGATCAGTTAATGTCGTAGTAATGTCTGTGGTAGGTTGGCTTGTGGTAGGCGTATCTGTGGTGGTAGCTTTGTTTGTTGCAGACTTTTCAGTGGTGGGGTGAATTGTTGTAGGCTTGAATGTAGAGGCCTCTGTTGTAATATGTTGGGTGGTTGTTTGCATGTCTGCTGTTGTAGGTTTGGATGTTGTTGGTACCTTTTGTGTTGTAGGTTCCCTTGTCGTTGGAGTTTCTGTGGTAGGTTGAGTTGTTGTTCCTATGTCCGTATTTGTGGCTAAGGATGTTGTCGGTGTGTCTGTAGTAATATGATCAGTTGAATTTCTTGGTTCATTTGTTATCAAAGTTTGTGTGGTTGTAGCTTCGCTTGTTGTTCGAGGGTTTATATTCGTAGAGTTGCTTGTTGTCGGAGTTTCTGTGGTTATAGATGTGTTTGTTGTTGGGGGATTCATAGTTGTAGATTCGCTTGTTGTTGGACCTTCAATGGATTTGGAGGCTGACGTTGAAGCGATGCCCGTATTCGTATTCGCCGTGGGCGTGCGTGTTGTCCCCACACTGATAGACGATGACGTTGGAGAAGGACGATCTGTCATTGACGACGAAGTCGTCTTCGGAGAGGATGTCGAACTTATCGGCATTTGTTTGGTGGTGGTACTCGAATTTCCTTCACTTGAGCGAGAGGTAAGGATCTTTGTTCCTGGGATGGTCGCACCCCCTAGCGATCAATAAGAATGACGAATTAAAAATTTGTAAGTCAGAATACAGGCAATGAATATTTATTATTCCACAATTTAGGGTTTTTAGAAATATCCACCCAAAGTTTACAACACCAATTTATTCTTTACAAATAAAATAAGAGGATGAAATATGTCTCTACAAAAAAATTTATATAATTTGAATATCTGTTAAATCCAAAAACGAAATGCACTTACAAAACAAAGAAATACCTTTAAAAGCAATAAAGATGACGAAGAAGAAGAAGAGAAGAAGAAGAAGGAGGAGGAGAAGAAGAAGAAGAAGAAGAAGAAGAAGAAGAGGAAGAAGAGGAAGAGAGGAGGAGGAAGAAGAAGAAGAAGAAGAAGAAGAAGAAGAAGAAGAAGAAGAAAAAGAAAAAGAAGAATTAAAAGAAGAAAGAAAATAAAGAAAAGATACACTGTAAAAACTAAAGTGCTACTTTTAGGGGCATGTATAGTGACTGCACCTGAAATGCTGTTTATACGCACAGAGAATTTTTTACAAAAATTATGTAAAAAGTTATGTTAAATAGGAACTCCATAACTTTTTTGTAAAATTTACATCTATATGTATGTAATGGGGTTTTTACAGACCTGTATCAATCAGATAGGATTATTTACGTCTGGGACCGACCTTTAACCTCACCATCCGAAAGAGGTGACTCAGTCTCGAACCTGGGTCCGCTGAATCAGTTTATAACTTCCACTGGTAGCTGGATTACAGGCGCACGCCACAACGCCCAGTTAAACAAAGTGCAAGCTTTTATATACCCCTTATAATTTTGTTATGCATTTGGTGACAGTTAGTGAAATCGGGCCACCCCAAACCATACGCTACTAAAAATTCATGAATATTCATATAAGTGTTTTCCCCAATATTGGGGGAAAAGTACGAAAATGCATATTTTACAAAACCATTTGCAAAACATTTTACTTAATGACGACAAATTACATTGTGCATGTTAAATAAACTTAACGAAATGGGCAATATTGCAAAATCTTTATGAAGAAATATCTTACAGCGTTATTTTGCAAGATTTGTTCAGTCAGTTTTACATAACTGTGTATCAAAATCATGTTAATGTCAACTGACATTCGTAAAATGTATTTTATACACAATAGTTTACAAAACATTTCACTTAATGATGACTTATAACATCTGCATGATAATATTCCCTTTAAAATACTTAACACATTTTACATAATAGGAATTTCTTTTGCAAAATGAATTTTACTTAAATAGTGCTAAGTAATGTTACATAAAATTTCACATTTTGCATGAAACATAATATGCGAAATATAATTCATTACAAATATTTAGTAAAATACTACATAAAAACATTCATTTCAGACAATTTTTCATATATTAAGTAAAAATTTTACAAAAGGAAGTTTACATAATGAAATATTAAGTAAATATTTCTCTGTGTGTAGCACTTGTAGGGTGCTAATTTACCAGCAAAAAAAAATGTGACCGTGGCGAGCCTCGAACCAGGTTCCGCTGATTGAGAGGCGCTGACGTTACCGATGGACTAACGAATGCTTCTTGCAATCCAGTTTAGTCATGGGAGTCAAGTAGATAACATGAACTATGTGGTGTCGTAAATTCACTATGTAACAATATGATCTGCTCTAAATCGTACGATGTCAGTTAGTCTAGCGGTAATGCCAGCAATTCTCGATCAGCGGACCCTGGTTCGAGGCTCGCCAAAATCATTTTTTTAATGAATGTTTAGCAGTTTGAGGAACCGGTCCAGCTCCTGTGAAAGTGCTGAAATAGCACGCTGTGTGCATTCAATAGCACTCTGAGTGCAGTCCCTATGCATGCCCTCAAAAAGTGCTATATACAGCACTTCAGTTTTTACAGTGTAGGAGAAATTGAAGTAAAAGATGAAGTAGGTATAAAGAAGAAGAAAATAAGAGGAACTAGAATAAAAAAGAATCAATACTAACGCCTGACGCAGTAATTCCTTCTCAAACTCTGATCAGTAATACGATCTCCATTATGTGAACACATTGTGCTTTTGCAGTGTTGGAAGAGGCAATCTGAATGATAAAAAAAAATAATAATAGTAAGTGAGCAAATTAAAAGAAACCAGAAACGTAACAAATATAGGGAAACACTAACATGATATAAAACTCATTAATCATACTTTTTTGTCGCACATTTTTCTTACTTCCTAGAAGAAATTAATGTTTTTGCTGCTCTCTATAAACTATCATAACCCAATGCAGCAAATTATCAATCTGAGATTTTTATTCTTCAAAAGAAATTTGTTGACAAATTAATTGATGTCTCCTTCTGTTGAACATGTTACACAATATTATTGATGACCCGGCGTGATTTTATTCTTCCGATGATGGGAGGTATACATTTAATTTGTACAGCTGATCTGTCCAAAAGGGAGATCCGACATATTTGTCTTTCATTAAAATTACCGCGATCATACGAGACGGGGTAGTCATAGTAATGAGTATGTTCAATTCAATTATGACAATTCTGGTACTCAAATTTTCCAGTTTTGCTCAAAGTTTGCTTGTCATTTCTTCTGGTTTTCATAGCAATAAATGAGTAAATGTACACATTACCATCTACTTTCGCCGCTGCCCTGCACGTATGACAAGCGTTAATTTAATAAAAAATAAAGTTTGCCCAATCTAGATGTTGAAAAGAGACTTTTCATTTGATTTAAAACTTGAGATTTCAATGGCACATAATCGAATAAAATTGTAACCTGATCTAATATTGACACTGCCACAGTCACGCTAACGCACATCAGCTTCACACACACCCTTTCGCCCACACACGTACGCTCATCCGCCTATCATATACCTGATAAGAAATGACCAACGCCCGTTACATTCTTGTAAGACCGAATAGACCCTATGCAACCACCACGTGCTATGACTGTATGAAAAGAAAATCACAGGAAAATAAGTGTTTACAACTAGGTAATGGCGATAATAACATAATAATACCGATATAACATTGCTTATTCATATGGAATTTACTGACTGATTGACCCCCCCCCCTATTTGACTCATTACTAATTTCCATTTTACATATCAGTTAATTAAGTACAAACATGACAAAATATATTTGGATTCGGGAGATTGCAATCATTTTTCATGTCATGCAGGATATTTTCTTTTTGCACTGAGAAATTATCAAATGACAAAGATTGAGATATGTTATTTTTGTTATTTTCCACTGTCATGACTGTACTGTACACAATACGCCCAACTCTGTTTTGAAAAAAGAGAAAATCCTGCCATTTGTGAGAAGAAGATAAATATGAATTAATGTTCAATTACTGATAAGATATGATTCTTATCAATAACTGTTTTCATGATATCTCTTAACGATATCAAGTATCATTACAATGAACTCAAAATAAAGATTCATTAACATAACTGTGATTTATTTTTAGTTCCTAAAACAAGATCTATCATATAGGATTTGAAGGTTTGCATGGTGAAGTTGTAGTTCAGAAAAAAGGTTTGCGGTACAACCATGTGAGTTGGAATAACTCCACGTTCCGGTCAGAATGCTCTGGCCGTCGTCAGGAGAATGACCGGAACGTGGAGTTATTCCAACTCACATGGTTGTACCGCAAACCTTTTTTCTGAAGATCTATCATGTAACTATTTGGTGGATTGAGAGCTTGAGGGGCCGATATACCCCATCTTGCCCATTCAAATGCACTTGAGGAGAGTGGTACTTACAAAATGTCAGAAGGAACAAACGCATTGAAAGCATCGTGATACCTTTTATCGATATCTGAAATTAAAAAATAAAACACAGAATGGATGATCACGAATTATGATCCACTTTTGCCCTCGGCTTAATATTTCATCAAAGGTAAATTGGGTTGGGGCTCGGGGTGCGATTGGAAATCAGTGTTGGTTCCGGTGTTGGATTTGGAAATTGGACTATAGTGTTAGATATTAACTATTTGCATACGGAAACCGGGTGGTCCCTGTATTAAGCCCATATACAATTATTCACAGAAACAATATATATACATATATTATGATGTATATGTAATTCCAGAATGGCAATGGCTCCTTGATGTCACTTTCTGCGTTTCAAGCAAATGCAAACTACAAATAATGAGGAGACACGCTAGCAAATTCCAAAGTCTGATTAATTTGCAAGGATAAACTGAACTCTGGCTATAGACCTTCCAATTCCATTTGGCCAAACTGTCAGCACTGAATGTGTAGATTCGAACCGATTTTACTGTACAAATTGCCCGAAATTTCATTCACAATCTTGCTCTATATAACATTTGGTAGTTCCATACACAATATAACATTTTTTAATTATTTGTATACAATATTTTAACCCACATGGCACATTAATACGAATTTATAGAGATGACAGAGATAAAAAGTTTAAATACGGGCTTTGGGTATATGAAAACGGATGTTTCTTTTAATTGTCATGTATTTCATCATTTGCGCAAGTTGCGCCTTAAAGACCTCAGCCTGACCGAATTTTGAAATATACCCTTTATTCATCCACGGGGAGCTATATATTTTCTGAACAAATTGAAACCAACTTCATGAGATTCCGTTTCCTGTGGAATGAGTAACAGCGTCCCGAATGTTGAGCCCCGGTGGTTTTTCTGACGAGGGCCCCGTCTCTGAGGAACGCTACTTTGCGGGGGGTGAAAATTTGATGACGACATATCGTGTGGACGCACTCGGAGCTGTATACATGACATGTCGTCACACGTCTAGCGACCCCCTGCAGTTTCCTCTGTTGTTACGCCATAGGGAGGGGGCGGACCAAAAAAAAAATTTTTTTAATTTTTTATGGATAAACGGAGACGAAAATTTATGAATACCCAGGGTAATTATATTCTTTGTTTACTAAACTTTACGTCAATATATGGTTGTTTTGAGTCAGGCTGAGGTCTTTAAGCATTTGACCATCAAGTGGATTCGGCGCCTTATAAATCTTATATATTATTATTATTATTATTAAAAATCTTCAAGGTGGTCATAATTACAATTGGAATATACAACACATAGGCTTTCTTGAATCAATTTATATCACAATTATCTTAACATCAGCTAAAGCTACTACTAATATTAAAAGAAAATAATAATTCTAAATGGTTTGAAACAGAAATAACAATTGATAAATGAAAGTAGTATACTCACCATTTTTCTATTTCTCCAAATATTTTCATTCGCGTCCAAATAGCATTAAAAGTCGAGCACAGGCCAATAAAATCTTCACGAAGAATTATTCAGTTACAGCTGCCGAGGTGAATGTGCAAATTGTGTTGCAAGCAGAAGTCCCCGAAAGAGATGATCGATTAATGGGTTCGTCGGATATATCCTGTGATTGGTTGTCGTGTTTTAATGCCACTCCCGTAGCAACGGTGAATCTAGACTTGAAAGGGGGGGGGGGGGGGGGGGGGAGGGGGCGAAATGTTTGAAAACTCGCTCATTTTGTCTGAGGCCCTTGATTGTCATGATGATACATTCAACTGCATTACATGTCGATTGCAGCAGCAGCTGCAGGAAGCTTGATTTGTCAAAATGCGACAAGTAATGCTGTACAGTAGCAAGCTAAAAGAACTGAGGGGGCAGTCAGAGCATAGGCATAAAAACGGGGTACAATATTGCTAAAAACTTGCGAGAGAGCAAAAAAAATTAGAATAATTTTTTTTTTCAAATAATTATATTCTGCAGGTAATATGAATTTTTGCTTTCCTCTATTTTTTGTTGTTAGCGTGAACTATCTTTGGTGGACTGCAAAACGATCTGTCTCTATAGAACCGTGAATGATAATTTTAAATAATTGATGAACCTGATCTCATAATCAACTTGACTGATTTTATGACTGTAATGTGTGAAGTAGAAAATGCATCACAACGTTGTTATTGTCAATGTCATTATGTGCAAGCTGTTTTTGTGAACGCGCCTTTTCTGTTTGTGAGTTAGCTTTTTCATTTCTGTCAAGCTATAGAAATGTCTCCACGATGCTTATAAACTATGTATGTCTAGAAAGTTATTATTATATTTCTGTTTTGTCCATTCTTCCACTTGTATCATGAAAGTCCTTGAATACATTTTAAAATTTCAATGACTACTTCACAGGGGCGTCGATCCGTTTTTCTGATGGGGGAGGGGGGCAAGGCAGCCTTATAGTACCCTTCATTATTTGTTCACGCCTTTAAATCACCAGCTACTCCACGGTTATATGAGGCAGGGAAAATGAGAGAATTTGCGAAATTGAAGTCTGATCGTAATGTATACCTTTTATATTTTATTGTTTAGAAGGTTTAATTTCCCGAGTTTCGCATCATTTTCCTTATTTTAGTTCACACTTCTGGATTTATAAGGGGGGGGGGGGGGGGGGGTGGTGGTGTATGTTTGCTCTCCCAAAATTTTCTGGGCAAAGGGGTGGGCGCAACTGCCTCCCCCCCCCCCCCCTCAACTCATAATCGACACTCCTGCTACTTCATCACCACACTAATTGCATGAATACTATATCAAACTCATAAATTGGAATAACATATTCCAAACTATTGTTCGGATAGTTTTCATTGCCATCCGTTTCAATCTATCGACGCTTGTAATGCAATATGTGAGTCGATACTGGTTACTTTGTCAGCGTGTATAATTAAGTGCTGTGTAATGAAATATAACTCTTTAATATACATTAATCACTCTTTGAAAGTTACCTAACTTGTAAGTAACATACTATGTCTAAATAATCCGGCACTAATGTCCTTTGGCAAGATATTAATCTACATTTGCCACCCTCCACCCAGGTGTAGTAAGTGGGTACCTGGTGGGAATTTATTCCTTGAATGCTTTTAGCGCCTTAGGGTAGCTCGGCTAAACCCAGGGTAATAGTAGTACTTTCCCGCGCCTCGGAATAGGCTACCCAGATAGCTGGCGCGTTATTATTATTATTGTATAGTTCTGCATTATCAAACGTTAATACGAAATGACCTTGAGTAGACTTATATATTCCATTGACTTCAACATCATCACAGTAATATTGCATGAATATTTCCTTTAAAAATCATAAGATTACATACATATATATTTATTATTAAATATAAATAGTTTTTGTAGATGTATTTTTAATTATGCTTTAGCCATATGAATAATAGATTCCGCTTCGTTTATGATAATTAATAATTAATAAGCTGGAGGTTAAACAATAGGCTTGGGTACGTGCAGATGTCGTTCATGAATATGAATAAACATTTACTGAGTTTCAATTATATTATCCTTTTAATTTCCTGTTACATCAAACTAACATTGTGTAGAAACATTTGATAGGAAGCAGAGGGATCTTGCAGAGTTAATGGAGTGTGAACATTTAAGGACAGTGGCGTAGCTACAGGAGGCACATACCCCCCCCCCCCCCTCCCACCCACAATCGGATGGCAGGGGAAAAAGGGAAAATTAAAAAAAAGAGAGAGAAAGAGAGAGAAAGGGGGTCAGGAGCGGGAGAAGGGGGAAAAGGACGAGAAAAGAAGACGATATGAGCCCTTCCCGCACCTTCCTCCTAAGCAGTGGGCTTGTAAATTCGCGTTGAATTTTCCAAGTAAGACCAATCCCCCCCCCCCCCCCCCACCCAATGGTGCCAATGCCCCCTCAATGGTTGGACTCACGCTACGCCACTGTTTTATAAGGACATCTTTTTTTTTCTTTCGGTATGAAGATATATCAATTTCAAGGTACCGAGTAAGAACTGTTAAAGTCATTATTTTGTTCTGATAGGAGAATTCAATTTAGACTAAGTAAAACATATGAAACAATCAAGAGATGGTGAGCCTGTAACAGAGATAGAGGAGAAGGTGATAGTGAGATGAATAATTGAGGAAAAACCCGAGAGAAACGGAGAGAGAGAGAGAGAGAGAGAGGTATATATATATAGAGAGAGAGAGAGAGAAAGAGAGAAAGAGAAAAGAGAGCTGGAGAGAAAGAGTCAGTGAGTGAGCGAGTGAGGGAGGGAGAGAGACAGACAGAGAGAGAGAGAGGGGGGGGGGGGGGGAGATTAAAAGCCAAGTAGATGAGAAATTGAATATTTGCTCAATGACATTTACTTCGCTCCAATATTATAATAGAGAAAGTTCATTCAGACGAATACAGCGTGAGACATGCACAAACGGTCAAACAGAGAATTAAAAGCAGAGATTATCAAGGCATCCCTACGAGCTATAATGGAGTTCGTGAATAACATTAATCCACACCACTATTATTAATAATAATAATAATGGTGGCTTCTTGTATAGCGCTCATGTCCGTCACGTTGTGGCGCTCCTGGCGCTTCATTATTACCCCGGTCATAGCTTATATTAGCAGCCAAATATGTAGCGCTCAAGCATATCGGGTACCCATTTACACCTGGGTGGAGAGTGGCAAATGTGGATTAATGTCTTGCCAAAGGACGTTAGTGCCGGGCTAGGATTCAAAGTTCTATGTTCATAAATCTTTCTCCCTTGAATTATTATGACCCTCTTCATATATTTCTAGTTGTAATTGATTTTTCATTACAAGGGAAATAAAACCTTCATACATGACGGAACAGACATCCTTTCTCCCCCGACCATCTCTCTCCCTTTCTTTTCTTTCTCTCTCTCTCTACCTCTCCCTCTCTCTATCTCTCTCCCTAACCCCTCTCGGGCCTCTATGTCCCTGTCTCTGTCTGTCTCTGTCTGTCTCTCCCTTATCCTTCTCTGTCCTCTCTGTTTCTGTCTGTCTGTCTATCTGTTTCTATCTCTGTCTCTCTGTCTCTCTCTATCTCTCTCACTAATCCTTCTCGGTCCTCTCTTTTTCTGTCTGTCTGTCTGTCTGTCTCTCTCTGTTTCTCTCTCTATCTCTCTCCCTAATCCCTAAATTATTAGACCAAGCTTCTGTAATAAATGTACTATAATATGCATTAAACTAATGTAAATGATTTGTCTTTGTATTTCATTGAATGAATAACAAATTCCAGCAATTGTACCTTGCTTTTATATTTTATTTCCTTCTCACTACAGATATAACACTATCATTATAACCATTCTTGGTCTAATAATTTTTTTCATGGCTGTATAAATACGCTATAGAGCGAGAAATATAACATGCATTAGAATCATTGATTGAAAATGCAAACAATATATAACTGCGGTACAACCATGTGAGTTGGAATAAAAATGAGTTATTCCAGTTATTCTCACATGGTTGTACCGCAAACCTTTTTTTTTTTTTTTTTCTGAATTACAAATTCACCATGCAAACCTTCAAATCCTATAATATATAACTGACATGAATTGTTGATGGGTTAGCTAAAAGGACAAAAGAAACGTACAAGAATCATCGATTGACAATGCAAAATACACTATAATTGTAATAAATTATTGATGCATGAGGTAAAAATAGAAAAATGAAGAAGAAAGGAAAGATTGAAAGCTGATCGAAAGCTGATGTTTTATTTATTTCCACGTATACATATGTCGCTTTTCCCATAACAACAGTTTTAATAATTTCGCAAACCTCGTTTAGTTGCTGAACCAAGAATGGTTATTTGCAAGTTGGTCAGGGTCGTTCAAAAAAAAATGTTCAAATTATGTTTGAAATTTCTTCCCGCGACATGCAAACATAGGACTTCAACTGTTTTGTTTTGTGTTCAGCTTTTCTTTGAATGAGATACTTAAAGGGAAATAAGCCCGTCTTTAAAATTGACCTGAACGGTGGCAGAACATCGGAGAAACAGAGAAGTGCAAAGTTTATATGAATAGACGAAGAATAAAAAATATACGAATATGGACATTTTAGATCTTTACGGAGACCCTCCCTATATCACTTTCGGTCATCCTTGAAATCATAAATTCTGTTTCAATCGTTAATAAGTGTCCATTCTTTTCTCAATCATTTTGATAGAACAGAAAATTTCGCCGGGGAACGGTAAACGTGGTAAATAAGAAAACATAATCTGGAAAACAAGGTTTGAAATATTTGATGGTTTATTTTACCTGACTGCTAAGAAAGCATGGGTAAGCTTGTAAGTAAAGAACGAGGGGACCGACGACTTTAAGTCCTCTCCGAGGGACTTGGTATGAGGATTAATAAGTCCCCTCAAAGGGACTTGGTAATGAGGATTAATAATTTTTTTCCAAGGGATTTGGTACCTTTATATAATCATTGTAACTGAACAGGCTACTCTGGATAAAGAATTGATATGAATGAATAAATAAATAAATAAAATTAATGCCTCACAAAAGGCAACTGGCACATCCACTTGGTTTCGAACCGGGATACTCTAAGTTACGACACCACTGTTCTACCACTGTGCCATCGCGCCTCCTGAAAAAAGCCCGGAAAAAAAGAGCGAGAGAGAGAGAGAGAGAGAGAAAGAAAGAGAAGGAACGAAGCTACAAGACAGAGAGGCTGAGAGGCAGATTTAATTTGATTTGATTTGATTTTAATTTATTACGTCATTATGAAACACGTATAGGGACAAAAAGCGTACGGGCATAAATATATCGCACAAAGTTACATAAACAGAGAGTGTATGTATCCATGAATAATATTTTTTTTCCGCTTCGATTAGCAAATTATTTTGATTATCCTTAATAACAAAGAGATCGATTGCAATCCGCCTGCACGCAGGGTCAATCATTAAATCAACGGACGTGAAAAGTAAACGTTATCATGGTTATGCATTTCTATTATGATACTCTCGTGAAGGCTCTGATTATAGCAACTCGAGCAGACATATAATCGTGTTTATCTAAGTAATTCATTGTCATTACATCATCATGCTTTATGAAGCAGAAACAGGTAATGATAACTTTGAGACTATCAAAAGTCGTATTATGCTGAATTAAAGTTGCAATCACTAGTGATTGATTATTTCATATTTATACACCTCATACATAGATTCTTATTCACGGATTGGTCAAAACTATATCACATGACACGGCGCATCTCAATCTACCATTGCGTCAGAGGGTTTTGGCGCTCTATCAGTTGACTAAGGTCAAATGATAGAACACCAAAACTCTGTGATAGAACGCGTAACCCCTCCGCGACTTTTGCACACACGTACGTACACCCTATTTGGTTCAGGTTTTAAGCATAGACGGGTTTAAGAGCGCTTTCGCGAGTTGCTAGGCTTTACGCGCAGCGCGTAAGAATTCAACATTTGTTATAGCTAGACCTACAGCTAGACCTATTAATGAATCAATGAAAAAAATGAGGTATATAAATCAAATATGGACTGCTTTGTAATCGGATGGTGGTGGAAATTATCACTCCCTCGGTGGTGTTGATACCGCCTTGGGAGTGATAATTTCCACCATTCTCACGAGCAGTCAATATTTGTATATACTATACTCCAGCTTGATACCGTATAGTAATTTCTAGCTCGTGTCTCCAACAGGCGTATATCAAAGACATTATTAATTCAGTAAAATAGTCTAAAAATATATAGAATATACATTTTTAAAAAGGCCACATTGTTAGCAAAATAAGTAGGCCGTACAGTTTGGGAGACTACTGTTATTTGGACAATATATATTCTCCTTTAACTGGTTAACGGGACAAGTTCGGTATCAGTGAACCTTTTGTGAAGTAGTTAATAAAACATTCTTCACAAATGTTTGTTTTTGTTCTAGCTGGTATCAGCCAAGTTGAGAGTCATGAAAAGAGTTTAAAAATTTATATTCTGATCATTAAAAGAGGAGTTATGAAAGAATAGACTTTATTTAATGTATGTGCTGATATATCCCATCAAAACTTTATGGTTGAGTGAGCAAGCCAGATGAAATTAAAAGACTCACCGAAAGTTAGTATATTCACATATATGAAAATTTCCTAACAATATTTTTAAACATTTGGGGATAATATTTCCAACTGTCAATTTTTTTCTGGGAAGGAAATGACATTTGAGATGAGTAATTTTAGTGCAAACACAAATTTGAGCTTACGTACCTATTGGATTTTATGTACGATTTTGATTTTTAAAAGAAATGTTAGTCTAATCGGCAAAGTCACTACCATAATGGACTTTCTCTCATTTATAGTTACGGGGACATCCATTGTCCGCCGACTGTCCCTGACTGTATAACGGCCCAGATGGTCATATCGAGTACGAAGCTAATAATGAAATGAACCCTTCTTTGTACACGAAATGATACAATTAATTACCACACACAAAGAGCTTGAATACACACTTTATAATGATTGAATTTTCTTACCCTCTGAAAATTCCGAATTTGGATTGATATAAGAAACCCATATCTTTACGTATAATTACACAAATATCAATTTATTTTATCAAATAAAACCAATAACACAGTTGGATTCACGTAGGGGGAATATTCGGCACGCTAGGTCCCCACTGAAATAACAATTCATTCACTATTTGGGCTCTACTTGTCTTCTTAAGGACAGTGGAAATAAAGCGTTTTTGAAAAGTTTTCGCGCCCTCCCCATCTTCAGACGATCCTGCCTCCGCATCTGTCGGATGAATAGTAAGTTGAAATCCAAAAACTTTTAATTACACATTATTGCTCATGAAAAATTTAAAACCGTTCACTGCACTGCAAGACCATTATATTATCACTCATAAATTATGAAGCACTTTAAACTGTATGTGAACGTAAAGTCACCACTGCAAAATCAGTCTAAGTTCTAAATCCCAATAATTGAAACATTGACACATCTGTATATCACCATGGTTACATAGCTCAGATCACTATTTGACAGACTGTATTGTAGAGATTGTCGCATTCTTTGTCCTGCCATTTGTTATCTTCCTCAACGGCAACGCAACCCTGGGATGTCCCTCCATTCGGTTGGTCAGGCAACCAATCTGTTTAAAAAAAAGAGAAATCATGTATGCATAAAGACATTGTAGCAGTGCACGTTTCATTCACCAGCACACAAATTGATG
Organism: Heliocidaris erythrogramma; assembly: GCA_025617745.1. Lineage (NCBI taxonomy): Eukaryota > Metazoa > Echinodermata > Echinoidea > Camarodonta > Echinometridae > Heliocidaris > Heliocidaris erythrogramma. Next base: position 13,054,004 of record CM046857.1, on the reverse strand, counting down.
ATAGATATTTTCCGAAAAATATTGTGAATGATAATAATAACCCCTTATTTTTTATTTCAAAGAGATTTATGTATTACAAAAGCCTTCCTTTTCGCGGTAGTTTAACGAAGTTTCATCTTTTGTTTTTGCGCATCTTGACCAAAGCGGTACTAACTTTTGGATATATAGCAGTTTAAAATCGAAACATACCCCTCGTGTGAAAAGAAATTCAGCCTAGTTTTCGAAAGGTCCAGATCAAGAGTTCAATTGACCGAAAGCTTTTTTGAATAAACCTTCGATCTAGTCCAACTTATGTGTCGGGAATTAAACAAACTGTTGTCGGAAAGCTCGCGAGACCGAAGTGTCGGTCTCACGTGGCTTCGGTCCCTTGAACCTTTTGAGTAATCATTAGAAGGCCGAAGAGACAAAAACGCTTCGGTATAATTGTCGGCCTTCCGTCTTGTGGGAATATCTTCTCCCTGGTTCTTCCCATGTACCTTTGGTCTCATGAACCCTTATCAACCTGGTTGTCCCGGTGTTGAAGTTACCGTGGTCACGAACTATGCACTTACATGAATGTTCTCAAATGCAGCTCTGATTTGTAGCCTCCAGAACAAGCAGACCTGTATAGCGATACCCACCCCCGCATGACCTTGAACTAGATGAACGTTAAACTGAGGCTGATCAGATTAAGATAACCTTGCCTATGCCGTTTTCTTTTTATATTGCTAAGTTTTCAACATTTCTACATAGGGTTGCGTGCATGAGCGACCCCGGTGCCCTTACAACGTTGTGATCGCGACACAAAGTCACGCCACAGATAAATCACTTTAAAGAGGGTTTAGCCTAATACCCCAATCACATCAATGAGCCCGATGCCAGCCCGATTCCAGCCCGACAAAATTAATGTTCAGGAACAAAATATTACATTATCCCTAATGACAAAAAAGCGGTCTGCCTGGAGTCAGTTTCGTGGTATGACCGAGATATATAAAACCCTAAAAAATTGGAAACTCATGTTTGATCGATTGGCTCTCTTGTTAAAGTGTGTTATTCCTCTTTAAACTGATGCCATATCTGTTATAATTTTGCAGTCATGGAATGAGCAGTACATCAGAATAAGGGGCAGGGTAAAATGTGAAAAGTTGCAAAATGCACTGGTAAGCACGTGTATTGTTATGCAGAACACTCTTCTTTCTTTGGCATAAGAAAGAGAGTGATTTTTTTTGTAAATGACTGTGGGGCTAAACTGGTAATCCATGAATGCCAAATTCTAAAGAATCCTGAAATGAAATTCATTTACAATCTAAGTTTCAAACATGAAAATAAACATGAAAAAATTGAATTTAAGCTTTGAAGTTGCTCTCGCGTTTTTTCGTATTTACAGAGATGAATTCAGACATGTGAAATGAAGTGTATCGCATGTTTGTTCGAACGCTCAATGCATGTTTGATGGGTGATAACGCATAATTGTTTTAGTGCTTGCATGTTTGTTCAACTTCATGCATGTTCTTTCAGTACGTAGTGCATTTTGCTCATGGAAGATCATCTGAAAAACAAAGCCGTACAACATGACTCTTCAAAGAAAGAGGATTGCAAAGGCGAACAAGAGCAGTGCGTTTTGCAACTTTTCACATTTGACGTTGCCCCTTATTTTGATGTGCTGCACATTCCGTGACTGCAAAATCATAACAAAATAATGGGGTATCATTTTAAAGAGGAATAAATACACTTTCTAATGATATTTAAGATAGCGATGATTATGCCATGACAAGAGAGATATAGTTAATCATATTTGAGTAACTTTTGAGCGGTTTGGTGTTAAAATCTACTTACTTGTATCGCCTGTAGGGATACCCTGCTCGTCCGGAAAGCACTCAAATGCACCATCGGTCTTCCGATCGTTGCAGTTGACCCAGATGTACAGGTCGGACGAAATCCCCAGCAGAGTCTCGACCTCTATGATCTCGGCATCAGTTGCGACGAAGAGCAGCGAAGAGTCTCTCGTGATGGTGGCGTTGAGCGAGACGGGACTGAGGCCGCTGCAGTAGTCTACGGCGTCGTCGAAGACTTGTTGGTTGGGATTCATGTGATAGCACTTGGTTGAAGAGCATTCCCATTCTGAGGTAAAATGAGCAACAGTTTCGCATTACTGGACATGGTACCCCAGTGCTTTAGTGAACAAGTTATACTCTGCCTCCGAAGTGAAGGCAATAAAATTCAATATCAGAGAAGTCGTGGTCTTTTTCATAAGTATAGACAGAACTGCATTTAGCAACACACACAAGTGTGTGGGTATGTGTGTGTGTGGGGGGGGGGGGGGGCGTAGTAGAGAACATGGCTCCCTGCCCCATAACTAAGCTCATCTCATCTATTTTAGTAATTGTTGTGCTATTATTATGACGTTCACTACCTCCTCATACATGTTAGCTGCAGATATCTACTTAAGATATGAATATAGCGATCAATAGGGACTGACGTCTTTTAATACTTGATACAAGTTTTTAGATAAGTATTATTTTCGACAACGAATTCATATCACTGCAATTATATAAGGGGCTCTTTGGTCATTCCTCTGCCGACTGAGAGGCCTAAACTATCTCCTTTAAGGTGCTCCGACATACATGCACGCTCCGGGGACAGCTGGTCTTGGCTTTATTTCGTAATAGATATAGGGTAAGTTTGGGGTTGCAATCGGGTTTAAAGTTGGGTTTAAAGTCAAGTTTAGGGTTAGGATTAGGGTTAGTTATATTGTTTGGCCATGGTATAGAATTCGGTTAGTGTACAAAAATGACGCGGGGAAATTGTCACCGGATGTGTGGTAGAACCTCACTGACTTGTTGCTGACGAAGACTTTACATGTTACTCCCATACTATACGCTGTTATTATTTCTATTCAAATTATAATTATGCGGTAGTTTTCACTAGGAACTTATTCTCTTACCAACAACCTGATCGCAGAGATGTCCTATCCAGCCGTTGTTACATGTACACGTGAAACCCGCCACACCATCAACACAACTACCATTGACACACGGGTTGGTAGCACATTCGTCTATGTCTTCAACGGGTACCCTGCGTTGGAAGATACGTTGTTAAAAACAATCTATCCTCATTCCAGAAAAGGAAATTATTCAATGGTTGAAATATATCCCATCATTCGGCAAAATTGATCCCCCGAACAGTACAAGAAAAAAGCCTACGTTTAAAAGTCTTGCATTGCTCAAAACTCGAAGATCGACATAGGAACTATAATTTAGTTTCCTTGTACATTTGAAACTTTCTGGTATAATCTTTCGCAAATTCCAGGAGTCTGTTCAGTACCAGCTTAAATAAACTGAATGCCTTATCTATTTAAAGGGTCACTAAAATAAAAAAATAATTGCCCATTTTTCGTAGGAAGGTGTCATCAGGAGCCAAAAAATATCCATCACACAATTTTTTATGCATTCAGTCATATTTTATAATCATTTGAAAAGTACATTTTTGCTGATTTACACAGTCATAAGCCCCGCCCCTAAAAAATACCCATCGAAGCGACATCGGGATCACGTGATCTGTGACGCATGAAAAGTAAGGGAAAATATTCCACTAACCTATACCGTGCACGCCCGGAGGCCCCCGGCAGGCCCAGCCCGGTGCCGAGCATGATATTCACCGCATCGACCATTTGCATTGCGTATTTTCGTGTGTTTTATTCCTCACAATAACTTTGATTTTGGGACACAGTTTCATCAATAATGCATAATCGGTGTATAGTTGCGGGCTGTAGCAAGACCCCTAAAGATGGTGTAAGCCTACATCATTTTCCTAAAGATGAAAATCTACGGAAATTGTGGGTCGCAAAGGTAAAGCTCACGCGGGCAGAGTCGCAAGGGCCGGCCAAGTGAGTGGAGTACAATCTGCAGCGATCACTTTGCCGAAGATGCATGATTTTGAGGATCCTGTCCTGTATTCCGAATTTGGCATGAAGAGAAGGATAAGCTAGCTAAAAGATTCAGCTATTCCAACGATCAGACTTGGAGTCAAGTCTTCCAATCTGTTTTTCAACGACAGCAGCTGCAGCAGCTTCATCCGTATATAGACCGAAAATTCTGTCTCTCGTTCGTTAGCTAAGACGACCTAACGAACGAGAGACAGAATTTTCGGTCTATTTCACCCGTAACTCCAGGGAGCTCCAACGCGTTGGAGCTCCCTGGAGTTACTTCACCCACGGCCCTTCACCGTATTCTGCGAAGGGTTCAAACATATAATATGGTCGAATTTCCCCTTGCCACTCGAGCTTCTTTGCCTTCGGGGTCTGATAAATCATCTGATAAATCAGAGTTCGTATCTGCATGGCTCAGAAAAGTCCCCCAACTCGGAATCGCGGGCACTTTTCCTCTCTCTATATAAGTTACTTGAATTCAGCCAAAATCTAAGTCAGTACCAACGTACAATGTAAAGCGAAGTATAAAAAAGTCGTAAGGGAAATAAACAAAACAAACGCGTTCACCAGTCGCTATGTACGAGGGGATCATAGTCACTGCCGTACTAAAGATGTGTATAGGACATTGTACATATACAGACGCATAAAACGGCTGTGCAGGCGCTTATGACCAATGCAAAACTTTCGTTCGGCCAGCTCAGCTGGATGAGAACATTGTTCAAAAGAAAAGCTTAAAAACAAAACAAGAGCTGTATATTTGGGCAAAAGCGTTTTCTGATCTTGTAGAAAATATATTGCTAATGATTATTCACTCCTAAGATTATATTGATCAATTTCCTTTTTTCATAAATTGTCCGTTGAACAGAGGGGTCAAATACCGCATTATATGTGCAATATTATATGCTGCAGCCCGCAGATGTTGTGCCTCTTACTTTTCATACGTCACTTGGGGTGTGGTGAAAATGGATTGAAATTGTCAAAACCCACTATGATTTATTATTTATATTCATTTGCCAGTTTGAAATGAAGGGCAAGATATTCTCCGGTCATAAATTTGCCTATAGAGGGAACATAGATCATTTGCATAGATTATTTGCATAGATTATTTGCATAGATTATTTGCATAGATTATTTGCATAGATTATTTGCATAGATTTGCATTCTTCAGTCCCAGACATGTACTTGTGTGTATTTGGGTGTATACACACAATTGTGTGGGCTGATAGGTCTTAATACATGTATGTGTATTGCACTTTCTCTACACTGTTATCATTGACCATCAAGCTGAGCAGTCAACGATTTAGCAGCATGAGCTGATGAGTTTGAATCTGTTTTAATCCTGGCAATCCTTTGCAATATCGACATTACTTCTAAAGATTTAAAGAAGGCATAGAGGTCAGTATATGATTGTTTAGTGATTTCTAAGATTTAGAGGTAATAATGATGAAAAATAATGATATTTTAGACTGACTTGATACTATGTTGTTTGCATTGGAATTGTACATGGTACATGTTCAAGTTATGTTCAACTGAGTTAATAATGCTCCTAATCATGAAGATATAAAAGATAGTATGGATGATATTAGAGTAATTGTGGCCATAATTGTATTGATTACATATATTTCATTTCATTTGAACTGATATTTGATAACTCTGGTTATGGAGATTATAGTTTGTTTTTCACAAGTTGACCATTGGAAGATTTTCGTACATATGTATAACTTCTTATCGTTACATTTATTGTTATAAGTTAACTAACCTACGCATTTATTGGTTATTCAAAGGGCATTTAACTTATGCTATCTTCATCTTTTCCCCCTTTGATTCCACAGTTTTTACGACTTAAACCAGCCATATACGAGACATAACGTCATACAAAGATCTATGAATCAAGGATAAGCCTGTAAAACCTATGTTTCTTGTAGTACATCGTGAAAGGACAAATAAAGTACAGAAACATTTCTCATCTTATGGATTTAGTCATTCTCATTGACTCTTGCTGTGACAGTAAAAACTCTGCCCATGGTTGGAACTTCTCAAGTATAAACCCCTGGTATTAACTCTTCAAGCAAGTACTCGCCCTCAGTGAAACTCATTCTTTGCACCCAGTATGGAGGGACATGGAAATGTGGAGGACGCGACCAGACCTAGAGAACTTACGGAAAAGGGCAAGCGGTACCAGTACGATACCACGAAGCACAACCTGAAAACCACGTTAAGAGCATACAAGAGGAAAGCAAATCAATTGAGAACAATCCTCTCTGGTGAAAACGACGAAGAAAATATAAAGGATCTTCGAAACTCCACGCAAACCCTCATGGATGAAGCTATAAGTCTTCAAGAAAAACTAGAAGTTATTGCGACTGCTCTGGGAGAGGAAGACAATGGTGAGAGTGCACTCGATGATGCAGAGGATGAGCACAATGAACTAATGAGGCAGACTTTACGCATGCTGGTAGAGTCAGGGCCACCACTACGAGCCCCCTCTGTCCACTTACGGTCACCATCGCGAGCCCCCTCTGTCCACTTAACAGCGGAGCCAGCTGACCTTGCTGCATCCCTGGCAGAAGCATCACCTGTTTCGACATCGATCGCTCAACAGATGAAAGCATCAAGACTCCCCCTTCCTGAACCAGACATTTTTAGTGGTGATCCCCTGCAATTTCCAGGATGGAAGAACTCCATTGACCTGCTCCTAGATGAATCTGGAGTACGCACATCGGACAGATTCTTTTTCCTGAAGAAGTATCTGAAAGGAGAACCCCTGGAGTTGGTGAAAGGTTATGCAATGATTGCTAGTTATGAAGCCTACCACCAAGCCAGGGTAGCACTGGATGAAAGATATGGAAATAGATTCACCATCTCTCATGCATTTAGGGACAAGCTTGACAACTGGCCTAGAATACCAACAAAGGATTCCGCTGGACTGCGTAAACTAGGTGATTTCTTACGGCAGTGTGAAGCAGCAATGACACAAATTGGAAGCTTGCAATGTCTAAATGATGAGAGGGAAAATCGTAAGCTTTTAAGCAAACTTCCGGACTGGATGGTCGCACGATGGTCTCGAAAGGTGATAGACTGGATAGACAAAACTGGAACAGACTTCCCTCCATTTCACATCTTCAGCAAGTTCATTCAAGATGAGGCCAGAATAGCTTGCTTCCCAGTGACTTCTGATTTGTATTCTCCATCCAACAGAAGGCCTGAATCAAGGAAACAAGAGACAAGGAAGCAGGAGAACAAGGCAAGGGGATTTGCATCATCTCGTTCACCCACCTGTTCATTCTGTAAGGGAGATCATCACCTGGATAACTGCAAACTCTTCCTGTCGGAAGACAATAAGTTAGAAGACAGAAAGAAATTTGTTCTGAGCAAGGGCCTATGCTATGGATGCCTAAAACCTGGCCATAGGTCAAAGGAATGCAGAGGTAGATCTACCTGTAGTAAGTGCAAGGGACGGCATCCCACAGTGTTACATGACCCAGATTGGAAGCCAAAGGATGAGCGTTGTAAAGAGTCTAACAGCAATGCTACACATTGTGATGACAAGTCGTTGAAAACCTCAGCAATCGTGCCAGTATGGTTATCACACCATGGATCAAAGGAAATTTTGGTTTACGCTATGTTAGACACTCAATCCGATACAACCTTCATTCTGGATGACGTGCGGAAAGAACTAGGAGCTGCGGGAACACCAGTGAACCTCATTCTATCCACATTGACGAAAGCAAATTCAAGGGTTTCAAGTCAAAGGGTGACAGGACTTACAGTGAGAGGTTTCAGCAGCAGCAACCGCATCGATCTACCCCCAACGTACTCAAGAAGCATCATGCCAGCTAACAGGAACCATATTCCTACGCCCGATTTGGCTGGATCTTTCGCCCATCTGGAGGACATTGCCGACCTCATACCGCCACTACAAGACTGCCAGGTCGGTCTCCTCATTGGGTTTGACTGCCCGAAAGCACTCGTCCCCAAAGAAATCATCCCCTCGGCAAACGATGGGCCATTTGGAATGAAAACAGCCCTCGGATGGAGCATAGTCGGCTCTGCGGGGACTAACGAGGACAACCCCAACGTTCCAATGGGAATCTGTCATAAAGTGACCGTCCAAATTATCTCAGGAGATGTCCAGCTTGAAGGCCAGAGAAGCAAGGTAGCCTTTGCACACAAGACTATTGCGAAGGAAGAGATCATCAGTGTCTTGGAGTCGGATTTCACAGAAAGACAAACAGACAGCAAACCGTACTCCCAGCTGGATTCACGTTTCCTGGAGATCCTCAACAAGAATGTGAAGGTGCAAAATGATGGACATTATGAGACTCCACTGCCTTTCATCGAAGACAAGCCTTGTCTACCCAACAATAGAGCTCTAGCCATCAAACGTATCGGACAGCTCAAGAGAAAGTTTGTACAGGAGCCAGAGTACCACAAGGCGTACACTGAGAAGATGGCAGCTCTTGTCGGCAGTGGGTATGCAGAAATCGTGTCAGAACCCGAGCCGGGAGTACCCGTCTGGTACATTCCCCATCATGGAGTGAGGAAACCTAGCAAACTACGGGTCGTATTTGACTGCAGTGCGTCCTTTAAGGGAGACAGTCTCAATGCACACCTCCTTACTGGTCCAGACCTCACCAATGCCCTTATTGGTGTGCTCTGCAGATTTCGGCTGGATCAGATCGCATTTAGTTGTGACGTGAAAGAGATGTTCTACCAATTCAGAGTTCGAGAGGACCATCGGAACTTCTTCAGGTTCCTGTGGTGGAAAGAAGGTGATTACTCACAACCACTCCAGGACATGAGGGCTACGGTTCACCTGTTTGGTGCCTCGTCATCGCCTGGCTGCTCCAACTTCTGTCTGAAGAGATTGGCAAGCGACAAAGCCACAGAATTTGGAGAGGACGTGAAGAACTTCATTCACAATGACTTTTACGTGGATGATGGACTCAAAAGTGTTTCAACACCTCAACAGGCTATCGACTTGATTGCTCGAACGAAGGAAATGTGCAAGAAAGGAGGACTACACTTACACAAGTTCGTCTCAAACTCCAAGGAAGTGTTGAGTTCTATCCCTCCAGAAGATGTAGTGAAGGATATTGTCAATGTAGAGTTGCTACATGAACATCTACCCATACAGAGGGCTCTTGGTGTGAAGTGGTGCTTAGAAACCGACACCTTTCAGTTCAGACTAACATTAGATGACAAACCGCTGACCCGGAGGGGCATACTATCCACGGTCATGTCAGTCTATGACCCCCTCGGCCTAGTAGCACCAATAGTACTGAAAGGGAAGGAGATCTTGCAAGACCTTTGTAAGAGTTCATTGGACTGGGATGATCCCCTACCAGATGACCTGAGATCAAAGTGGGAGAAATGGAGAAACGACCTACCAAACCTCGAGATCTTGAAGATAAAGAGATGCTACATGCCACAGGACTTCGGCAAATCGAAACTGCAACTACATCACTTTGCCGATGCATGCTCCAGTGGTTATGGCCAGTGCACATACTTGAGATCAATCAACGAAGAAGGACAAGTACATTGTACACTAGTGATGGGCAAGTCTCGCGTCGCTCCGCTTAAGCCAATGACAATCCCGCGCCTTGAGCTAACTGCTGCAGTAGTTGCTGTTAACATGGGTGTCTTTGTCGAGAAGGAACTTGCTATCAAGGACATCGAACATTTCTACTGGACCGATAGCAAGGTGGTACTTGGCTATATAAACAATGACTCTAAGAGGTTCCATGTCTTCGTAGCCAATAGGATTGGTCAGATCCAGCAGCATTCATCACCTGCCCAATGGAGACATGTGAAATCAAACGAGAATCCTGCTGATGTTGCTTCAAGAGGATCCACAGTCGCTCAGCTATCAACATCTGACTGGTTGACTGGCCCAAGTTTCCTTTGGGATCCTGAACTACCATCCCCAGATGAACACGAGGAGTTCACTCTACAAGAAGAGGACACAGAAATTAAACAGTCTCATGTTCACATCACACAGAGGGATTCTTCGAGATTAGAAGTGAGCAGGTTGGAATACTTCTCTTCATGGCACAAGGCAAGAAGGGCGATAGCTTACTGCCTTCTCTTCCTCCTTCGATTGAAGCAACAGTGCCATGGAAAACGGGATAAGGACACAGCAGAGAGCAATAATGTCAAGAGAGAGATGACCGTTGACGACCTCAAGAAAGCTGAGATGACAATACTGAAAGCTGTCCAAGAAGAAGCCTTCAGTGATGATATAGAGACTCTCAAGGCCTTCAGAGGTTCTGACAATGTGACAGAACGAGAGAAGAAACGTGGGTTAAAGAGATCCAATCGACTTTGCAGGCTCGATGCCTTTCTTGATGAGGAACAAGTCCTGAGGGTTGGTGGAAGACTGAAACACAGCACGGAACCATTTGAGGTCAAACACCCCGCCATTCTGCCTCAGAAGAGTCACGTGACTGACCTTATTATTCTGTACTGCCATCAGCAGGTAGCTCACCAGGGTCGAGGAATGACGGTGAACCGAATCCGCGCCAACGGCTACTGGATAATAGGATGCAGTAACGCAGCATCCAAGTTCATCAGGAAGTGTGTCACCTGCAGGAAACTAAGGAGTCGAACACAGACACAAAAGATGGCCGACCTTCCCAGGGACAGAGTGGAGCCTGCCACACCATTTGCTTCCACAGGTATGGATTGTTTCGGGCCTTGGACAATCCGAGAAGGCAGAAAGGAATTAAAGCGTTACGGCTTGGTGTTCACATGTATGGCATGCCGGGCGGTACATATCGAGACTCTGCAATCATTATCGACAGACTCCTTCATAAATGCCCTTCGTCGATTCCTCTCGATCAGAGGCCCAGTGCGTCAGCTGAGATCTGATCAGGGGACAAACTTTGTTGGTGCTAAGGCAGAGTTTAGAAAGCTGATGGAAACTGATCATGACACCGTAAAGGATTTTCTGATTAAGGAAAACTGCGATTACATCACCTTCAACTTTAACGTGCCAACTGCTAGTCATATGGGTGGCACCTGGGAGCGACAGATAGGGACCATCCGACGGGTGCTGGATGGACTGATGCATCATGCTGGCCCTCAGCTTGATGACGAGTCACTCAGAACTTTCATGTGTGAGACTGCAGCAATCGTCAACAGCCGCCCTCTGACGACAGAGAACGTGAATGACCCAACTCATCCTATACCACTCACTCCCAACCATCTGTTAACAACGAAGACCAGCATCATGTTGCCCCCACCTGGAAACTTTGTCAAAGAAGACCTGTACTCGAGAAAGAGATGGAGAAGGGTGCAACACCTAGTCAACGAATTTTGGAGCCGCTGGAAGAAAGAGTTCCTCCAAAATCTGCAGTCCCGTCAGAAGTGGACCCATCCTCAACGTGAAGCAAGGGTCGGTGACGTTGTGATGCTGAAGGATGACAACACCCCGCGATACCATTGGACACTCGCGAGAATCATGGAGACGTCCCCTTCAAGCGACGGACTGGTACGGAAGGTGAAGGTCGTGATTTCGGACGCTAAACTAAATGACGATGGAACGCGCTCACGACCTTTGCAAATCCTTGATAGACCTGTGCACAAGCTCGTTACGCTGCTACCTGTTGAAGAACAGTGCGCAGTTGTGAAGACCTGAGGAATTCCCCACCAGAGGAGCCCCATAATCCTTTAAAAGCAACTTCCCAGTTAGGAAATAGTCATCGGGTATTTAGTCCTCACTAAAGGAAATAGTGTAAATGTCTTCACTCCGGGAGTAAAGTGTCCCAGGGTATTTGGTGTCCATTTCAGGAAATAGGGCCTAGGAAAATTGGTCCCAGCATATCTGGTTCACCCAATAGGTAGATTGGACTAATGGTCATTGGCATATTACCTCCAATAGGACTCACAGCACCCAATACCCCTAATGAACGATGGACATCAATTAACGCAGAAATTTGCAACATACTATACTGCCTTGTGGCCCAATTTAGTATGTTGATTTGAAAGCTGTGAAGGGCATTAATTTTATGTACTGGATATGGAAAGAACAATATTGATATTACACAATTTCCGTAATATTTATGGACATTGAAATTCAAACTGAAGTTGAACAATTTTTAGAGATTGTCTAGCATTGGTGTCAATGTGATTTGAACATTCTTCAAAATCTGAACACTAAAATCGTGCAAAACAGTATTTTTGTAAAATAAGTTGTTTTTTTTTTTCAAGTCTTTATGGACAAAATGAGCCTTGAAATAATAAGGTGTTTAGCCAGATTGCCTTGAATACTGGTCACAAATCAATAATTCAAGTGGATTATTATTGAAAATGTAAATTCATTTGCAGTTCGTTTGAAGCATTCTTCACCGATATATATGGGTTAATGTTTGTTTCAGGGATCAATCAATATTTTGGAACATTTCCACCTTTTTTTTCTTTCAGGAGAAATTTGAATTGGCACTTTAAAACGGGATCAAACATTGGATATTGGTCAAAGCGTTTAAGTGATGACCCGTTTGGTGAAGAATTCTTCATTTACAAAGAATTAATTTTTGTCAAGAAATGCTTGTCACAATGTATGTTAATCAAGTAAATCTAGAGGTATGAAAACGCCAAAATTGCGTTTTTCTTGGATCAATTTGAACGAAAGATCTTCAATTTTATTATAAGTCTGTTCTACTCTGGAAAACAGGCAATCTTCTGTTCGATCAAAACCAAATTCGTCTCGAGTCATAGTAGTAAATTTGTGAAATTTAAAGGAGCCATGTGGTGAAAATGGATTGAAATTGTCAAAACCCACTATGATTTATTATTTATATTCATTTGCCAGTTTGAAATGAAGGGCAAGATATTCTCCGGTCATAAATTTGCCTATAGAGGGAACATAGATCATTTGCATAGATTATTTGCATAGATTATTTGCATAGATTATTTGCATAGATTATTTGCATAGATTATTTGCATAGATTTGCATTCTTCAGTCCCAGACATGTACTTGTGTGTATTTGGGTGTATACACACAATTGTGTGGGCTGATAGGTCTTAATACATGTATGTGTATTGCACTTTCTCTACACTGTTATCATTGACCATCAAGCTGAGCAGTCAACGATTTAGCAGCATGAGCTGATGAGTTTGAATCTGTTTTAATCCTGGCAATCCTTTGCAATATCGACATTACTTCTAAAGATTTAAAGAAGGCATAGAGGTCAGTATATGATTGTTTAGTGATTTCTAAGATTTAGAGGTAATAATGATGAAAAATAATATTTTAGACTGACTTGATACTATGTTGTTTGCATTGGAATTGTACATGGTACATGTTCAAGTTATGTTCAACTGAGTTAATAATGCTCCTAATCATGAAGATATAAAAGATAGTATGGATGATATTAGAGTAATTGTGGCCATAATTGTATTGATTACATATATTTCATTTCATTTGAACTGATATTTGATAACTCTGGTTATGGAGATTATAGTTTGTTTTTCACAAGTTGACCATTGGAAGATTTTCGTACATATGTATAACTTCTTATCGTTACATTTATTGTTATAAGTTAACTAACCTACGCATTTATTGGTTATTCAAAGGGCATTTAACTTATGCTATCTTCATCTTTTCCCCCTTTGATTCCACAGTTTTTACGACTTAAACCAGCCATATACGAGACATAACGTCATACAAAGATCTATGAATCAAGGATAAGCCTGTAAAACCTATGTTTCTTGTAGTACATCGTGAAAGGACAAATAAAGTACAGAAACATTTCTCATCTTATGGATTTAGTCATTCTCATTGACTCTTGCTGTGACATGGGGGTTAGCCAATCAGCTCACGAGTTTTAAGGAACGGTCCCAAAACCTCTACTTTTCCCCCTTTTTCGCCAAAACGAGACATAATTTGGACAATCGATTGGCAGATTCGTGATTACAAGGCAAAACTACATGGAAAGAGCACCCATTTTCTCTCTAATTTAGTCAACCTTTAAATAAATCTTCCACATCTTAAAAAATATCCCTTCTCTCTCTCAACCCTTCTCTCCACCCCTCACTCTGTCTTCTTTCTTTCTTTCTCTCCTCCTAACTGTCTCTCTCCCTCTCTCTAAAACACACTCTCTTTCTTCTTTCTTTCCTTCTGACCCTCACTCACTCTATCAAATACCCACTCTTTTATAATCCCCTCTTTCAATTTTCTCCTCTCATCACACCTCTCTCCTGTTCCCTTTCTTTCTCCTCTCAACCCTCTCTCTTCTTCTTCTCCCGTTCTCTCTTTCATTTTCTCTCCTCTCATCCTCTCCTTCTCCCTTTCTCTGATTCACAGCCCCCTTCTCTCTTTCTGTTATATCAAATAACTTCAGACTTACCTGTATATCTGACACACTGTGTAATATGTATCGGTGCATCGTTTATCCTGCCACTTGTTGTCATTTGTCAACACCGCGACACAGTCTTGACTGCCGCCACCGTTTGGTTGGTCATATCTCCAATCTGTTAAATATGACAATAATATTCGACGGTGAAATCTGAGTTTCTGAAATAACATCACACGGAAATCATTTGAGTATAATTGTCCGATGATTATATGCATTGATATGTGTATATTAAATATCATATCTATACTGAAAGGGCACAGTATTAGGTCGAAAAATGCATATACTCCCTTATGCGCGACACAATATCTATAATACTGAAAATGCCATTTAAAAAAGTCAAATTGAAGAATTTTCGTCTTATTGAATATCCTTAGTTAACGTAAGAGCTTATTCAATAACGAAATGTTTTTTCTCCCTCTTCAACATGTTAAAGGTTTATCTTCAAAGTATGTTATTTAATTAGCTTAATGAGTATGGAATTTAGAATGAAGAATGGTCACTCTGGATTACCCCCCCCCCCCCTGACCCAAGGGTAGAGGACATTAGTGACGATTGACAATAATGATAATGATAATAATGATGATGGTTATGGTGGGGGAAGTGATGGTGATGATAATAATGATGTGATGATGATGATGATGATGATGATGATGATGATGATTACGATATTAAAATAATGATAAATAAGATATTAAACCTTAGTAAAGGAAAATGCATACTTTTATATTTTTATATGGGATACGCAAAATCTCAAATACTGACTACTTAAAAGATAAGGCAAGGCGACCTACGTGTTATGTTCGTCAACGCTCCTTCATCATCAGCTGTACACACAAAATCCGCATCTGAGTTCTCATCGTAGCAGTTCACCCACACGTGTCGATTGGACGAAAAGAAATCAAACAGATCCTCCACCTCCTCAATCGCTGCATCCGAACCAACAAAGAGAACAGATGCGTTTCTGGACCCGGTGACGATGGTCTCGTTTAGAGTAACAGGGTTAAGACTATCACAGTAAGCGACTGCCTCGTTGAAGATTTGTGTTTCGGTATAGACGTGGAAACATTTTGTTGCTGTGCACTTCCATTCTGTAGCAAAACCGTGCGGAAAAATGGACAACTGCGTTCAGCATATTATCAACCGTATATGTGTGCATCACCTGGTGAATGCATTATGAACATAAAACCATAAAATACGTTGATTCAATTCTCATGCTGAATAATTCCTAAACATCGCATTTAAGACTAGCTAAGCTTCAGAATCAAGACATTATTTCTATTGAAGATTTAAAGATAAGGTTTAGTTTTGGGAAAGGTAAAAAAAACAATTTGTGAGCTTTCTAATTCTTTTCATGTTAGTTTGTAGGATTATCATAGTAGAAATGTCCCCTGAAAAGGATTACTCTTCATATGCCCTCACATTCCAAATATGACAAACAGCTGAATGTGACTCTCAGCAGGATTGAGTAAATTTATTATCGTTCTGGTGATTCCAAAACCTTACAGAATACACCAATTCTATTTTATAATCAACCTTTCCCATTTGCTTTGACCAGAAATCAACTTTTATATTTAAAGCCGACGTGCGTCATGCGAGATGTCCTAATATTCAACATAGTTACTGCTTTTGACAGAGTAAATGTTATTTTCAGGCCCTGCTTCTAGAAAAGGTCTGTGAGTTGTATGACACATGCCCCGGCGACAATTGCTCCGCAGTCAATATCCTGCACTAACCAAGTTCTTAATTTCAGCCCTGGACAAAAAAACTTTACCTAACCTTAACGCTGTACCCTAAACCTAACCTAAAACGCAATTACAACACTAACACTAACCCTACATCTCTGACGTAATAAAGCCCGGAGCAATTGTCGCCGGAGCATTATGTTTGAACATTGTCTAAGGTTGGGGTTACTTATCATTTGCCAACACATAGCATACTTTGCATGTAGAACATTGTCATGACCAGGATAACCTACCGACTAGGACTTGGCACATATCTCCCGTCCATCCATCATCACATGTACACGTATACATCCCGAGACCATCGGTACAGACGCCATTTTGGCAAGGGTTACTAGAACACTCATCTATGTCAGCAATCGGTACTCTGTATGAAAAACAAAAGCAAGGGCAAGGGAACAAACTTCAGGAGAATGGCGTAAGAATAATTTTCAATATTTTCTTTTTGGAAGGGGGGGGGGAAGGTGGGGTAAGGTGGGGTCGTGAAGGGTGTGTGCGATGAAGCAGAAGACGAGGAGAAGAATGATGATTGTGATGATAATAATGATAATGCGAAAGATTAAAACAATTGGGGTAAAGATTATGACAATGATGATGATGCTGACGATAAGGATAATGATGGTGAAAATGGTGCCGTTTGATGATGAAGATGATGATGATGATGATGATGATGATGAAAATTATGATGAAGTTAGTGGTGGTAATGATAATGATCATCCCTGATAGCAGAAAGTGGTAAAGATTACGTGATATTTACGTCGTGGTTTTCGTCTTTTTTACGTCCTGTAATTACGTCAATAAGACGACAACTTGCACCAACGCAAGACGTGAAGAGGACGTCTTATTTTGACGTCATCTGTACACTGTAAAAACTGAAGTGCTGTATATAGCACTTTTTGAGGGCATGCATAGGGACTGCACTCAGAGTGCTATTGAATGCACACAGTGTGCTATTTCAGCACTTTTCACGGGAGCTGGACCGGCTCCTTAAACTGCTAAACATTCATTAAAAAAAAATGATTTGGGCGAGCTTCGAAACAGGGTTCGCTGATCGAGAATTGCTGGCATTACCGCTAGACTAACTCACATTGTACGATTTAGAGCAGATCATATTGTTACATAGTGAATTTACGACACCACATAGTTCATGTTATCTACTTGACTCCCATGACTAAAGTAGCTTGCAAGAAGCATTCGTTAGTTCATCGGTAACGTCAGCGCCTCTCAATCAGCGGAACCTGGTTCGAGGCTCGCCACGGTCACATTTTTTTTTTGCTGGTAAATTAGCACACTACAAGTGCTATAAACAGCATTTCAGGTGCAGTCACTATACATGCCCCTAAAAGTAGCACTTTAGTTTTTACAGTGTACAATACGTAGAGATGACGTCAAAATAAGTCGTCCTCTTGACGTCTTGGGTTGGTGCAAGTTGTCGTCTTATTGACGTACAGGACGTAAAAAAGACGAAAACCGCGACGTAAATATCACGTCATTTTTAACACTTTCTGCTATCAGGGAAGAGGAATGAAGACGTAGAGATGACGTCAAAATAAGACGTCCTCTTGACGTCTTGCGTTGGTGCAAGTTGTCGTCTTATTGACGTAATTACAGGACGTAAAAAAGACGAAAACCACGACGTAAATATCACGTCATTTTTTAACACTTTCTGCTATCAGGGATGGTGGCGATGACGGTGACGATATTGATGATTAGGAATACAATGCTGCTGATAATGTTGACGATAAGTATAGCAACAATACAAATAACGACGGTGATCATATTGATAAAGCGCAAATATCATCTATTTCCATCGGTGATCCGTCTAGTTTGCTGGAGATAAGAGGGTAATGAACTTACCTATATATCTGGCACACTGGGTAATATGTTTCGGTGCAGCTTTTGTCCTGCCATTTATTGTCTTTTGTGTACACAGCCATACAATTCTGATCCCCATTACCGTTCGGTTGGTCATATCTCCAATCTGATGTAAAGAGAAATATTATTCAACAAAAAAGGAACCATATTGTTGATCAAAAAAGAAAAGATCAGAAACATACGAGATCATAAATTGCAAATATGAAGGTGTCATAATTATGTTACTAATACTGCCTAATAGATGTTCCAATATATGCTCCGGCTATACAATTGTTATGGGCTTTATTCTAGTCATAATTATAGGGTTAGGGTTGCAATCTAATGATCTAATAATCTTAATAATAATAATTCTTTCTTGTGTAACTCTCTTAGGATTAGTCATTTTTGTAGCATATATCGTAGCGTGGATGTTGGCGAGTGTTAACTAAGATCATGACACGACGAAGGATAGTCCATTCACCATGATGAAATATAAATGTATAAAACAACATTTATTGTAGAGCATAAACATCGAAGTGGAACAGTTTTTATATCTAGGCTTGTCTATGAGAACTCGGTACTTCTTAATCAAGGCCTGTCCAGGCAGGAGCAAATGCACATCGGAGAAGTAGATGATGATAAAGTAGAACACACACACACACACACACACACACATATATATATTAGTGATACGAAAGGGCTTGGTAAGAAGACTTGGTACTCCCCTGTCAAGGCCCGCGTGGCCAGGAGCACAACACAGAAGAAGAAGTCCGAAGACTTAAATGAACCAAGAGAACATAATTTCTCAACTATTTATACTATGAGGGGAAGTCACTAAACATCCAGGAGGGTGAGAATGGGGAAGTTTCTGTAAACATATGCATATTGCAATTAATTCTAAGGAGGGATTATTCTAAGACCTTTAATGACCAACTAAGGACAGGTTATGCTGGTAGGTTTTATTCTGCTAGATCGAACCAGAAGGGGTTGCTCTGAGGTGTGTTTAGACCATATTAATCCCAGGGAAGGATTACTAGGGGAATGACTTGTTTGTAATCAGTAAATTCTATACCAAAGCTTGGCTATTGGAAGTATCTCATCTAAATTTTCACATGATATTACAAAACTGCAGTTATGCATATTTGACTCCTACACTTGTATAGCCCATATCACGTTATCTGGTTATGATATAACGCCCCTACGCTCTTCCAAAGAGTTTGGATATAATATTACCCTGGCCGTAGCTCCTGTGGCCGTAATTTAGCTCCTATACCACGACACCTCTACTCATCTCAGGTTAGGTTTAGGATTAGGGTTAAGTATCGTGTTCGGCCCAGGGTTAAAGTTATCACCCGTCTCGCAACCTCGCAACCTCCGCTCCAGCAAGCAAGGTCTTCTCCACCCACCAAGAATCCATACATCATACTACGGGGGCAGATCTTTTGCAGTTGCTGGACCAAATCTTTCGAACAATCTCCCACAATACATTCGACAGGCACCCAATTTTTCAAATTTCAAATCTGTACTTAAAACCCACCTTTTCCGCCTTCCTTAATTATTTGTAATTATTTGCCAATTTGCCAATTTTGTTAATTGTAATATAGTTATTATGTACATGTATTGCTATTCATATGTGTGTTAAATGTAATATTATTTGGTCTTGATCTATGTATGTCCAGAGCATAGAGAAGTATATACTTATTATGCGCTTCATAAGTAGAGTATTATTATTATTATTATTAAGAATTCGGTTAGAGTAGGATATCAACTTCGGAACAATTGGCGCCGGAGCACGGTTTCGTAAAACCACTTGATATGACCACTGAATCTTTGTCTTTGAGCCTTTTATGGTTGAATTGCGCCATCCTAAATACATATTTCGAACTTTCCTAATATCATGATAGAGTAATATGTTGCAAAGCCTTATCGCTATGAAGCAAGACAGAAAGCCCAGACAGATGTTTCTCAAACAATGGCAGACCCAACACTGATGTTTTCTGGTTCGTTTTTTTTTTGTAGCATATCATGCTTCTATAGACAATTAAAACAACAACAACACACACAACCACCCCCCCCCTCCAAAAAAAAAAAATTCCATCTATGGAAGCATGATGCGAAAGAACAATGCTATGGTATGAGAGGAAGATGTAGGAGCGGGTCGTACTATCTTTTTAAAGTTGCATTCCCCTCTCCCTTTCTTTCTCTCTCTTTCCTTTCATTTTTTCTTCATTTTTCGCCATTTGATAGGGGGCAAGAAATCCCTGTGCCTCAAAACCTACGTCATTGCCCCAGTGGACAAATGAACAGATGAAGAGATAAGATGAGAAAATTACTTCTGATATCCGTCAGCGTTCCTTCGTCATCCAACGTGCAAACAAAGCTCTCATCCGAATTCTCATCGTAGCAGTTTATCCACACGTATAGGTTTGACGACAAGAAATCAAATAGACCCTCCACCTCGTCGATTTCTGCGTCTGAACCAACGAAGAGTATGGATGCGTTTCTTGTCCCGTTCGCGATGGTTTCGTTAAGAGTAACAGGCCTTAGACTGTCACAGTAAGCGACTGCATCGTTGAAGGTGATCGCTTCAGTCCGAAGATGGAAACATTTCGTCGCCGTGCACTTCCACTCTGGAAACAACGTCGTAAAAGATATATGGTATTTAGTATATCAATAGTAAATGAATCCATCGTATTATAAGACCTATTCATTGGAGTCTCTCCAGTTGTTGAAATGTTCTTAAAAATGTGTTAAGAACCAGCACAGCTTCAGAATAAAAAAGTGATTTTTGACTGAGAATTCGGAGCCTGATTAGAATGAGTTCAGGCGATATAAGGACATATCGTATGTGCCTTTATAAATGTGATTTGTAGGCCTTAATTTTGGAATAGGTCTAAGATTGTGTCCATTTATCATTTCCAACACCACAAACATAAAACGTAATCGTAACCAGAAAAAACAAACACTTACCGACAAGGATTTCGCACATATCTCCCTTCCATCCTTCGTCACAGGTGCACTTAAACGCCCCAAGACCATCGGCACAGACGCCATTTTGGCAGGGGTTACTAGCACACTCATCTATGCCAGCAATTGGTGTTCTGTATGCCAAAGAGAACATATAGAAAAAAAATTGAGTGAGCATATCCGTGGGGGAAGGCTTGCCTGATGGTGGTGGGGAGCAGGGCGGATCCAGGATTGAGTAAAAGAGGGGGCACAAAAATGAAAGTTTGTGAAAAGGTAGACCCGTATTTTTGGGGTCTCGCCAGCTTTGGGGACAAATTTTTTTTTCGCCAAACCTTCAAAATTCGCTCAGTAGGGGGTTATGGGGTCTGTAGAGCCCAAAAATGTAAAAATCAACCACAAATGTAAAAATTACCACAAATGTAAAAACATTGCACCTGCAAATGTCAAAATAACCACAAATGTCATAACATGTTAACCACAAGTGTAAAAATAACCACAAATGTAAAAATAACCACAAATGTAATAAAAATCGCCCACAAATGTAAAAATCTGTTTAACCACAAATGTAAAAACATTTCGCCTACAAATGTAAAAAAATCCATTTTTACCACAAATGTCATTAACACGTCGACCGCAAATGTAAAAACTCATTGCTCGCAAATAATGCACCGATGTAAGTTATTATGGTAAATTGCCACTTGGTCTAAAAACCAAATGGTCCAACATCAATAAAGAATTGCCAAACTCTCACGTCATTTTAGTGTCTGAAAACACATCTCTTCTAATTTGTCTTTTTTATCAATATCTCTGTACTTACGTAATGCTATTTGTATGATACTGTTTTCCTCGTTTATCTGTTACATGCGCTTTGTATCTTATGAAAAGGCGCTTTATAAGTGAAATTTATCATTATTATTATTCGGTCTATTCGTCCATCGTCAATTCGTCTAATCTGCATTTCGTCTAATAGCCATTTGGTCTAATAATCAGTTGAATCACTTCGTCTAATCACCCCTTCGTCTAAAACCTATTTGGTTTAATACTCATGTGGTCGAAACCCATTTAGTCTAAACATCACTTGGTCTAATAATCAGTTCGTCTAATGTTCACTTGGTCAAATCTATTTCGGCTAAAAACAATTGGTCTAATAACCGAATGGTCTAATCATCATTTCGTGTAATAGCCATTTTGTCTAAGGTCTAACACCCACTTCGTCTAATCATCACTTCGTATAATTACCATTTTTGCTAATCATCGTTTGGTCCAATTCTCAGTTCGTCTAATAACAGTTTGGTCTAATGTTCACTTGGTCTAATATCCATTGGTGTAATACTGCAGACAAACTTTAGCCTGTCATAGTAATATAGGTTTATTGCCACTTGGTCTACAGCCAGTTGGTCCAATAGCCAATTGGTCTAGCATCATTCCAATAATTCTAATAACCAATTGGTCTAATCATCATTTCGTCCATTTACCATTTGGTCTAATTTTCACTTCGTCTAATTACCATTTGGTCTATAGTCGGTTCGTCTAATGGCCATTTGGTCTAAAACCATTTGATCTAATAACCATTTGGTCCATTATCAATTGGTATAATTGCCATTTCGTCTAATCAACAAATGGTCTAAACCCATTTGGTCTAATACCCATGTGGTCTACACATCATTTGGTCCATTTGTCAGTTAGTCTAACTCAGTATAATCATTTAGTCAACACTCATTTAGTCTAATAACCATTCGGTATAATTGTCATTTGGTCTAATTACCAATTGGTCTAATCATCGTTTTGTCTAATGACCAAATGGGCTAATTTCTCGTTTTCCCTCAACAATACTACTCTAGGTGTCTTTGACTAAACAGTCAGGCTTGAATTTGCAGAAATCTTTTTTTGCAGTAATTGTATGTTAATTTTTTTTTTTTTTTTTTTGGGGGGGGGGGGGGAGGGTGGGGAGTACAAAAAAGAGGAGAATAACGGTGACCTGATGGAGCATGGCATGAATTAATTACATATGCTTAATTGATTATCTAGTGAATAAATTGATTAATTAATATGTTTAGTGAATTTTCAATTATTGTTTTAATGCACTTTGCTTTTGTTATATTGTCTTTTTTTGCCCTTCATTTCTTTCGCTATCTTTCGCTATATATATATATACATGAAGCTTTATCCTTCTATCATTCCTCTATCTTTCGTAATGTTATTCCTTGCTTTAATCCTTACATTTTTACATAATTTCCTTTAGCTGTGTTATTTTTTAATTCCTTTAGTTGTGTTATTTTTTAATTCCTTCTATCACCTCTTCCATCTTTCCATATGTTAATCTGTACATTATTTCTTTTATCCTTTTTCTCTTCCTCTCTCTATGTTTTTCTCTCTTTATTCCTTGGTTTATCTTTCTATCATTTTGCCTATTTTTCATTATTCTTTCTTTTTATTATTTTTTTTGTCCTGCTTTTCATCTCTAATTTCGTTATGTTATTTTTCTTCTTCTTCTTCTTTCTTGTTTTGTTTGGAGAGCAGGGGGGCCTTGTTTACAATCTTCTCTTCCATCTTTCTTTATTCTTCTACCATTTTTCTCTCTCTCTCTCTTTGTCTTTCTCTATCTTTATCCTTCCATCCCTTAACCTACAATCTTGCCTATTGCATTGTTATTCATCGATTTTTCTTCACGTCGGTCTTTCCTTATAGTACTCTTTATATTCATTCTTCCATCATCTCTTTCATTGTGACATTCTGTTTCTATTCATTATTATCATCGATATAACTACATGTACCACAATGCAGGGAAATGGAACGGTTTTGGAAGTGGGGACTGACGCCTATCAAATACACTTTTCAACATTTTGCGAGCGAGCGAAGCGAGTGGCCAAACATTATTACAATGTATATATATCTTTATATATATATATATATATATATATATATATAATCATTAAACAAAATTATATGAAACGTGTCTACTCAAAAAGTGAAGGGGCTGCAGCCCCATCACCCCCACCCCCGGCCCGGTTCCAAAATTGCCAAATAGACCAAATGGCTATTAGACGAATTGACTATAGACCAAATGGTAATTAGACAAAATGACAATTAGAGCAAATGGTTATTGGACGAAATGATGATTAGGCCAATTGGTTATTGGCCCAACTAATATTAGACCGAATAATGTTAGACCAATTGGCTATTAGACCAACTGGCCGTAGACCAAGTGGCAAAAAACCCTTTATATTTAACCAAAACAACAGCGTGCGTCGTATAGCATAGGCCATTTGTGTTATATTTGATTATCACTATAGATTGAAACGATAACATGCAGGTTTCAGGCATTTCTCAACCATTAAATATTTCATCATTAAAGATTGCGTGAATAAGAAAGGTAATATCATTAACCATATCAGACATCTGAGCAATGCAATTTTTCCATTTTATTGCTCGGCTTTGCCAAGCTGACATAATTGCGGGCCGATAAATTGTGTATTGCGCGGTTTCGAAAGTCAATGGGATTTTGCGTGTTAATTAGCGGGCAATAAATTTTATTTTTACAATAGTTTCGAGTTCGCTTCAGACGTCTGATTCTGTTAATAATAATGATATGGACTGGCAGCTTTCGGGGGATACAACATTAATTGCCCTCACTAGAATCGTATTAATTGCTGTTCTATGTAGAGATCGATCGATTATCTGAATTTTTCTTGCCATTGAAGTTTATGATCAGCTCCTCGACCCCTGTCTCTGTAAACTGATCATAAAAGGGAAACCACTAGTAAACGACTGGTTTAATACATTTTTACATTTGCGGTTGAAATGTTTTGACATTTGTGGTAAAGGGTGTTTCAATATTTTAGGGATTTTAATGGTCAGGAAAACCTCTCACACACGCATACACACGCACAAACACATATATCTCATAATAACTTATCTTACATGGGTACAGTATGCAAGCAATGAGTTTTTACATTTGCGGTCGACATGTTATGACATTTGTGGTAAAAATGGACATTTTTACATTTGTAGGCGGAATGTTTTTACATTTGCGGTTAAACCGATTTTTACATTTGTGGGCGATTTTTATTACATTTGTGGTTATTTTTACATTTGTGGTTGACATGTTATGACATTTGTGGTTATTTTGACATTTGCAGGTGCAATGCTTTGACATTTGTGGTTATTTTGACATTTGTGGTTGATTTTTACATTTGTGGGCTCTACAGGGTCCAGTTCCCCTCCATAATTCCCTGACAAGCAAAAAAAAAAAAGGTCTTCACTCTAAAAGGGGGGCACAATCGAGAAAATGACGGATCGTCTATGGTCAAACTGCATAATTCTCTTCCAAAGGGGGGGGGGGGGGGGGGGCACGGGCCGGAAGTGCCCCCCCCCCCTGGATCCGCCAATGGTGGGGAGGATGAGTAATGATGATGAAGATGATGATGATGATGATGATGATGATGATGATGATGATGATGAACATGATGATGATGATGATGAACATGATGATGATGATGATGATGATGTTGACGGTCATGATAATGAAGAAATGTGTGCTGATGATGGTTGTTATGCTGATGATAATGATGTTGATGATAATTATGATAATGGTGATGGAAATGATGATGATGACGAAAATGATTACAATGACGATGATAGTAATATGATTATACGATGACGATAAAAAATGAAGATAAAGATAGTGATGATGACGATGATGATGTTGATGGAGGTGATGTTGATGGAGGTGATGATGATTCAAGATTCAAGCCTTATTGTCCATAAAATTTGCTTTTCCATCGGTGTTAAATGCAATATATTTTAAATATAGACAAAAGATATAGTCACGTAGATGATGATGATGATGATGGAGGTGTTGATGATTCAAAGTTCAAGCCTTATTGTCCATAAAATTTGTTTTCCATTGGTGTTAAATGCAATATGTTAAACATAGACAAAACATAGTCATGGAGATGATGATGATGATGTACATATGCGAACGCTCCAGGACTAGATACACACTCGCCGTTCTGGCAAGGGTTACTTTCACAAGGGTCTACTTCAACTACTGTCAGGTACTCTAACAAAATTAGGAGACAAGAGATGGTAAAGAATGTTTAAAAAGATTTCCATATATTAAAATATCTTCTTAAATTAATAATCTGCCACATATTAGGGAATGTGCAGCTGCATGTGGATGAGTCAAAAATGGGAATGTGGACAGTGGCGCAGCGTGTGTCCAGACATTTTGAGGGCACTAGCATCACGGGTGAAGGGCGTACGGGTCTTACTCGAAGGTCGAAACGAGAATTAACAAGTTCATTAGGGGAGGGCGTGGAAGGGGTTGTAACATCGTGGGTTTCAAGTGGGTTTTTTTCAAGTTCCCTTACCCGTATCTCCTTTTCTTCTGTTTTTCTCAATTTGTTATGGCAGGGCGCACGTGCCCCTATGCACCCTGACATACAAGTATAGTTCGTATTTCTGTGGTCACTGGTGGGAACAAAGAGAGTGTCCCGGTTGTAAGAACTGGGTAGTAAAACTCTTAAACTGGAATATGTTTGATCGAGTCTCAGCGGTTTAAGTTTTATACAAAAAGGTTCAAGGAACAAGCAATCCGTATACACTCCTACTGTTACAGTACACTCTAATTGCACATGGAAATTGGTTTTCCTTTTGATTCCCTCTAAACTAACAGTTTTCACAAACGCCTCTAGACAAGCTGCTTTAGTTATGTTATTAGTATACCTTATTTCACATATCCTATACAATAAATACCACGCAGTGATATGCGGACTATGGATTATAATATTGCATTAATCATAATGTACATACAATTACATCATAACGAATTTATTTTTCCTGAACTTACAGATGTATTTGGCAGACTGTGTCGTATACTTCTGTACACGATTTATCTTCCCATTCGGTATGGCCGGTTTGAACAGCTACACACTGCTGACTAATGCCTCCACCTGGCTGGTTAGATTTCCAATCTGAAAAAAAAACCAGAACCTGATAGTTAGGTAGGTTTACATTTAATAAGAATTAAATGCAAGTTAGAATAACCAAAAATGATTGATATTTATGATATGTAACGATACTAGCAACCACAAAATTTCAGGATTTTTCAATTGCATCATAAAATATCTTTGCGAAAGAGCACAGCAAACGAACTAGAATATTTTGCATTATATAGTTCTTGAATTTTATTTTTTTAATCGATTTTCTACAGTTCGGCAGGCCACTCCTTACATATTTTCCCTTGATATGCGGCCCGTGCCCCTTGGATCGCCGTATTGCACTCAATGCGATGTTAAGCATTAAAATATAAGCCCATGTTATGATGGAAGATTACAATATGCAGTTAATCATACCTCAGTCCGGTTTTATCACATCTATATGCTTGACAGATCAAAATAAGTCGGCTTTAAAAGACCATAATTTATGTGCTCTTACTTAGCGATGAAGCGTGTCGACCGAGTGTATCGACCGAGCGAAAAAAAAATCAATTTTGAAATACTGATACTTTGCATGTAGATTACTTTAGAGACTAAACGGAGTAAAGTAGGCTAGCCTTACTTTGCATGTAGATTACTTTAGAGACTAAACGGAGTAAAGTAGTCTTAAAACATTATGTACTAGTTTTCAGCTCTCTTTCTACATTCCCAGAGGACAATCCCCTGAAAATATAGGGAGTGTCCCCGTCCCTCGGCCCTGGGACCGTCGCCCTTTCATAAAAATAATTCCGATGAGGGGGTAAATCTTACTCCTTTCAGGCGATGTCGTTCCATTGGTGTCAGTTACGCAGACGAACTGGCCTTCGACCTCCCGATCATTACAGTTGACCCAGATGTACAGCGTCGTAGTAATCCCCAAAAGCTGTGTTACCTCTTCGATCTCCACCCCTGTGCTCACGAAAAGCATGGATGTGTTCTCAGTTTCTGGTATGGGCGATACAGGATTGAGGCTGCTGCAGTAAGCCAGGGCATTGTCGTAATCAAGTTGAGATGGTGAATGGTGGTAGCACCTTGCTGTTGACTCGGAACATGTCCATTGTGATGAATCTAAGAGTGAACAAACAAGAGAGCAATGCGACGACGAGGAAAAGTTATGAATTCGAAGAAAAATCCACACAAAAATACAGACTCACTACGGAGACCTGATAATCTTAAGTGCGAAGATATAAACCTTCTTATGATCTGATTTGATTTGATTTTATATTTTCCGTTTCAAAATAAGCATATATCATGTATATGATAAATATCGATTCAATGATTAAACATAAAACAATGTAATAACATTGTATATATCAAACTAACAATGCAGAGTTAAGGGCATTGAGAAGAGTGCACAAAATTAATTTGCATAAACGGATCATTATTGACCTAACGTATAAAATGAAACGGATTTCTAGAAACAAGGATTTTGAGAGCATTTCTGAAAGATGTCTTGTTGTCTTTTACAAAGCTTTAATGCTATGCATGCTTATACCGGTATGTCATTTCTATTTCAAAGTAATCTTTCGATAAAACTTTCAGTATAAAAGTTAACCTTCCTAGTCTTTCGTTTACTTAAGATGTATTCGCCCGAGAGTGTTAGGGTTATAGGCAATCACGAATATGATCAGTTAGTTATATTCATGTTTCCAGCGTAATCGCCCCTTCTAATGGCTTCTAGATCCCCTAACAGGGACGGGGCCAGAATATTGCAAGGAGCGGCGGGGGCACTTCTAATAAAAAAAAAGAAATTATGACAACTCCCCCCCCCCCCAAGAAAGCAAAACAAACAAAACGGGAGGGACGTCTCACATTATATGGGTCAACAGTCTGACAAAAGGCTCTCTCTCTCTCTCTCTCTCTCTCTCTATATAAATTTATATATATACATTTTTAGGCGGCATGATTTGGAAAATCATGGAGAGAAGGCAATCGACCCTTGACCCCCTTTAACACCGCCTCCAATAGAAAGGATATTAAAGGCTGCACTTACTAAGATCACATCGAGGCCCTGTCCATCCGGAGTCGCAATCACACCTATACCCATCCGTGATTTCAACACACTGTCCAGACAACATATATGAACACGGTTCGCTGTCACACACACTGACGGCTGTCGAGGTAGATCGAATATAGTTAACATCATTTTTAATATCAGTTGTGAAGGTCGTGTAGTAGCTCTACTTGAATTTAAATTAAGCTTATAGACCATGCACTTGACAGAAACCATGAAACGTAATTTTACATACATGTATAAAATTTGCATGCAACTATCATATTCTACTAAATTGTTTTAAGCAGATTCATTTAAGTAGTCCTGAACATACACTATGAATTTGGTGTGATTATGTGAAGTTATATTTTCTATAATCACCAAAAATCGAAATTAAATATTTTTCTTTGAGCCTTATTTATCGTTTCTTGTGCTAATTAATTAACAGATAAATTGATGAATTCCTTGGTTTTCCATAGCTTGAGAAATAAGCTATGGAAAACCAAGGAAAAAGATCAATTTATCGGTACAGTTAATTAATTAGCATATAATTTGAAATTTTGTAATATATTACAAAATTTCTACCAAATGCATCTCGTATATTCATTTGTAGTCCTGTATACA
This sequence comes from Heliocidaris erythrogramma, assembly GCA_025617745.1. Taxonomy (NCBI): domain Eukaryota; kingdom Metazoa; phylum Echinodermata; class Echinoidea; order Camarodonta; family Echinometridae; genus Heliocidaris; species Heliocidaris erythrogramma. The sequence goes on along the minus strand of CM046857.1, from coordinate 13,024,584 downwards.
TTTGCTTTAGTATTCTGTGAAGTGATATTTTCTGGCATTTCAAGAACTGAAAATGACACCAATTACTCACGGATAACTTGATCACAGAGATCCCCTTGCCATCCTTCATCACAGGAGCAAAAAAATGCATACACGTCATCTACACATTGTCCATTCTGACAGGGGTTACTCGAACACTCGTTGATATCTAGTGGTGAGGAGCTGCAAAGACAAGTTATCGTACAGCAGATGATGATGATGGTAATAATAATTTTCATTTTACATGCTAACTGATGAGAAATTGGTGGATCTATACAGCTTTGTTAAAAGCCCTACCCGATGTACTTGGCATTTGAGGAATAATGTCTTACAATGGACACTAGCGTATTGACTTGGTTTCGAACCCGAGACCTACCAGAAGCCATAGGCGTAGCCCGGGGGGCACAAGGGGGCCATTAGATTATCCCGTGTCTGTATTATGAGAGCATAACTAGTTGCCATACTAATCAATGTAATGGCAGTAGAGTTGACTCGTTGTCAGCTTTACAAATGATCGATTCATATATTATTAGGTGTACTATTGTTAATGAAATTTTATACATAATTAATATTTTGAAGTTGAAGGATGTTTGTGTTGCCTTTGAATGGAGTCCATCACACTGCGATATGAATGGCAATGATATCGCAGATCGGGCCGCCAAAAAGAGCCATGAAAAAGTGTATAGACATAGATATACCAAATACGAGAAGTGAACTAGCAGCCTCTCGTTTGATCCATTATAACAAATTATGGCAAACAAATTATGGCAAACAGAATGGGCAATGCCGAACACGGTAGATTTTTATATGCCTTACATAGCGACGTTCCTAAGCCCATACACAGACATGGCTTGTCTCGCAGAGAAGAATGCTTGATACAACAACTAATGGAACAGTCACACGGCCACTTACGGTAGCTGCGGATGCTTACGGATAAAAATCCGTAAGCATCCGAAAGGACCCGTATCATCCGTAAGCATCCGTATCCATCCGTAACCTAATCCGCACGATCCGCAGACATACGCAGATCCGCAGCGGGAATTTTGAAAATCTCAAAATTTTGCTGCAGATGAAATATACGTAAGCATCCGCAGAATATACGTTATCCATACGTAAAATACGTAACTCATACGTAAGATACGTAAACTCATCCGCAGGATACGTAAGATACGTAACTGATCTGCACACTTTGTCGGGTGTGCGGATGCCTGCGGATACATAGGGGTACGTAAACACAGGAATGCCAGAGGAAGCCGACATGCGCAGACATGAGCGTAACTCATCCGTATCGTCCGTAAGTCATCCGTAAGTCGTCCGTGACATGTGTCAGCGGGTTGGCAGCGGATGGGCTCATCAACAGGTTTTACCCGTAACATCCGTAATTCATACGTAACATCCGTAACTAATCCGTATCGTCCGCAGAATATAGGTAACTTTTGCTCAAATTTGCGTTATTTGGGGTAAAAATTACGCATTTTCATTATCCAAATATACGCAGGCATCGACAGGTCCGTAACATGGCTGTGTGACTGTAGCATAAGAGTAAGTAAATGTAGGTTAAATTTTTACCTTTTTTCAAATTAACCAGCATGATACTAGTCTCTGTGAAGCGTGTCAAGAATTTGAGACGATTGAACATTTTATTTTATATTGTTCAAATTACGATAAGAGAGACGTCTCTTAAAAGAAAGGATTACATTAAAAAATCCTACTCTGAAACAATTATTGATGTCTAACCCAATTTTCACTCGTGAGTTATTGGGTTATATATATATGATACTAATCGTTTTAGATAGTCTTTTAAGCTATCATTGATCCTCTTACATAACTTATCTTGAAGCAATTTGGTAAAGAGGCTTATTTGCGGTTTTTTTTAACAATTGGAATTAACTCCCCCTTTGTTATTTCCGATTGATTGCTTGCGTATCTTGATATTATAGCGAAAAATTACGAATAATCACAATCGACAACTTTCTAACTTAGGAGATGGGACACTAACATCTTACCATATTAATGAATACCATTAATAACACCATTTTCATCCCCCCCCCCCCCCCCCCCCAAAAAAAAAGTCGCTCGTGGGCTTTCAGAAGCCTACGCCAAACCTACGAAAGTGACTAGCGCGAATAATCTGAAGAGATTGAGGAGCACCATCATACCAAGAAACCAACCAACCATCTCCTATCTCTCCAATCTCTCCACTACAGAGCCTTGAAAATTATTACAGGTACAAAATTATTACAGGTACACACTTATGACAGGTACAATACACAATGTGTCCTTGGAGGCTTTACAGGTTTTTACTAGGGTGCTGCCGCTGAACCATCGTAGAGGGTTGTTAAATGATAATTTTAGAGTTTATTTGCTGTCTAGTACCCTAAATCACCCAGCAAAAGAAGTATTAGGTGATGTAATACGTGATACGTAAATAGAGTGGCCAGGATTTTAATTTTAACGAGGAAGTTGGGCCCTAAAAGAATTTGATAACTGAATTTGACAAAAAGTGACCTACTTTATTAGATGATTTTCCTGTCCAAAAACCTAGTTTGCTCTAGAATCTTTTCTTGTTAAATTCCTCTTAGTGATAAAATTGTGTAAAATACAGAGGATTTACAATTATGAGTTGATATACGGACTGAATATTGATGATATTCTTTTCAGCAAACACTTATTTACGGAAGATTGTCCTGAACTTACAGATGTATTTGGCAGACTGTGTCGTATACTTCTGTACACGATTTATCTTCCCATTCGGTATGATCGGTTTTAACAGCTACACACTGCTGACTAAGGCCTCCACCTGGCTGGTTAGATTTCCAATCTGAAAAAATCAAACACATGTACTTTTATATAAATATCAATGCGATACGAATCAACTGCAAAAAACACATACAAAAAAACCCCCAAGAAACAAAAAGAAACAAAAAGAAAGAAGGGAACTGACCTACATTATTATTACAATAATACCACTGGCGTTGTTAGGGAGCAGGGTGGCACACAAAATCATACAGCCACATAGTCACACAAACTGTGCATGACCCTTTTTTGTTAAGCGGCTGAACGGGGTGGGGGAGGGGGATGGCACCCTTGTGCCCAGTGCCTACGCATATGGTCTTAGATACATTTCCATACGATATTTATCAAATCGAAAAAAGAAAGCCAATGACCTGAATTTATCATAACATTAATACGCTATAACATACAGGTGAAGACATCACACAAGAGATTTCCGGATTGCTTTTTATTCTAAAATTATTAAATGATAAAACATCAGACTGAGTCAAAATTTGATCGACAATTTAGTGATAAAACTAATTGTTCTAACCCCTTCACTAGTAAAAGAAATTACCCAGTGATAACGAGTCTTACTTCTAACTGGTGTGGTCGTTCCATTCGTGTCGATTACGCAGACGAATTCGCCTTCGACGGCCCGATCGTTACAGTTGACCCAGATGTACAGATTGGCTGTAATACCTAAAAGTTCTTTAACTTCTTCGATCTCCGCCCCGGTGCTCACGAACAGCATGGATGTGTTCTTTGTTTCTGGGAGGGGTGATACGGGATTGAGGCTGTTGCAGTAAGCCAGGGCATTGTCGTAGTCGTGTTGAGATGGTGAATGGTGGTAGCACCTTGCTGTTGACTCGGAACATGTCCATTGTGATGAATCTATGGGCATGAACGGTGAAAGAAGAAGGGGACAAAGGACGAAAATTGAGAAGAAGAAAGCAGAAGGCAAAGAAAAAAAAACTATTTTCCTCAAATACAGACAACACATAGGATCATGGAGTGGCATACCCCCCCCCCCCTTATCAAATGTATACGTTTAGGTCAATAAGGTTGTTCATTATCTTTGTTCTAATCAATATCTTCATCGCTGCTGGATGTAAACATTATTACACTATGTGTCAATTATAAATTTAAGTGGAAAATTAAAAAAAAATCAAATCAAATCAAATCACAGAATGAAATCGAACGGCGGAAAATTAAAAATAAAGAAAGAAAATATAGTGAAAGGGAGAGAGGGGAAAGAGGAATGTGAAAAGAAGACACTACAGACCCTCCAACTGATCGTTAATTTGCATTTCATCAAAAGAGTAAAACCGGTGCACCCCTCCCCCTATGATACCGGTGTCCTTTCAAAGTCCGAACCTACGCCATTGACCACATAATGAAACATCACTTTTAAATGACACATAAACAATAGCTGTTCTTTATTACCCAGATCACAGCGAGGCCCTATCCATCCCGTGTTGCAATCACATGTGAACCCATCCTCAGTTTCCACACACTGTCCATGTAACATGTATGAACACGGGTTGCTGTCACATACTTTGATAGCTGTGGAGGAAGATAAAACATAAGTCAAGGTTCAAGGCCTGTTACATTTAGGTGTGTTAACAGATGATTTAGTTTGTTAAAATATCTTCTTTTCGTTTCCCTAGTTTCTAAAAATATTTCCCTCGATGCTTGTACCTCTTATTTTGCTGCCTATGATAATATTATGATATTTCGGATTAATCTTGCGTCAAAGGCCCCAAAATGCTAAAAGTACAAGTCATGTTCCTACCTGTCGCCCTATCTAACAATGGTGCCAATGGGGAGGGGGGCAACCAAAGGCTCTGCTATCCACCAATCCGCCCCCATATCTCGTTATCTCAAACATGTACACATACACACCCACACACAACACCCGCATACACCCACACACACACACACACACACACACACACACACACGTTTACATGGCTTTACTTCCGAGGACAACTATTGTTACTCGTCCTCGGACAGTCGACGGAATAAAGCACAAATTCATTGTTCGACGTTCGAGGACTATTGTTCCGGCTTCCGAGGACCATTGTTGTCATGATTTTTTTTTTTTGTTCTCTGTCCGAAAATGTCCTCGGACATAATGCTAAACAAACGCACCCACACACACACACACACATATATATATATATATATATATATACATATATCCGTGGTCTAGTGGTTAAGGCATGGGCGTTCTAATCCAGTGACCTGGGTCCGATTCCCGGCGGAGACAGCTTTCAACCTTTGCAAAAAAATTTGAAGTGAGGACAGCTCATTTTTCATTTTCTGGCCTAATAAGGGTTTGATGTTTCACCTTTCCCCTCTCATAAACACCCTCCCCCCACAAAAAAGCAAAACAAAACAAAACAAAAACAAACCAAAAACAAACAAACAAACAAACAAAGCAAAACAAAAACCAACAACAACAACAAACAAACACAAACAAAACAACAACAATAAACAAAAAACAAAACTAACAAAACCAAAACAACTTACCTCCTGTTCAGCCCACCTTCTCCCCAACTTTTAAATTCTCGTTGCTTGCCACTGACACTCAGTCGTTTGTAACTGACACTTTAAGTGATCTATTGATTGACCAAAGTGTTCTACCTGATAAAACACCGCACTGGTTCTAGGTCACTTAATTGTGTGACATAAATCATTATCTCTTTGATAGACAAGATGATAATGCATACTTACGTCGTCCACAGTTCATGTTGACTGCTTGTTCTCCAAACCTTGTCAAGGAGGAACCATCTTTGCTTCTCTCACATGAAGTGCTTTTGCATTTACGTCTCAAGCAGTCTGTTCATAAAATGAATGTGGGTAGATATTTTCATATCGAGTTATCGACGAAAAGGTACTACGTAAAGATAAATTTGAGTTCTGGCCAAACAATTACATCGTGAAATAAATGAGGAAAGGTTGATTAATGCAGCACAAAAAGAATTGGTGTATGCTGTGAGATTTTGGAATCACCAAAATGAGAAGGAATCGACTCAATCTTGCTGAAGTCACGGGCACTGCTCACAGAAATTATAGAACTACAATGTATGTGACATGAATGTTTGGTCCAAGTATTTCAGCTCTTCCTCGTCCTTTTTTTATGTCGAATACGAGGGCATTCTAAGAAGAATCCTTTTCAGGGGACATTTCTCCCATAATATTCTTCCAAACTGTCATAAAAAGAACAAGAAAAAAAATCTCAATTTTTTTTTCTCCTTTACCAGAACTCGACCTTCTCTTTCACTCTCTATTTGCCCCTCAAAATATAACATGCCAGTGTGCCACAGTAGATTTCCCCAATGTCTTTAGGTTTATTTCACAATTTCCAGTATGAGATAAGTACATTCAGGGAAATAAGGGATTACCAGGTAACCAATAGACCCGTTTACTAAGTGATTCAAATTTCTTTCTTTCCTGGGGACCTAGTAACGAGGTATTCCATTAACCTGTTATTAATGAATGAACTACAATACTTGGAATCCAGTTTGCATACATTACTTGTTGCTATGTCTGACAAGCCTCAGGCAAGCTTTCAGGTTGTCAAGAACAACCTTTGTTTAAAAAGTATGCATAAAATTTGAATCACATAGTAAACAGGTCTATTAAGACCGGAAAGTGGGTTATTTTATAAATCTTTTTGTGAATTGGTTCCTGTTATTGTGCCGATTTTCACGTGAGTGCGATTGTGCCAATTTGTACTCTTGGCGAAAGAAAGGTTAAAAACAGATGGTTATTGTCGTCGGGTAGGTTCTGGAAGGCCTTATTGACACATTGCAAGTATTATATTTTCAGGGTTCTATACTGGATATGCCACTGTTAAAGTGCAAATCCAACCTTGGTAAATAACATGATTTGTGTGAAAGCAGAAAAATAAGAAACACAGATGTTGAAAGTTTTAAAGAAATCCGACAAGGACTAAGAAAGTTATGGATGTTTGAAAAATGAGATCACTACATCTATGCGAATCTCAAATTGGCATTTTGGTGAGTCGATGACGATGAAAATATTAAGGAATATATTAACGAATCCCGTATTATGTAGAACAATATAAACATTTTTTGGGGTATCCCTTACCCGAAAACTGGCATATACGACGACCTCCAGTAGCACCATCATAACATGTGATGGGTGACATTCCAGAAACGAATGATGAAAATACTAGAATGAGCAGAAGATATGACTTATGAAAGAATTTGTCCATCCAAATGGCAATTGAAATGCACAGCACAACTGAAAACCGATGCAAAAACTAAACGTATCAAATCATTATACCATTCCGGAAACGAATGATGAAAATACGAGAATGAGGAGAAGATATGACTTATGAAAGATTTTTTCCATCCTAATGGCAATTTATATGTACAGCACAAATGAAAACCCGGTCCGACGCAAAAACTACTGTATACGGTTAAAATTATTGGAATTCTTTTTGGTGCAATTACGTTATGTCATGGTTTGTTACCATTTACAATTTTCTTTTCTATATAGGACGAAGACTTTCCAATAACGAGCTAAACTTCATATACTGAGTAATGACTCTATCACACTATTATGTTACATTACGTTTTATAATTCCCGTATACTGAATTCCTAAGTTTGTATTAAAACCTAATGCACTAAAATCTCCTTTTTCATTCAAAATTTGCGCTTACTGTAGCTTTCATTCATGCTTTTCCTTATTACATCTGAGTATACTCATGTTCCAACTTATCATTTACGGCACATTTAGACTATTGATTCGCCCCGTTATTATCATACACTGTAAAAAATATCTGTATTTTTACAGGGGAAAAATACAGATTAATTCTGTATTTACTCATAACAGCTAATCTGATATTATTTGTACATCAATGTCATAGGAAAAAGTTACAACTAATCTGTATTTTTACATCAGAAGTTATGGCGACTCTGCTGACACCAGATTTGCTGTAAAATTACAGTGTTTTTTACAGTGTATTTTTTTATTATCCCTCTAAGCATTGTATTCGTAGTACATATAGGTCTCTTTTTGATTGTATCTATTTTGATCATTTGTCGAAGGCAAACAACCCCACCGAATTGAAATGTTATATTACATAATTATAACAATAATTTCATGATAAATATTCATATATGTACAATTTTACCACAATGAAACGTATTTCAGAGTTGAACTTGATACTAAACGAAGGGTGAAAGAGAAAGACAATATTACACATACCGTCAGTGTACGTTGTAAAATACTTAATTTTGTCATTTCATAAAATTCAATCTGTCAACTACAGAATAATAACAATGCATAAAAATATTACTCACTTACCTATGTACGTTACTACGAAGAGGAATGTGTCTGCAATGGCCTGGTGACAAAATAAAATGTATCGAATTCGTTTTATCAAAATTGTAGTTTTAATGTAGACTTATTAAATAAGAGATTTGAATTCATTTATTGTTTTACCTTATAAATTTATATTAGATCAGTACCTTCTTTTTCTGAAATGGAATTTAAAAAAAATATGGTTTGATCCACATCTCAAGAAAAGTACAGATACCTAAAGATGCAGTCATATTTAACTAAACCCTTGTAAATTATGTTGCAAATAAATCAGAAGATTGCCAAGAAGACGTCAGTGACATGGTTTCATAATAATAATTTGAAAAAAAATGAACCAAACAATGATTTGTCAAATGGTAATCCCTTTATTATGAAAAACTTAGAACGAAGAAAACACTAAACTATCACAATGAAAACCAATTACAAATTCTACTCACCATGTCTGAATGAAATGCTTACAATCTCAAACACGGTTTACGCTGAATTCCTCGACACACAAAAAGTTACATTTCATGTTCAATCTACACCTCGTCGATAAATTGCAAAACTTATAAACGCATGATCCTGCTAAATAATCAATTTTGTTCCATTTTA